>CM050169.1:209409354-209504354 GCA_027410445.1 Discoglossus pictus | reverse complement strand
AACACAAGTACAAAGCACTGGGATGGGGATGCAAGTCGTGTGATTGGCTTTATTGTTGACTTTGTAAACAAGTGTTCCTTGATTTAAAAAGTTGTGAACAAGAAAAGTAAGTTGCTAAAACCCAAACTTTAATAGGAGAAAGTAGTAAATAGGACCTAATCTGTGATTGACAGATAAAAGTATGTATGTAACTTATAAACCTGTATTACACACGTGACTTTGTATGATGAGAGAAACTACATGCACCGTGTATATTCATGAGCAATGTTGCCAGTCTCATGATCTGTTGTATTTGAGCAATGCTTAATATAGCCACTGACTTTTTATCGAACGCAGCCATCCATATCGTCATATTATAAAATACAAAAAAAGATGCTTCTCAAACTAGATAAATGTGTTCAGATTTGGATGAACAAACCTAGTCTTTCCCAATCTGCTTCTTCCTTAGATCTGACTACATGACTGCCCCCATCAGTCTGCCCCAACAATATGTCTACTCCTCCATTCCCTAAGAGAAATAGTGACTATTACCAAAGAGAAATAGTGACGGTGAACAGTGCAGGTTTATACTTAAACAGGAAGGAATCTCCATACACTGCAACATAAAGCAGTGAATAAGTTAAGATGTTAGTCCGATGTTAATTTAGCGCCTCTATATCTGTATATTTTGAGAGTTGGGTTTGTTTTTTTTACTTGTGCACTATCTTTTATTACGGCTTAGATTTAAATGGGTATAAATGATGTGTGTGATAAAGGAGTCCTTATTGCCTGAGAAGATGCTGCTTCCTTCAAATTAAGTTTCCAGTCTCCCTAAAGCCAGTTCTTGTCTTCTCTGCATGAGAAGGGTGAATCCAAGGCCATGCCTCCATGTGTGCAATAATCCATACTTGGATAAGAAATCACACACACAAAGCAAATGTCTAATGATTTATGTGATTATGCAAAGGTCGGAGTATTTTTCTTTTAGGTAAAAAAAGACTCCTTAATTTTGAAGCAGGTTTAATTGTATTAAGTCCGATGTGCTCTTTGACATAATGTAAAATGAACAGCCTTGTAACCTTTTTCACTTTCGGAAGATAAAGTAATATGTTTCTATACACTTTTTATTAAAATATTTCATGGAAGGGGTACTAATTGTGATTGTAAACTCCTTTTTAACATGTATTTCTACTGTTGACAATGTCTTCCTATGTAACACTGCTTGTTTGTAAGTAGGTTTGATGACTTGTCTTGGATTTGAGCATACATAAAATTCTGCTGTTTGAGGTGTTAACTTCATAATAAACCTAATATAATACATGTGACGGTGATCCAAAGCCTTTTTATTCATTAATAGTAGAACTTTCAGACATGGCGGCTCCAATAACCCTTGTAAAAACCCTCGGCACCGATCGGTGGTCTCATACAGAACTGATCCTGAGAGAGGTGCAGAGACCATCGTCCAGTACCAAGTGACTGCAGTTATCACCATGTACCTCCATTATTGCCCCCAGCTTTACTTCATTTACAGTCATCCCTATGCCAGGGCAATAACTCATCCTCCTGTTTGAGTGGAAGAATTATGATCAGTGCAGAGGGCAGGCCTTTCCTCTCTTAGAAACCCCGCATCTGTTCACTTTTTTTCTTTCTGTCAGTCACCCTGATTTTATCACTCTACCTCCTACTACTGTTCTCTTCTCCACTTCTTACTACTCACCTATTTCCTCCATCTTCTCTCACATAGTCTGTAGAGATATGGCAAGCTTCCTATTCTATATTTGAATGAGGATTGCAAGTCTGGCATCAGTATCTGTAGTCTAAAGAAGAGGACCCAGTGGCAACCTGTGAAGCTCTGGTGAACTCCATGCCCATGAGGGTTAAGGCTGTGCTGGAAAATAATGGAGGACACACAAAATATTGACACTTTTTTGGCCCAATTTGGATATTTCCACTTAGGGGTCTACTCACTTTTGTTGCCAACGGTTTAGACATTAATGGCTGTGTGTTGAGTTATTTTGAGGGGACAGCAAATTGACACTGTTATACAGGCTGTACACTTACTACTTTACATTGTAGCAGAGGGGCATTTCTTCAGTGTCATGTGAAAAGATATAATAAAATATTTACAAAAATGTGAGGGATGTACTGACTTTTGTAAGATATCAAGCCCATCTGAAGAAAGTAGATCGTAACACTACCGCTAGTCCCAAATTGTTACAGATTTTGCCATTTTTTTTAGAGGCATATCTAAATTTCCTGGATTAGGAGTGCATCTGATAGATGCATGAAAAAATACCAAAATAAACCATTTAAAACTTACCTTGAAATCTTTTTTTTTTTTTTTCTCTCTCTCCTGAGCTGTGACCCCGCCCCAGACTGTAATTGGATTTTACAGGCACATTGAACTGCACAACCATTTGCTGAGTTATAAATAGGGTCAAATCTGTACTCTAATGCTATGCTGCTATAGGCTAGTATGTTTTGGTGATGTACGCATCAATCTGCTGCACATACAGTGCCTTGCAAAAGTATTCACCCCCTTGACTTTTTACCTATTTTGTTACATTGCAGCCTTGAGTTCAATGTTTTTTTAATCTGAATTTTATGTGATGGATCAGAACACAATAGTCTAAATTGGTGAAGTGAAATGAGAAAAATATATACATAAAACTATTTTTTTGAAATAGAAAACAGAAAATTGGCATGTGCGTATGTATTCACCCCCTTTGTTATGAAGCCCATAAAAAGCTCTGGTGCAGCCAATCAGAAGTCACATAATTAGTGAAATTATGTCTACCTGTGTGCAATCGAAGTGCCACATGATCTGTCATTACATATACACACCTTTTTTGAAAGGCCCCAGCAGCTGCAACACCTAAGCAAGAGTCACCACTAACCAAACACTGCCATGAAGACCAAGGAACTCTCCAAACAAGTAAGGGGCAATGTTGTTGAGAAGTAAAAGTCAGGGTTGGCTTATAAAAAATAAATTAAAAAAAATCAAAATCTTTGATGATCCCCAGGAGCACCATCAAATCTATCATAACCAAATGGAAAGAACATGGCACAACAGCCAACCTGCCAAGAGACGGCCACCCACCAAAACTCACGGACCGGGCAAGGAGGGCATTAATCAGAGAGGCAGCACAGAGATCTAAGGTACACTGAACTTTTCAATATAATACATATTTTTCTGCTAATCTGCTGTTTTAGAGAACATTTAAAACATAGGAAACTTCTATATACCTTTTTAACTGTGCTCCAAATGTGTAATTTGACTTTTCAATATTGTGTCCATGTGTTGGGTATGTAACTCACATCATATATAAACTATGTGGTTAAACGCACCTTTGCTTTACAAACTGACCTCTCTGACAAAAGTGTGGCAATAACACATTTCCAGTAGCACACTTATTCTAAAGCATACTGATCTCATGCACATAAACAAAGCTAAAAATGTCCTTGGTGGAGCATATCTGGTAGCTCTGCCTCTCTGAACATACAAAATGATTCTCAACCATTTATCATGCAATTAGTCTCTAACTCCTTATGTTGTCTGGTTCCCTAAGTGTTTTTTCTTTTTTGAATTATTATTTTATTTATTTACAGCATTATTGTATTTTCTTTAATAAGAGTGTAAAGAACATATTTAGTATCCAGTTTCTATTCATAATTAGTCTATTAATAAGTATTAAAAAAAGTATCCATTTAATTATTTACAGTGAGCATCTCGCCCCACCCTGAGAATTAACAATATGAGATCGCAACTGTCAAGTATAACTGCCAGGGGGTGGAACACGCATTTGATCCTGGCTCGCTTGTGGAACGCATGTAACTTCTTCAAAAACATTTGGTTTGTGCGTTTATTTAATCTATGTAGAAATCCATGCATTAGAGAATTTTTAAGTAAAACTTTCCATTTTGGAAGCAAATCTTCGTTACAGTTTAGTCCAAACTTTTAATGACCGTGTTGAATTTTGCTTAAATGGCAGTAGACAATTTATTTTTATAAGGAAAAGAAGATACTGTTTGGTTTTGTTTGAAAGATCACCACTGTAAATAATTACTCGAGACTAGAACTAAATAAAAGCATAATCCCCAGTAGATGAACGCTCCCCCTTTATGCTGACCGACTAGTAGTCCAAGAGGTAGACCCCATGATACAAGCACTCCGCTAAATGTAAGATTTTTTTTTTTTTTTTTTTTTTTTTTTTTTGCGGTTAGTTTGCTACATACATAATACACAAGTTCTTCCCAAATTGTGAGGGTTCTATGAATTCTCCATGAGTTGAAGGACCCATCTTTTTGGGCCAACCCCATCCCACCATTGCTTTCTGTGCATGATCACTTGTAATAAAACACAACACAACCAAATAACTAAACATGAATTTTATTTTTTTTGCGGTTTTCTTATTAGTTTTTTTAATCTGTCCGTTTTCTTGTCTGTTGTGGGTTTTTTTTTGGTACATTCTGTACAAAATTGATGCTCCGGACAGGCTGTGAGATGACAGGTGTGCTATGAGAGAGAAGGCTGAGTGTGGAGGGGAGCAGGGGCACAGGAGAGAAGGGGCACAAAGGAAAAATACACACAGCCCTCTCTGCGTCACCTCCAAACTACCATGGCAGGAGCAGCCTCCCTGCCTCCCTCCCACACAACAAGGCCAGTGTCGCCCAGACAGGGGAGCGGCTTAAACTTCTCACTGCCAGAGAGGCATCCAGGAGTTAGAAATACAACAACCAAAAAAAATCTTCCAATACATGTTATTTTTGATGAATGGCATTTAAACACTGTTTTCGGCTTTGGAGAGAAAAATAAAAATCCTGATGCCAGACAACATTTTTATGTTCTTGTTAAATATGGCAGAAATGCATTGACTTTTTTTTTTTCGAGCTGCTTCGCAACCCCGCTTAAACGCTGCAAGGAATTGTGCTGTTTTTGAATATATGGCTTACAGGCCAGAATCTGACAGGCTCGTAAACTCTTTTGCCACGTGAGGGGCTCTACTGGCAACAAAAGAGTTAAAATAATTAAGCACAAAAGATAGCAGAGTATAATTATCATGGGTGAGCACTTTCATGGTGGCAGTGCCCTTCTCTGCTCCTGCCCCTGCTCTCGGCCCATTCCGGGATTGATTTCTGATGCTATAGTTTTATTTACATATATATATTTATATATTAATTTCCCCTAGGTTCATGGCTTTTTAAAGGTTTACAGTTAACAATAAACAACCAGAGAGACAATTGGGCATTGAAAATAAATTCAAACAGAAAAATAACACAGCACAGAAAAAGAAAACATCCACCCCTTTCCCCAGAAAAAAAGACAACTATACACAGCCCGTCAATGACTTCCTGTCAAACAGGAAGTGATGTCACAATGCAATTGTTTGGCTCCCTACAGTCTTATAAATATCATGAATTGTACATAGAAGGATTAAGAACAGACTCTGATTTTAGACTCTGAACAAAACCCGCTATCTTCCCCATTTCGAATTTAGGAAGCGCTACGCCTGACACCATTTTCTTGAAATAGACTGTGCTGATCGCCAATTTTTTTTTTGCATTTTTTACGTAGTTTATACAACTCTTACTTTCCATTCTGAGGATGTTCTTTTCTCTTTTTTTTTTCTTTTCTTTTTTTAAATATGATGATTTGTTCAGGATATATGAGCAGTGAAGTATTTAGTGTCTGGGAAGTTATAATGGCTGTCTCCCCAGAGCCCAGTGCAGTCATTGAGGTTACCACAGCAACCTTAGACACTAGAGATTAAGAAAACATACATTTTCAACACTAGAAAAAACATTAAAAAGAGTAGGGAAATGCTTGGGGGACAATATACTAGGATGATATGAGTTAATGCATGCAAGCTTCTTAGAGGGTAGTTGGTTTAACACCATAAGTCTAATGATGGAGGAGAAAATGAAGGAAGGAAAGTAGAACAAAAATCTGGTATTGTATCCGGGCTCAATTAAGCTAAACAACCCTTCAGTCCTGGACCTTCAAACCATTTCCAGTACTCCTCCAATTCTTCTATGTCGCTGTCCCTATATATGCATATAGATTCATATACCTTCTCCTACTATTCCATATAACAATTGTTATTGCTCTGGATATAACACGTTTCTTTATACAGTCACTTCCTCATACTTTTTATATAACACATCCTTCTTTTGCTAAATAAAACCTCTCCCTGTAACTCCCACTATTGGTCCATACAGTTTTCTCTGTAACATATCCAGTTATGCCATATAACCTATCCCAGTAAATCTTCTCTTGTCCCACCCTCGATCTCCTCCAATTTCTTATAGTAATCTCAGATTTGATAAGAACCAAAAATGTTCATCTAGTCTGCCCATTCTAGAGAACTAAAAACTTGTCTTAATGTGGCCTCAGAATTGCCTTATGCTTCTTACCCTTAGCCCTTCCATTGGAAGGCTGTTCCACTTATTTACTACCCTGGCAAATTACCTCTATCATCTTACATCTTCCACTTACTCCTTATTTTATACCATATAGTGATTCTTTATATTCCATCCATGTATCTACTCCAAATGACTCCTCTATTGCGTCATATGATACCAAGAAAAGGTGGTAGCAGTGGATGAGGTGTTTTGTTAATGGCTGTCCTGACTCCCATCATCATTAATTCCTCCATCACTGAGAACTATTACCCATTCCCAAGAATCCTGCATGAAATGTAGTGCTCGGACTATAGTTGCATGAAACACAACCCCTCTGGTGCCTGTGAGTCTTGCAAGGCACGGGGCTAGTAGTCTGTATGATATACACACATCCCCAAAAATAGTGTGAACAGCTTTGCGTTTGACAAAACACTTTGTGCATTTCCCTCACTCGTGATACATTAACCTTTCTGTTCTGCTAAACCATCATGGTGCCCCAAAAGGTGAGAACAGCTTGATTGTGGAGTAGCAATCACATTTCGAGAGGTGGGGGGTTGGCCTGTTCCCAATAAATGATTTTAGAGAGTTAGTTGATTCTGACCCTTGTTATCTGTGATGTAAAAGTTAACCTGTATGTACATGCTACCAGAAACTAGAACTAGTACTATACACCCATATAAATGGTTTCCTGTTCCACCTGTCCGTATTGGGATCTGGTGACAATACATTTATTATCTGTAAATTGTTGACTACTAGTACCAAATAAAACACCCAAGGTACCTGGTGCCTAGATATTATAACTGGTTCTCTGTATGTGGTACAATTGCAAGCTGCAAGTAGTCAGTACTAGTTAATTTAACTAGTTCTAGTTTCCTCTACAAGGAGGGATTGCTAACTATACAAGTTGGACCCACTAGTGGTTAAGTAGCTGTCATCGGATTACTGTAACTAGCTCTCTGCATAATAAAGATGGAATTAGAGGCTGACTGGTTACTAGTTCTCTAGCTGTAATCAGATGGCAACTAGTTTTCTGCATCAGTAATTGGATGTTCTTGTAACTAACTAGTTCTCTGCATGTTTAATGTTGCAATGAGTTGGTGAGAGGTAATTATAACTACCTCCCTTGACAAGATGTAACTGCTAGATGTAAATAGGTGTTATCTGGTTACTGTAACTAGTTCCCTACAAGTTACAACTGTAATCATACCGGAGCTTGTTATTGTACCTCATTGCCTCCATGCTGTCATCAGATGGTAACTTAAAGTTAAAGTAACTAGTTCCCTCCATGTGGTGGCTCTGGCTCACTAGATACAAGTGTTTGGCGCTGGCTGTGACTTGTCGCTCTATTATTTTGGTTAGTTTTCGTTCTCCCTTTTAAACCTGTGACTTATGGCTCCTCTCTCCCTCCCCGCAGCACTCCCTTCCCTTGCTGGGACTCTGAGCCGTGCTGATTTCTGCCTAATTAAGGTGATTAAACAAACGTCACGCTCTTAATACTGAGCCTGTACTGGCACAAATCACAGAGCGTCCATCCAGCCCAGCGTCCTGTTCTTCCAAGATATTACTGTGAGAACATCTCTATATTCCTGTACCCATACCTCTGAGTTGTATAGTCCTAGAGGTGCCAGATACTCCAGCCCTGCAGGACCATGCAAGACAAAATCTAACTGACCAGTCTCTCTACTTATGAGATGACCAGCTCTAGATAATATAACCCTATTTGTTTTCGGTTCTGTATCTCCAGAAGCTCCAGGCACTTTATCACGACCATCACCTCCATTTCAAACCCCGATCTTCCTCTAAGTAAAGCTCTTTATCGTTAAAGGTTTCAGCGTCTATCCCTAGAGGTGGCCTATGCGTCTTGGGCTTCGTCTCAGCATGTCTAAAATGTCATTAGGATGATCTTAGCAAATTAATTTGTTTTCATTTTGCTGCTCTGGGATCAGACATCTTATTTCTCCTTGGAAATGTCCCCCCCCCCCCCCCCCCCAATTTTCCACACTCCAGTAATTTATATGCATACTCCACAATCTGTTCCTCAACCTCTACAAAGGGCCATTAACCCATGCACTCCAGGGAATGGCAATGTTTTGCGTTACTGCTCCCTGGGAGCGAAGGGTTAAACACATCCTCTCCTACCCCCTTTCTACTCCCCCCCATTGTCATAACCTCGCCCTCCCCCACCCTCCAAAGGTAAGATAAAATAAAAAATACAGGTTATTAATACTGTCGGGACTTTCTTTTTTCTTTTGTGTCTTTTTAAATAAAAAACTCCTCCTTTCTCTTGTGGTTCTCTCCGCCATTTAGAAACGCCTCCCGCGCCTCACCATGTTCATCCAATCCACTTGCTTCATGGGTCAGGTAAGAACCTTTCATGTGAGAGAACACAAAAAATGACATTAAAATTTGAAGGGCCCTGTAGTCTGGATGAGATTATATGGTAGGGAAAGCGCTATGGACACCGGATGCCAAGCTCAAAGACAGGGCCCTCCATCCATTGCAATGTATGTATCTTTAACTTGTCATTGCCTGTAACTTAACTTATGTATAGCGCTACGGAATATGTTGGCGCGTTACAAATAAACGATAAAAATAATAATATATACACAAGCTCAGCAGTCAATATCCCGGATAAAGTCTATAACTTTTAGGGTGAAGAGTACGCACTGGAATTTGTTAGCACTCCAGATAAATGCATCTGAACCTTGGCAGATCTAGAATAGGCCAACACACACCCTATTGGGTTGGAACGCCCCAAAGCCGGAAAGCAGGACCTGCCTGCTCCATAATGGATATGAATGGAAGTTGCAAGAAAAAACAGTAGGGGAGCATATGTGGTTACAATGTAAAATAGGAAAATGGACACTCTAGAAGAGGTTAGCAAGAGCAGATAAAGAAGGAGATACAGATATAGAGAGAGAGCAGGTTGACGGAGGGAGGGAGAAGAAAGAGAACCAAGGGAAGGTTTAAAAACAAGAAGAAAGAAAGAAGACAGGAAATAACAAAAATAAGTTTTGGGCTGCTTGAGGAACACATCTCATTTGACCAACAAATGATCAGATGTGAAGACTATCCCAGCAGAACCCCTCTAGAGAGGAGACACAGAGCTAGTGGTACCTCAAACTCATCCTTTTCTTCTGGATCAACTTTGATGAACTGACAGATGGCAAAACCCATGGTCTTGCTATGCTCACCATTAACTGGTATCATTGTTATGCCATTTTTTGGATTTTTTTATTCCAAAAGTAACAATAATCTTATTTTATTCTGCTACAAACATGGTACCACCCTTCTCTCTGACAAAAACTCAGTTTATCACAAAGATCACAAGTCAATATTGCTTACCTTTCTGCCGGACAGAGCACCAGACCATGACGATGAGGACACAGATAACAAGGAAGACGAGGAGCGCAAGGATCCCCCCGATGACAGCGTATGGGACCTGAGTTTGGGGCTCGATGATTGCTCCGGGATCTAGAGAAATTGAGCAAGTAAGAAGAATGCCCCAAAGCAATTCTTATAAACTATCCACCCTGTCCTGTCTATTTCGATATACACCTTGCACTCCTCCCGTCTTGTTCAGAATACACCATGCACCCAATTGTATCTTATTTAATATGTACCCTGTACGCCATCCTGTCTTATCCTATATGGGCACCCTGCACACAATCCTGTCTTCCACCACTTACACCTTGTCCAATACTCACCATACACCACAAGGACGTACTGGTCAGAGGAGCGGCCATGTTTATTGGACACCTGGCAACTATAGGTCCCATTGTCCTGCAGGCTGAGTGTAGGGAAGTTCAGGACGTCGCCTTGGATCTGCGCCCGTTCTGGTAATGAATCATTTAGTCGACTCCAAAGGATCTCAGTCGGTCTAAGAGGATATAAATATATTTATTACATATAGTTTTCTGCTTTCTTTAATGTTTCAAACCACAAAGATACGACTCATAGATACTTGCTCTCTCTACAGTGTTGATGTAGCTCAATACACACATTATTCTTATTTATAGAGCTCAAAACATATTCTGTAGTATTGTAAAAGGGGTAAGAATCAGTGTGGCCATATTAACATTAGCAAATATAAAAGCAGGGAGTTGTAAAGGTCTAGAGCAGGTGTCAGCAGCTCTAGAACCAGATGTGGCTCAGCAGAGATCACTAGAAGGCTCTTCTGTGGACCTCAAATAAATTCAAATCATTAAGAGTTGAGGAGAATGAGAGTTCATCATCCTAAACTCCATTTTACCTAATCACATTATTTTTATTTTTTATTTTTCTTCCCTCTACCTAAAAGATTTGAGTTTGTTTTTCAATTGAGTTGTACAGTTTATAGGTCACATTAAAGGTGGAAAAAAGTTCTGAAATGATTTATCTTTGTCTCATTTTTTTACAGCACAGAAACCTGACATTTTAATAGGGGTGTGTAGACTTTTTATATCCACTGTAGATAGACATAGATAGACAGACATATATAGATAGATAGATAGATAGATAGATCTTGATATGCTAATACAAGTGACTTCCCACAGATGAGTAAGTCGTAAAAACTATGGAAGCTGCACAATATGTCACACACTGCCACAAGAGTAGGAATCACAACACATCAATGTGACAGGTGTCTCAGGACTCAGGAACTACTATCCCATTAGGCTATATAATCCCCCTCCATTGTCAAAATGTATCTCAGCTGTATTACTGGTAACACTATTAATACTGTCCTTCTAATAAGGTATTTTGAACCTGAGATAGAGACAGCTAGAGAGAGAAATGTGTATAGACAAAGATAAAGAGAGATTGAGAGAAATAGTTTAAGACTACACAGATAGATAGAGAGATAGATAGATAGATAGATAGACAGATGATAAATGTTATGTGCAAGGCTCATATTGATCTTCTATCTCAACTGAAGGGCCCAGGTAAATGACCTCTATTAATGAAAAGAAAAGTGTTCTTCAAAATAAAGGCAATCAGACTGTGGAACTCTCAACCTAAGGAGGTAATATATAATTCAATTGATAACTTAAAAAGGGGTTGGATTTATTTTGAAATAAAAAGGGCATACAGAGTTATATTTGTTAATGAACAGGTATGATACAGATCCAGGAAATAACCCAAGTTGCAGTTATTGGGATCAGGAAGGATAAATTGACGTAATGAGGTCATTGTTTCTTGATCGGCTTCTTCTGGATCAGTTCACATTATACAAAGATCTTCTGGGATCTAAAAAGGTTGAATGTGATGGACTAAAAGGATTTTCAATTACTATATAACAATTACTGTGTAACATATGTTAATTGCAATGGAACACCCAAATTACACTCATAAATTACTTAAATTATATTTAGGATGTCATAAATTACCTAAGTAAATGTACACTAATTAATGGTTAATGGTTTTCAAGTACATATACTTGTATATTACTATACATTCCTACAACATCGTTAATTATGTTGGAAGAAGTTTTAATTTGTATTTACCTAGAAGAATTTAAATGAAAGATTTATGTGAATTTGTGAAATGATGTGGCTCAATGTAATTGGGATTTCCACTTTATTATTTGCTTTGATAAAAATAAGTTTTTAAGATTATAAGATTGCTATCTTGCGGGACACAAATTGGGGATATATGTGCATTGATGTCATTGTTTGGATGGGATGATGCGGTTGCTGCAAGGATGCATTATCACAAGGCTGGAATCCGTATGGCGCTGCCGGCGCACACACAACAGCTGGGAACGTTTAGCGCGGGGACTGTTTTGTGAAAGACTGGCTTTTTCTTTTCATTGTGGGAACAAAAGAAACATGATTTTCTCACATTCAGCGCACACAAAGAGCATTAACTAGAGAGGTTTGACACCAAATGTGGCTATGAAGAACAGAAATATGAAGATTGACTCTATCCTATTGTACAGGGCGCCCCGTCACAGCTCTCGAACTCATCTTATTGCTCTGTGTAATCCCCACCTATAACTCCTAATGTTACACCATATAACATCTCTTATTCCTTATACATTCATGCCAATATATTATCTAAATCATTGCAATTTATTTCTCATACTTCATATAAACCCTTTATTCTTCAGAAGTGCAATATAACCGATACTACAGCACCATACTAGTCTACACTATAGCGTTTCCTATTGCATTTCCTACAACTCTTTCTATTACACCCTCTAACCCCATCCTATAATTAATCCAACTGAATTGTACTTATTGCTTTTATAACCACTGAAGCCCTCCCACAAAACTCTGCCTAGATAATGAGGATGGGGACTTGGCCACACAACTAGCAAGCAAATAAATGGAGATAGTTGAGTCAACCCCTAGGAGAGACAAGCAGCTGCAGGCTTTTAGTGCCAGGCAGACAGGATCAAATAACTCCCTCTGTATCTCTCATCTGCTATGACAATGGTGGGCAGCTTGGTCCAGCAAGGTCTGTCAATAGTCCACAATATCTCTCTGCTTGAGCACAGGAGGATCCGTCAGAATGGATGAAACCGAATAACTCACTCGGTAAGAGAGATACTGAATACACAAGCATAGAGATACAAACATCATTGACTGTTGGTGGCACTGTTAGGCCCACCACTGAGCTGTGGGTGTAATACATAAACAATGTAATCTTATTTCACTCTGCCAGGCTTATTATCAGTAGAATATCAGTAAACCCTGTGCCGGCTCTGCAGTGGAGAAGTGAGGTTCTACAACAGTGGTCTAAATAGTGATGCTATGAAGCTGTGAATGTGACGGTGTATGCACTGAATTTATCTTATACCCTTCACCATGTTCTATCTAAAAGCAATAGTTAAAAATATACACTTTTTGCACATGCCTTTCAATCCTCTAGCTAATAGTGCAGAGAAAAACTGATGACTTCCATGGCAATTTAATTTATTCAAAGTGTTAAAGAGCTACTGTAGCTTTCAGAAAAAGCATAAGGATTGTTTTACTGCTTACAAATCTTGAGAAAAAAAGCAGTGTTGGCCTTAAGTGACTTATTAGTCAAATAAAAAGTGTTAATTGCAAGTAAACATTAACATAACCATAGTAATAAATTAAGTCATTAGCTTCATTACACACATTAATAAAAATTTAATTCGGAGCATAATTATACGGTTTTAGACACATAGCTCACTTAGAAATAGTTCCAAAATAAATGTTTAAAGTTTACTAGGAAGTAAAAATAGGTAATATTGTAAATATAACTTTTCTTGATGTTCATACATAAAAAGCAACAGGACTGTTATACATCTATGAGGGGCCCATCCTGGAAGGGGGCCACATGCTGGCAGGCATTCATATAAATATATACATTCATGGTTGCAAGGGTAATATGTAATTCCCAAGTCTGTGAAATATACTCATTTAAAAAAATGAAACAAATGAAGATATTTCACTACGACATATGCATTTAACATAAAGAGGGGCTACGGGATGGTGAAGATGGGTGTGCGTCTGGTTAAAAACAACCTGATTTTTCAAGTATTTTTTATGTGATTGAGAGGTTTTCACCACCAGGCAGAGTTCTAGCTCTAATCTAATCTAGACTGGTTAGATTTCCACTAGTCCTAGTGACAGCAGTGACACAAGGGATTTCAATTAAAGCTCCTCTACAGTCCAGGTCACCTTTCACCTGTAGAAGTAGAGCAGCAGAAACAAACATGGTAGCTCACACTACAGCATATAACAGTTATTTAAGTGCATATCTTTTTTTTACAATTCTTTAAGGACCACTGTTGTCAATTTTTTTTTCTATATGGTCTTTTGGAAATCAAAATGTTGTATAGAGGTAAAATGTTTTTAGAAAGCAAATTTATTAACACAACCTACAATATTTTTACATTTACATGCAAGTATTCTTTTCTGTGTCTATTCTGACTACTACCTTCTTGGGTGGGTGAGTCCTTGTGAACTAAAGAACTTTTAATTAATAATGTCGAAGGCACTGGCAGTTGTAGCTGCCACATACCAACTGGGTAAATAGAATCTGCCTTGGCATTCAAGGTTACCTTCCCCTCTTTGAGTTGATCAACAGAAACCAAAGTGGTAGACCCTACTGCAGCATAATTGCATATATATAATAAAGGAACTAGCAATCCACTCCAGTATATTTGCCATGAAAGCCAAGTGGATCAGCAAGACCGTGGACAAAAGATGGTCCTGGTGTGTTGTGGTCCATGAGGTCACGGAGAGTGGGGCACAACTGATCGACACAACATTAAAATTTTTACATTTTAAAAATATTTAGCAAATTAGCAAAAGTAATTCCATTATAGTGGTCCTTTAGATTAATGGGCAGGTAAGGCCTATCTAGTCTGCCCATTCTATCTAGTTTGGCTTAATCAAGGATTGAAAAAGGGAGGTTTTCATTTCCGCTATTAAGGTTATTAACAAATTAGAAACAGTGGAGGGCAAATAAAATGGTACATGGTGTAAAACAGTGGTTCTTAATAGCCAGTGCTAGGACCAGCACTGGCCCCTGAGACCTCACCTGCAACAAAAAGAGACGAGGACTTGCCACTACTATTATCCATTGTTATAAATAGATTATTGATGAATATATCTGCAATTATAATGTACTATATTCAAATCGGTTGAGAAATTAATATGTTGCATGTACTATAACCATTTGAAAAGTGTTCTTGATCTCCAAGATGGTCCCAATGAGTACTGGAAGACAACCAAGTGGTCCCCAGACCAAAACGGTTAATAACCAGTGGTCTAAAATACAAAAGGTAGGCATGCAGATAAAAAAAGTAGGATGCTTGGATGTATTAGTAGAGCGATTAGCTGAAGAGAACGAGATATACTAAAGTCGCTCTATGGATCCCTTGTTGGACCTCACCTAAAACACTTTGACCAGTTCTAGAAAGGACATTAACAAAGAAAGGCAACTAAAATGATGCATGGTCTATGGGACAAGACCTTATGACCTGAATATGTATGGAGGGCAGAATAGAATATCAAATATATATATCCTCATTATTTATATATATATATTCATATCCTAAAATATAACTTG
Source organism: Discoglossus pictus (assembly GCA_027410445.1). Taxonomy (NCBI): domain Eukaryota; kingdom Metazoa; phylum Chordata; class Amphibia; order Anura; family Alytidae; genus Discoglossus; species Discoglossus pictus. The sequence goes on along the minus strand of CM050169.1, from coordinate 209,488,946 downwards.
TGTAATCTAAGATGAAGACTCCAACAGACAGAGCGTGCCCCCTGATTAGGATTCTATGTGGCGGGCTGCATCCGGAGGACGTGCCTGCTGCCTTTTGGTGGCTGCCTCTGCAGTGGGAGATATATGGGGTGTGCAGGTCGTATTAAACAGGTTTTATGTTCTGCCTGAACGTCATGGGGACGTCTGTGGGGTTTATATATCCGTGCGGAGGCTGCAGAGAGGATGCAGGGACGATTTATATGAACTGAGCTTGTAGAGTTCCACTGTGTCCAAAAAACACAAATGTATGTATTTTTTTGTTGCTGCACACTGCCGATGTACAACACATAACTCACGGTGATACCTTCCCGTGGTTTCTGGACAGAGGGAGGCTAAAATGTTCAGGCACTTCTTACACATTCGCGTCACGAACTCTCCAAGCAGATGAGAGTTTTGCAGAAATTTTACTGCCTAGTAAGACATTGGAGTGGTTTGTCCTATTGTGTAAGGGGTTAAATTGGCATGGGACACATTTCCTTTTTTATGAATTTTTAAATAACATGTTTTAAACATTACAAAACTTGTTGTTTTTTTTTTTGCATGAAAAAATATTAAGTAAAATCTGCTTAAACTTTGTTGAAAAGAACAGGAGCTGCACAGAATCAATTTACTGTGCTCTGAGAAATGTGTTAGTTTCTTTTTATCAAATACTCTCATTCAGATGCATCAAAGAAAAACATATTCCAGTGTCCTTCAGTTTTCAAACAAATATAATGTTTCATTGTTAGTCGGACTAAGGCCATAATTCCGTTCTGGATCGTATTGTCATGGTGGAGGGGCTTGTGGGTCTCAATGAAGCTGTGAGCTATACAGTGTAGGGTCACGAAGATGGGCAGGGCAGACAAATAGTGGTTCACTGGAGAAGGAAGTGGCAACCTACTCCAGTAACTTTGCCATGAAAACCTTATGGATTAGCACACCCAAACACAAGATGTGCCTGGCTTGTTGTGGTCCACAGAGTCGGACACAACTGAACAACAATTTCAGGGGCAGGAAAGAGTTAAAAAAAACAACAACAAACAGCACAATGCACTCACCTTGGATTCCCTGTGACGTCACATTTGAGTGTCAGCTCATCGCCTTCTCTCACCAGGCTCTGGGAAGTCTGAATGCGGGCTGTGGGGGAGACTGCAGGTGGGGAGACAGACAGACAGATACCTTAGTGTACACATATACATTGTCACAGAGCATTATGTGATTCTGCATCACTGCTGGACATACCTAGTAATAGATTACCCCAACACAGCTAGATGCATGTGAGATACACTATATTGATATGCATTACTACCCATGCAGCAAATCAAGTTATTAACTCTTTTTTTTATTATTAATAAGGGAAACAGATTTTCTTCTTGATGAAAATATATTTATGGCGCAGCAGATCTGCACCTATTAGTTTCCCTTTAAAAGTAATTGAAAGTACTAAAGCTAATCACTGTCCTAGAGGTTTCAGGACCTCACAACATTGAGATATAAATCTACAGATACAGGATTCTCCATTGATAGACAAATCTAGAGTAATGACACCCAGGACCAGTGATCTCGTTAGCCATAGAGGTGCCAGACACATTATATATATGATGTGGTGTCCAGTCCTAGAGGTGCCAGTATCAGCCTCCCTTGTCCTAGCTCTTACATTGCACTACTATGGTAACAGCAGCACTGACTACGCCCCTCCCGCTAATTAAGTAGCCTGTTAAGTGTGAAATGTTAATTTAATTAGCGGTATATGATGGAGCTGTACTGGACGGTGTCCATGAAATATATCAATAGACATATTACAGCTTATCCTACAATGTTTCCTGGGTAGAGAGCTCACTGGGGAGAGGGGGGGAGAAAACACAGACCAGACATAGCAATACATCACTGGAACCCCCCAAGAAGGGCCTGCTCAGCACAATGCAGGGGAGCCACACAGGGGTATAACACACACACACACATACATACAGTATATATATATAGAGATCTACACACACAAACTGGTGGCATGAACTAGTAGGCGGGTTGGTATATAGTTCTGCAATGTGTGTGTTTTTGTTTATTAAGCCTTATAAATAGGTGGAGCACACGCCTAAATTGGACCGAGAAGAACAATGTATATTGATACATACACAGATATATTATAGAGATACACACACACAGATATAATACGATGACGAGATACACGGCACATAATGCAGACACACACACACACATACAGTGCCTTGCAAAAGTATTCACCGCCCTTGACTTTTTACCTATTGTGTTACATTACAGCCAATGTTTTGTTAATCTGAATCTTATATGATGGATCAGAACACAATAGTCTAAGTTGGTGAAGTGAAATGAGAAAAATATATACATAAAACAATTTTTTAGAAATAGAAAAACAGAAAATTGGCATGTGCGTATGTATTCACCCCTTTGTTATGAAGCCCATAAAAAGCTCTGGTGCAACTAATTACCTTCAGAAGTCACATAATTAGTCAAATGATGTCCACCTGTGTGCAATCTAAGTGTCACATGTTCTGTCATTACATATACACACCTTTTTTGAAAGGCCTCTGAGGCTGCAACACCTAAGCAAGAGGCACCACTAACCAAACACTGATATGAAGACCAAGGAACTCTCCAAACAAATAAGGGATAATGTTGTTGAGAAATACAAGTCAGGGTTAGGATATAACAAAAATATCCAAATCTTTGATGATCCCCAGGAGTACCATCAAATCTATCATAACCAAATGGAAAGAACATGACACAACATGCCACAAACCTTCCAAGAGACGCCGCCCACCAAAACTCATGGACCGGGCAAGGAGGGCATTAATCAGAGACGCAGCACAGAGACTTAAGGTAACCCTGGAGGAGCTGCAGAGTTCAACAGCAGAGACTGGAGTATCTATACATAGGACGACAATAAGCCGTACGCTCCATAGAGTTGGGCTTTATGGCAGAGTGGCCAGAAGAAAGCCATTACTTTCAGCATAAAACAAAATGGCAAGTTTTGAGTTTGCGAAAAGGCACGTGGGAGACTTCCAAAATGTATGGCAGAAGGTGCTCTGGTCTGATGAGACTAAAATTGAACTTTTCAGCCATCAAAGAAAACTCTATGTCTGGTGCAAACCCAACACATCACATCACCCAAAGAACACCATCAGCAGCCGGGACTGGGAAACTGGTCAGAGTTGAGGGAAAGATGGATGGTGCTAAATACAGGGATATTCTTGAGCAAAACCTGTACCACTCTGTGCGTGATTTGAGGCTAGGACGGAGGTTCACCTTCCAGCAGGACAATGACCCCAAACACACTGCTAAAGCAACACTTGAGTGGTTTAAGGGGAAACATGTAAATGTGTTGGTATGGACTAGTCAAAGCCCAGACCTCAAGCCAATAGAAAATCTGTTGTCAGATTTAAAGATTGCTGTTCACAAGTGCAAACCATCCAACTTGAAGGAGCTGGAGCAATTTTGCAAGGAGAAATGGACAAAAATCCCAGTGGTAAGATGTGGCAAGCTCATAGAGACTTATCCAAAGCGACTTGGAGCTGTGATTGCCGCAAAAGGTGGCTCTACAAAGTATTGACTTTAGGGGGGTGAATAGTTATGCACATTGACTTTTTCTGTTATTTTGTCCTATTTGTTGTTTGCATCACAATAATAAAATAAAAGATCTTCAAAGTTGGTGGCATGTCCTGTAAATTAAATGATGCAAATCCTCAAACAATCCATGTTAATTCTAGGTTGTGAGGCAACAAAACACAAAAAATGCCAAGTGGGTGAATACTTTTGCAATGCACTGTATATATATTATAATGAATGTATACACACATAGATATACTGATAATGAATTACCACCAATGCATACTAGATAACTCAGTACCCTCCGTGCATACTAGATAACTCAGTACCCTCCGTGCATACTAGATAACTCAGTACCATCCGTGCATACTAGGTAATGAAGTACCTTCAGTGCATACAACATAGCCTCCCATGCATCCAAGTTAACACAGTCCCATCAGTGCATATTAGATAACACAGTACTGCTTATGCATACTAGATATACCAGTACCACCTGTGCATGCAAGATAACTGAGTACTGTTTGTGCATATTAGATAATGCTCTAATGCTCATACACACTAGATAACTTAGTACCGCCCGTGCATATTAGATAATGAAGTACATACCACATAACTGCCCATGCATCCAAGTTAACATATGCACATGTCAGTGCATAGTAGAGAACACAGTACCGTCCATGCAATATAAGGAAGTACCGCCTGTGCATACTAGATAACGCAGTACTGTTTGTGCATACAAGTTAATACAATGTGGCATGAAATGTTCATACACACAAGATAATGAAATGCCATTACTAGAGTACACAGTACATAATCCAGTACAGTTTGCCCATAAAAAAAAATAGTACTGCCCCTGCAAATGAGATAGTACAGTACTGCCCCATGCACAACATATTATGGAGTTCCCTCTGTGCATGCATGATAACAATCCCAAGGGCATATGAGATACGATAGTACTGTGGGTGAATAAGACATCATACATCACTGCAGGCGAATTATAGCACCTCACACACATACATGGGAATGTGTGGGAATGCAGTAAGACATGTGCATACAATGGGCCTCATTCAAATCCGATTTGGCCAATTCAATAGGGCTCTATATAAGCACACAGCATATTTTTTACAGAAGTTTTTAGTTCACGAACTAAAAACATCTGTAAAAAAAATATGCTGTGTGCTTATAGAGAGCCCTATTCAATTGACCAAATCACATTTGAATGAGGCCCGTTGTGTGTATAATATCTTATTCAGTAAAATGCCTTGACACAGTGAAGTATAGTGACAAACTTTGAGGATTATAAAACCATGGAATGATGGAGATGGTGCACAAAGTATTTTATAGATTAGTAGGGTATGTTGCCAGCACAAATATGTTATGTACCTGCAATTCTGGTGTAATTTCAGAGAATTCAGTGAATATAGTTTGTGCTATCAAGTTACAACTATGCTGATATGGAAATGGGATACCCAGAATTCACTAAATTACTAAACACTGGATTATATTGGGGAGCTAGTGGAGCTGGCTAGAAACAGAAGCAGGTCATTGCCAGGTAGTGGAAGCCACTTTGTATAACAGGAAGTAACCTGGAGTTTCAAAGGTCATTAGGAAATAAAGGATGTCATTGGGAGTTGGTGAAAAGCATAAGAAGCCGGACAACATCCTTGGCATTTAGTGAAGATCGTTTGGTATAAGAAGATGTCATTGGGCATTAGTCGAGATCATTAGATGTTAAAAGAAATCATTAAGATTCCAAAGACAGAACTGAGAATTAATGAAGATACCTGAAGATTAGTGGAGGTCACTAAGAATTATAGGATGTCACTAGACATCAGTGAAGGTCATTAGAAGTTAGTGAAGATCATCAGAGATTAGTGGAGGTCACTAAGAATTAAAGGTTGTCACTGGACATTATTGGAGGTCTTAGAAGCCAAGGAGGATCGTTGGAAATCGGAAGACGTCTTTGTTAGTTATTACAAGTGATTAAGAATGGCAGAATGTCACTGATCATCCATGGAGATTATCAGAACGTAGTATAGCTCATTGTGAAGGAGACGGGGGTCACTGCAAATGTTCATGGATAACATGTGATTGGATGTTAATGGGAATCATTTGGAATTAGTGACGTTCACCAGAAGGAGGAGGAAGTCTGAATAAGAGAATATCACTGGACAGTTACGGACTAAATTATAATACAAAACGAGGGAAAAGAAAAGGTCAAGACAAGTGTGATGAGGCTAATATTATCTAGAGCAGTTATTGGTAAGTCCAAGTGGTTTGATGTGTAGAAATATTGCTGAAGACTTTATTAGAGGGGGTATTTGAGCATTATCAACTGCCTAGATAAGTATTTAGAAAGTATTAGAGAATACATGGGGCCTCATTCTATTATCGGCCGCAGCCGTTGCGGGGCCGCAAGGACCGGCCGCAAGCTATTCGGCTATTCTATTCCCTTACGGCCGGGGATTCCGGCAGGCTTGCGGCCGGTGCCTTGCTATCTCTTGCGGCCGCTCGCGCCGGAGGAAAGCCTTTGATCTAAAACGGCCGCAAGAGATTTGCAATTCAATTGCTCCGGGAAACCTCTCTGCAAGGCTAAAAACGAGCCGCAGCTTACTTGCAGGAAAGAGGTCTCGCTAGCACCAATTAAGCACATAAAATAGCTCAAATAAAGCCATCCTGCACTTTGAGAAGACTATAAAGGGATTTTAGGTGTTAGAAAAAATAGCACATAATTATCCTGTACTCAAATCCGTAAAATATTTAATTTTTAATATCCGTAAAATATCCATGTAAAAAGTCCAGAGTGCTTGGAGCACTTCAGACACACCCACGCCGCAGCCGGCAAATAAACAGTTAATTTGAACTCGGGTTTGGGCAGATGTGCAAGCTTGAGAGTGGGTTCCTTTTAATCCTCATGTCCCCCAATATGATCCCTAGCATTTACAGAGCTGTACAGTGCAGGCTTGAATTTATTTTTCAGTTTTTATATTTCTGAGATTACGGCCGGTTCCAAGATATGCGGCCGGCCGTAAAAGGAGATCCTTGCGGGGCCGTATAATAGAATCGCGAGTTTACTGAAGCCTCGCAAGGAATCGCAGCCTTACGGCCGATTTACGGCCGATAATAGAATGAGGCCCCTAGTGTTTATTGAGGTTATTGGGAGTAAGACTTCTAGAAAAGTAGTTGAAATTTAGGTGATTGCCCTATAGGTTAGTGAATTATATGGCAGCCAGTTCTGGTCGTCTGGTTGAGGACATCAGTGAATATAATGGTTAGTTTCTGGGGGGTCTCTGAAGGAACTTTCTCTGAACACTTACATTGGACATCCAGTACATATTGTGTCTGCTTCTTCTGCCCCTTCAAGGCCGCGTGTGACGCCTCGCAGGTCACTATCTCTCCATTGTCTTTCCTCTCCACAGGGAATCGGATAGTGTTCGTGATGCTAAAGGTTTTTATGTTCTCTTGTTTGCTGGTGATACCTGCGGGTGAGAAGACAAGTCTGTTATACATGACCCCGATAAAACTGTTCTAATGGTGAGGTATGATCTGTAACCTGATACACAGTAATAGAGATGAGTGGTACCCAAAGCTCTCAGTCATACAAATAGCTTGTTATAAATAATACCTTTTACATTTACCCATCACTCACAGGCTTTCACATCTGAGATGTCTGACCTAAAGCATCTCTGCACATGGAAGAAGATACACATGGGAGGGTCCCTGGCAGCTCCAGGTATAAACAATGCAGGCGCTGATAATGACAGAGTTGTACAAAGGGGATTCCTAGACAGACCTCATTATAAAGACAGACAGATACAGAGCATACTGCAGAGCAAGTATACAAACCTGGGAATCCCGGAGTAATCTAGGATGCAGAATAGAGTACTGCAGTGTAAAAATACAGGATGGGGATTCCATGAGAGATGTAGATATAGAGGGTACAAGCTGTGTGTACTGCAGTGGTATATACAGTGGATATAAAAAGTCTACACACCCCTGTTAAAATGTCAGGTTTCTGTGCTGTAAAAAAATGAGACAAAGATAAATTATTTCAGAACTTTTTCCACCTTTAATGTGACCTATAAACTGTACAACTCAATTGAAAAACAAACTGAAATCTTTTAGGTAGAGGGAAGAAAAAATATAAAAATAAAATAATATGGTTGCATAAGTATGCACACCCTTAAACTAATACTTTGTTGAAGCACCTTTTGATTTTATTACAGCACTCAGTCTTTTTGGGTATGAGTTTATCAGCATGGCACATTTTGACTTGGCAAGATTTGCCCACTCTTCTTTGCGAGGGCATCTCCTGTGCACAGCCCTCTTCGGATCACCCCACAGAGTTTCAATCGGATTCAGGTCTGGGCTCTGGCTGGGCCATTCTAAAACTTTAATCTTCTTCTGGTGAAGCCATTCCTTTGTTGATGTGGATGTATGCTTTGGGTCGTTGTCATGCTGAAAGATGAATTTCATCTCCATGTTCAGCTTTCTAGCAGAAGCCTGAAGGTTTTGTGCCAATATTGACTGGTATTTGGAACTGTTCATAATTCCCTCTATCTTAACTAAGGCCCCAGTTCCAGCTGAAGAAAAACAGCCCCAAAGCATGATGCTGCCACCACCATGCTTCACTGTGGGTATGGCGTTCTTTTGGTGATGTGCAGTGTTGTTTTTGCGCCAAACATATCTTTTGGAATTATGGCCAAAAAGTTCAACCTTGGTTTCATCAGACCATAACACCTGTTCCCACATGCTTTTGGGAGACTTCAGATGTGTTTTTGCAAAATGTAGCCTGGCTTGGATGTTTTTCTTCGTAAGAAAAGGCTTTCGTCTTGCCCCTCTACCCCATAGCCCAGACATATGAAAAATACGGGAGATTGTTGTCACATGTACCACACAGCCAGTACTTGCCAGATATTCCTGCAGCTCCTTTAATGTTGCTGTAGGCCTCCTGGTAGCCTCCCAGACCAGTTTTGTTCTCGTCTTTTCATCAATTTTGGAGGGAGCTCCAGTTCTTGGTAATGTCACTGTTGTGCCATATTTTCTCCACTTGATGATGATGTCTTCACTGTGTTCCATGGTATATCTAATGCCTTGGAAATTGTTTTGTACCCTTCTCCTGACTGATACCTTTTAACAATGAGATCCCTCTGATGCTTTGGAAGCTCTCTGTGGACCATGGCTTTTGCTGTGGGATGCGACTAAGAACATTTCAGGAAAGACCAACTAGAGCAGCTGAACTTTATTTGGGGTTAATCAGAGGCACTTTAAATGATTGCAGGTGTATGCTGACTCCTATTTAACACAATTTGGAATGTGATTGCTTAATTCTGAACAAAGCTACATCCTCAGTTATAAGAGGGTATGCAGACTTATGCAACCACATTATTTTTCTTTTTTCTTTTTCTTCCCTCCACCTAAAAGATTTCAGTTTGTTTTTCAATTGAGTTGTACAGTTTATAGGTCACATTAAAGGTGGAAAAAGTTCTGAAATGATTTAACTTTGTCTCATTTTTTTACAGCACAGAAACCTGACATTTTAACAGGGGTGTGTAGACTTTTTATATCCATTGTAAGTATACATGATGGGGATTCCATGAGAGATGTAGATATAGAGGGTACAGGCTGTGTGTACTGCAGTAGTATATAAGTATATAGGATGGGGATTCCATGATTTGTTTTATGGTGCAATATCAAGTCATGAAAAGAAAGAATATTTAGGTCAGTTGCTATTTTTATTGGTGTATTCACTATCATATTGATGTTTTATAATCACATTTTACAAATATTAGACACACTTTTATGTTAGTTGTTGATTTTAAAAGTTATTGTGGATTGAGATATTTTATAAGTTTATTTTTGCATTTTTGTTACCACTAGTCATTAATTAGACACTTGTTAGTGAAACTCTTATTAATGTCACACATGTCACATTATTGAAAGAAATGCGTTTTCAAAATGATAGTTTTTTCATTGCATAATAATGTTCTTTTAATCCCTGTTCAAGTTATTTTTTAGTTCTGGAAATATGTTGCTTGTACCAGGTTCAGCCAGTAGAGGGAGTAACTGAATTTCCATAGAGCTTCATAACTCAACTGATGCAGTGCCTTTGTTAGAGTTATTCAGAAGGAGGTCCTGATTTTTCTTGTTTTTTAACCCTAGACGCTCTATTTTTTCATGCACAAAAAATAAATAAATATTTAAATATATGCTATTTCAAACGCAAGACAGCCAGAGAACCTTGCTACCATAATGGCGGGCAACGGAGACCCTACTGGTAACTATAATACTCCCCCTACACGAAAAGCAGGATTATAAAACAATAATCACTTAATATAAGTTGATTTTGAGGTTTCAAGTTTGCAAGCATCTAACTGCAATCCCCCGTTCTGGATCTCTACCATGTCGTGGTGAACGGGCTTGTGTATCTCAATGAAGCTGTGAGCTATACCATGTAGGATCACTCAAGATGAGAAGGCAAATCAGGGTCCACTGGAGAAGCAACTAGCAACCCACTCCAGTATCTTTGACAAAATAACTTTATGTATAGGCACGACCAGAGACATAATGATAGATGTACCTGGCATGATGCAGTTCATATGGTCACGCAGAGTCGGACACGACTGAACATTTAAACAACAAACTGCAATCCAAATATCATGAACAGTCATCATCCTCTGCTCAGTTTGACTTTAATGTGCTAAGAATGGTTACAGCATTATAAATTAGGACATGAACGTATTAAACTACATTATACTGAAGCACAACTGCTTCTCTTTGGAGTAGATGAAGATTTCAGTTAGAAGATTGCTATAAAAAAAGAATGAATCTAATAATCAGCTACTGGTACATAAGAGAAATAATCAGCATATGTTTATTAATATGAATTCATATATTAACGCCCTGCAGAAATCACGGCAGCTATGTCTCCATAACAGCTCCTTCTCCAGAGGGTTGTTTATCTCGGTAGTGAGCTTCTGTGCCCATAAACACAATGATTTATTAAGGCGGGTACACAAGCCGCTCTCATTCTCCTCCACTCTTCTCCCCTAAGCATGGGCCTTTACAAAGTCATCACCATGTTTAATTAGCCAGCAAAGAGAATGGCCCAAGCTGCTTGATAAACTTGTTTATGAAAGCGTATTTCATCCCTGCAGCTACAAGCGATTAAGTCATAATTCAGTCCTTACTGAGATATGCAGGGCCTAACATTAACCAGCAGCGCGGCGGTCAGCTGCACCGCCAACCTCTCCCGGTACTGCCCGGGCACTAGATCATTCCTGTGTTTGATATTCAGTAGATTGCACTGTTTGCATCTATCTGATTCCTCTATCTCTTATTATCTATCTCCTTATCTGAGACACGCTCTCTATATATCTCCCTATTTATAGCCGCTTTTGGCGCCTCTCGACACATCGCTGCCATCGTCTTATCTCCTGTAATTTTGTATCTTTCTGTCTTTATCTCTCTGCGGTTTCAATCACCCTGCGGCCAGGATGAGTCCTGGAAGGAATCCTGATCGTACGCAGAGTCCTAATAGTCATCTAGACACAAGCTCAGCGCTCTTGAACAATAACCAAGGGAAATCCCGGGCGTAAGAATAATGCGTCCAGGAATAAGAGCAAGCCCATATGAAGGCATTACCTCTCAACTCTAATATCCTGCTCATCATATCTACTCACAGCCACAATGCATCTTGTGCTACTGGAGGAACTCATATTGTGTCTTAAAGAGCCACTGGAAGTATAAATTGTCATCTTAAAGGACCAGTGGAGTTTAGATGAAATGTCACATTGTTGTGAAGTATATAACACAAAAACAATCTTGGCAAGTCATAAGCACAAAAGAGGAAATCTTAAATTATGGAGACTTTGCTTGTTTTATTGGCTGCTAACTGGTCTGTAGTTTAAAGGCATATCTAAGTTTGCTGGATCATGAATGCATCTGTTAGAGGAGAATTAATATTGTATGTAAACATGTTTTTTTGCATGAAAAAAATACCAAAATAAACATTTAAAACCTTGAAGTTAGCAAAATGTCTTGTAATTTCTGACAGTTGAAAACTAGTGTTAACACCCCCTCCAAACCAAGGCTAAATTAGCATTTTTATTGTTTTTGCCAATCAGGTTAGCTGAAACATTTGAATAAAAATGCTGGGGTTCCTGATTGTGCTGCAAAGCAGCCTGGGATATGTAGTATAGCACTATGTCAGCAAAGCACACAGGAAGAAACAGCAGGTGAATAACGGGTTAAAATTGATCCCCTAATGCTGTTTGCTGATTGGCTGGGGATCAGGGTTCTGTGTAGACACCCCTGGAGGTGTCAACATAATCATTAGAGGGATTTTTAGATATTAATAAAAATAAAATGTTTTATGAGATGTGCTGCATACATAAAGGCTGCTTGTTGCCTATTGAGTGCAGTAATGTATTAATCCATGAAACCTGGATGTGCTTTTAAGGGGAAGGGTCCTCCTACTGGGAAGTACTCTTCTATTCACTTCTATTGCCAAGTGGAAATTTATAGTGGCAGTCTATACGTAAAACCACATATTTGTCTTATTCGTCTGTACCTCCCAGGTTCCCACTTCTGTTATGAACAACTATTACATACAATTAACGTAACTGCGTAAAGCCATTGTTTCACTTGCTTGGGAGCGCAATCACATTATAAGCTGGATTCCTTTGTAGATCCATTTCATCCTATCTTAAATTACATTTATCTGTGGAAAATCTATCAACAGAACAGAATGGGTAGTTAATCTTCAACCAAATTCCCCTCCAGATGAAGAATCAGAGACTAGAAAAAATAATGGCTGCCCATAGTATAGCATAAAAGCCACCAATGCTTTCAGTAAGACTAATGAAAAGCTCATTAGTTTACAAGAACACGCTCCTAAAAGAGCAGGTGCAATTAAGATATATAGATATAAGAATGAAATATTTAAGGATTATTATTTTTCAGATTATGGGTACAATTTATACAGACAAATCTGCACGTGTTCCTTTAGTAAATAAAAAGGTGTATTGATTATTTTTACTTTCTGACCTTTTGCTAATGTTCTTAAAAAGAGCATACTATTAATTTGGTACTTCAGTAGTTATTGGCAGTAGCTAAACTACGTTAAGTATTTTGGCTGACAAAGTAAATAGATTAACAAAAAAAATGTGGGCAGAGCTGTTCCTACCTCCCACGCTAAGTGAGAGAAAAACAATATTGAGTTAAACTGGGACAAACGTGTGGTTGTAGTTGGATCTGTTCTGGTCTATTATTTGTGAATATTTGCCTTTCTTGGTTAGACAGGTGCGAGAGACTCTTCTATATTCATGATGGAAGTGTTTCAGTCTAGCAAACGAGGCCCAGGCCTAGGGCAGCACATTTTCATGGGGCATCTGAGGTGCCAATGCAGTGCCATGGAATATGCACAGAAATGTCAATGTTTTGTCTGTAAGCGTGGCTGGCACTTTCTGACTTGCTGTATACTTACATAGACACATATACATATGGGTATGTGGTACACTTATGATTGGAATATAGCAAGAGGAAAGGAGGAGCAGTAACCGGGCTACTGGGGCGCATACATTTGAATGGGCAGCATGGGGTTCACTGGTGGTCCATTGGTTAGGATGCAGTGCTTTCAGTGCTACAACCTGAATTCGATTCCAGTCAGGGAACCAAGAGGTCACACCACCCCGAAGCTGTGCAGGATTGGACCTGGTCAGTACTTGGTTGGGTGACCACCTAGGAATACCAGGAGCTGTATGTTGTGGTCCACTGGAGAAGGAACTGGCAACCCACTCCAGTATCTATGCCATGAATACCAAGTGGATCAGCATGGTGTGTTATGGTCGATGTGGTCACGGAGAGTTGGACACGACGGAACAACCCTACAAGGCAGTGTGAACCCTAAATACTTCCCTGATTTAAACTATATTTTTAAAGATCTGCACTTGAAAAATATCAAATATTTTAAGAATCTAAAAAAAAGCAGCCCTTAATTTATCACCTTTTATATACAATTATGCTGATCTGGCGTGCACCATTTTGCTTTCAGCTGAACAACTTTTTGGGTTAGAATTAGAGACTTTGGTTGTTTTAGAAACATATAGTGCATACAGAGGCTTCCCATGCATTCATTGACATTTGTGTAGCTGACCATAAACTTCAATAGGAAAAATATGACTCCTCCCCTTTTTTGTAAGCGGATGATGATGACAAACCTACCATCACCAATTGCTCCAATCAGGGCCACATCCTGGGATTCTTATTTATGTACACACAGTAAGAGACGATATGTACAGGGGTAGAAGTCATATTTTTGTCCATGCTTCCTGTATAAGCAGCTCAGTATAAGTTACACTACTAAACTTGAAAGTTTTAAAGGTCTTTTATGGTTCAAATGGCCCTAGTTAAGAAAATGTTTATGAAAATTAGATTTCTGAGAGTTTTCTGCAATTTTTTTACTCTATTGTAATATACACAGCGCCGTATACACTAACAATGCATGATATATATATATATATATAGGCAGACTTACTACATAGTACATATGTCATTACATATATGTATACAGCTTGTGGACTCACCTTTTAGCTCTCGGCGGTCTCTGTACCAGCTCAGGGAGGCTGCAGGCTTTGTTCGGGGGGAGATACATGTCAGCTCCACTTCTCCGCCCTCCACAGCCTGCTCACTCACCTCCACCAAAGGGTTTTCAGGGGGCACTGTGTGTGAGAGACAGATAGTTATATACAGCATGGGCTAGAAGGGCTCTAGGCTGTAGTGCCAATGTGCAGTAGGTACAGAACATCCATTTTATGGAAACATTGGAATATGGATGTGCCTTGTGTTGGATGTATACTGCATCACAGTGTGGGCGCTGTGTATTGGGAGCAGTGCTACTGTATGTATGTGGTGGGTGCTATGTATAAGGAGCATTATTACTGTACATGTCGGCTGGATGCTATGTACTAGGAGCATTATTACTGTATATGTCGGCAGAGTGCTGTGTATTAGGAGCATTATTACTGTATATGTCGGCAGAGTGCTGTGTATTAGGAGAATTATTACTGTATATGTCGGCTGGATGCTATGTACTAGGAGGATTATTACTGTATATGTCGGCAGGGTGCTGTGTATTAGCATCTAGCCGACATATACAGTAATAATGCTCCTAATACACAGCACCCTGCCGACATATACAGTAATAACGCTCCTAGTACATAGCATCCAGCCGACATATACAGTAATAATGCTCCTAATACACAGCACCCTGCCGACATATACAGTAATAACGCTCCTAGTACATAACATCCAGCCGACATATACAGTAATTATGCTCCTAATACACAGCACCCTGCCGACATATACAGTAATAATGCTCCTAGTACATAGCATCCAGCCGACATATACAGTAATAATGCTCCTATGTACTGGGAGCATTATTACTGTATATGTCGGCAGGGTGCTGTGTATTAGGAGCATTATTACTGTATATGTTGGCTGGATGCTATATATTACCCGCTATATTACTGTATATGTAGGGTGTGTATTAGGAGCAGTGTTAGAGAGGATCCTACATGGGCATTTCCCAATCCCGTCACCCTTTATCAGAGGCCCTAAGACCACGGGTGCTGTGATCTGTTACATGTGGCTGTACCAGGGCACAGAGCAATGCTCATAAACACTAATTGTACTGGTGACTTTTCACTCCAAGACATATGAGTTGACAGCTTTGGAAATATAAGATTGTCTTCAATAATGCTCAATAATTGTTTCAGAATTTCTTTCCTATGCATCACATTAGAGAATCATTTAACAGTCCAATATTATAGGGTGCCATGTACATCTTGTGTGTGTATTGCATATTAGGTTCAGTGTCAATTTTTGTTGGGTCTGTGACAACGTTTTAGTGTGATCGATGTTAACTGGTTGTTGGGTGTTGAATGTGTTAGATTAGATAACATGCTCTGGGCTTGGTCCTTGAAGGTGTTAAATGTAATGGACTGAGTGTTAGGTGTTGATTACAGTCCTTGTTCTCACCCAGCACAGTGAGTGTGGCGATCTGATGGTGTGTGTCCTCTGTATACAGCTGGCAGAAGTAGCCCCCTTCATCTTCCAGTTTTGCATTGGACAGGTGGATTTTTACCAGCTTCTGCGTGAACTCTACCATCTGAAACCGTTCGTCCCTAAGAGCTGTAGGAGACAAGGAGAAAAAGTTAGAGATGAACGAGGCAACGGAGAACAGGACATTCACCCCACAAGTGTGGATGAAAGAATTAACCACAAAATATCTCCATCAATTGATCCCAATGAATATGGGAAAACACATTAACTCTCACCTACACAACAAAATCTATAATAATGCTGCAATTTAGGATCTTACAATGTTTGGTTGCCACCAGTCTACTAAATTAATTCAGAATCTCAACATGGTCATAAAGGAAAAGTTAAGTTACTACTGGCCACCACTATAAAATACCCCTTTGGTGAGGAAGTGAAACATACACCAACCCTGTTGAATATATGTGAATATAAGTTATTGAAATGTTAAACATGATTTTTAACTTATTTTTAGATATTCAAATGTGAACACAAATTTCCCATTTACTTTTTTTTACACGTATTCTGCACAGTGGAGGGCTTCTATCACTCTTTTGTCCACTATAGGCTATACAATGTTGTGGTTTATATTAATACATAGATGTCCATGGGTATATACATGTAGCTAACACAATGCAGTATCATTCTCAAATAGACTAAAACACAGACATCCCTATGTGTATTACTAGTTACAAGGCTGTAGGAATGGGCGGATTTCCACTAGGTATAACACTGTACATGGTCAAGCTCTCAGCTCTTCACCCATCATACTGGACACTGTAGCTCATCCCTCAATCAAGACAACAAGTATTACTTTACTGTAAGTTCTATGCTGTGGGCAGACAAGGAAGAGAGAAAGAACATGAGGAAAAGTAAGAGAAAAGACAGAGAATAATGGAATCAGTGAGAAAAAAAAAGAATTATAGAAAAAGAATAAGAGAAAAAGATAGAAACAAGAAGAAATAGAGGGATATAGTAAATAGTGTGAGAAAGAAAGAAAGAAATAAAGAAATAAAATGAAAGAAAGAAGGAAGGAAGAAAGAAAAAGAAAAGAAAAAGAAAAAAAAGGAAAGAAAAGAAAGAAAGAAATAAAAAAAAGGAATATAATAATAATATCCCTATGTGTATTACTAGTTCCAAGGCTGTAGGAATGGGCTGATTTCCACTGGGTATGACACTGTACATGGTCAAGCTCTCAGCTCTTCACCCATCACAACATACATTGTAGTTCTAAGCTGTCGGCGGACAAGGGCAGAGAAAGAAAATGAGATAAAGTGAGAGAAAAGACTGAGAATCATGGTATCTGGGAAAAAAGTGTGAGAGAAAAAGAAAGAAAGAAAGAAAGTGGGGAAGAGAGAAAAAAGAAAGAAAGAAAAAGAGGAAGAAAGAAAGAAAAAAGAAAGAAAGAAAAAAGCAAAAAAGAAAGAAAGAAAATGAAAGAAAGAAAGAAAGAAGGGAATAAAGAAAGAAAGAAGGGAAGAAAGAAAGATTGAAGGGAGGAAAGAAAGAAAAGAAGGAAAGAAAGAAAGAATTGTAATAACATGATATTTTTGTTTTTCTTTATCATGTAATAAAGGGGCACATTTTCATGACTTCCAAATCATTCTTTCTAGCAGGTTTTTCAAATTAATGTGAGCTCAATAAATATCTTTATCTGACTGACATAAAATGATATAATCAAATCAGAATTTGCACAAAATAACATTCAAACTTGAGGTTTCTGTCACTTTTTAGTATTCTGAGCAGGTGAGGCTCTTGCTTTGATGGTTTCCAGTATTTTCGGCTATATGAGGCAATGGCTTTGTTTAACCAGAGTCCTCACATGGTTTTGGGGTGGAACACCAGTTATTTAGTCACCCCAAGAGCAATGTTGTGTTGTATTTTATCTATTAATCTCAAAAGATAGATATCAAGAGTTTTGGGATTAATATCCATTAATTTAAGATATAATTTAGACTCCAGTAAGAATAAACCCAGGGTTTTAATGATCTCTACTCATTGAGCTAATTAAAACACAATCTAATGTATTCGTTAGATTGCAAGTTCTTGGGGTGCAGGCCTATTACTTCCATTGTCTCGCTTATAAATTGTCTTGCTCCTTCCATTTGTATTATTTATTCTTTTCGTTGTAATGTTTGTACAGTCCTAAAGCACTCTGCGCCTGATAGCGCTATAAAAATAAGAACACGCTTACATATAGTGCATCATAATATAAAGTGCCTTTTTACTGGCATCTGCTGATACAAAGCTTTTATTACCCGTTACACCATCTGAGATACCAAACACAGAACAGCAGAAATAATGTGGAGTTCTACGAGAAAATTACCCTTATTTAACCCCTTATGTTTCTGGGCATACCCTCAAAATCTTATCTAATCCATCTGCTTGGACATGAATGAGACGTTTCCTATGAACATATGTAATGCTTTACTGGTTATAATGCAACAAATACAATGAGATTTACATGATGAGTGGGCAGAACACACACAAACACACATATATATATATATATATATATACATATATATATATATATATATATATATATATATATATATACACACACACACACAGACAGTGAGTTGTCTAAGGCAGTGGTAGGGGCCCTTTTCTACCTGGAATATGGGGGTATCTTACTTTATTTGGGGATAGGTGAAGATAATTATTTTTATAAAGGGGAAATCTGATAATCCACAGATTTTTGGGGCTTTTTTATGGAGGGGAGTCCTAAATTGTTTTGCATCAGGGCCATCCATTCATTAGCTCTGCCAAGAGTCTGAAGAATATATATTTTTTTATGTTGTTCAGTCGATTCCAACTCTCAGTGACCTCATGGGCTGTAGCACACCAGGACATCTTTATGTCCAGATGGTATTCATGGCAGATATACTGGAGGGGGTTTCCAGTTCCTTCTCCAGTGGGCCACGGCATACAGCTCCTGGTATTCTTAGGTAGTCTACCATCCAAGTACTGACCAGGCCCGACCCTGATCGGCTTCAGGGTGGTGTGACCTCTTGGTTCCCTGACTGGAATCAAATCCACGTTGCAGCTGTGAAAGCACTGAATCCTAACCACTGATCCACCAGGGAACCCCAAAAAATAGTTTAGTATAGCATAATAAGAAAAAATGTTCACTTAAACAGTGAATAACTATTTTTAATGAGGACCCCAGGCAGTAGGAGCTCCTTATCTCTCCACCCCCTGACAGATGCATGGTCTCTGGAGTGGGAGCCATCCAGAGGGGAATGCGCTATAAAAAGGCATACTGTACTTGCAGTATGATAGTGGGAGGCGGCTAGAAAGCATAATTCATTGCTTAAATGCACAGTAATATAACTATTCTTCAGACAACACCCTTTTTGGCACCACTAAAGTGATCCTTTAAGTTAAAGCTCATTCATTTTACTAAAGAAGGGTTCAGTTAAATAAATATGGATATCCTCATTAGCAGCTCCCACCTTATGTCAGGATCACCCAGAGAGGAGTGGAGATGGACAGAACGAAAACAAGTGGTAGAAAAGTGTGGCCTGCGCTCCGCCCTCTGATCTCTTCTCTATTCTTCCACCCTCTTGACACTTACCTCGTTCTCCCTGTTAGTTTATAATATTCCTTCTATTCTACCTTACTTAGACCTGTTTTCCCTCACAGCAATACTATGATCTCCCCCCAAGCCTCCCTCGTTTATCCTTATACTCTCTCACTCTGCTTTTCTTTTCACTGTTTTTTCTCTTTAAAACTCAATTTAAGCATTATGAAATAATACTGGAAGTCAATGGTTTAGGGAAATTCAACAAAAATAAAAGCAGCAACAAGAACCTATTATAAACCTCTAAACATTAGAGGCTATGATTACGTATACAATGAGTGCGTGTAATTTGGTGGTTAAGAGCTCTTGATCATGCTTTAATAATCTTCTCCCTCTTATTTCTGTTTCCAGTACTTTTCCCTTTTTAGTCCACCTTCCTTCCTTCTTTCTTTCATTCTGCATTCTTTCTGTTTTTACAGTAACTACCGCCCCATTCGTTTTTCCTCTTTTCCTGTTCCACAATATATTTCTTTATGTTTATACTTCCTTCCATTACACCACTGTTGTCTTTAGACTCCCATTCTTCCATTTTGTCTTACCTTGCTTTGTACTTTCTTCTATCTCTTATCTCCCTCTCTTCAGCTCCTCCTTCCTTCTGCCTCTCTTCATTCTTTCCTCTCTCTCCTTTCTTTTTGCTCTCCTATCCCTCTCTTCACCCATCCCTCCTTTCCTCTACCTCTCCATGTCTTCGTCCTTTCACAACTTCCTTTCATCTACCACCACTCTTCCTCTTTTCACCCTACCCCTCCTCCTTTTCTTCTCCATTCCCTCCCTACTTTACACCCTATCCCTCCTTTCTTTCTTCTAACTTTCCTCTCCCACTCTTCACCGAATCCCCTTTTCCTTTATTCTACCTCTCCCACTCTTCACCCTATCCCTCCTCCTCCTACCTTTCAATCCATTTACCCTCTCCGTCCTTCTTTTAACTTCTACCTCTCCCTTTCTTTACATCTCCCTCCTTCATTTCTTCTCCCTCTCCCACTCTTCACCCTATCCCTCCTCCTCCTACCTTTAAATCTATTTACCCTCTCCGTCCTTCTTTTAACTTCTACCTCTCCCTTTTTTTACCATCTCCCTCCTTCATTTCTTCTACCTCTCCAACTCTTCACCCTATCCCTCCTCCTCCTACCTTTAAATCTATTTACCCTCTCCGTCCTTCTTTTAACTTCTACCTCTCCCTTTCTTTACCATCTCCCTCCTTCATTTCTTCTACCTCTCCAACTCTTCACCATATCCCTCCTCCTCCTACATTTCCCATCGCCCTTACATATTCTACCTCTCCTCTCTTCACCCTCTCCCTAATTCTTTTCTTCGACCCCTTATCTCCTTCTGTTCATCCCTCCTTCCTTGCTTCTATCTCTCCTCGCTCATTTTTCCTTCCTTCCCCATCTCATTTCCATTCCTTCACCACCTCTTACCCTCCTTCCTTCCACCTTTCATTTCCATCTCTTCCCCACCCTCCCTCCACTTCTCTTTTTTGCTGAAGTTTCAGCTATTGAAGTCATGCTGCAGATGTTTGGATAAAATTAGACATGGGATAGAATTAGCTTGGCTTGTAGCAGGCGGGTGGGGTGTCATTATGTTAAACTGTATCGTTTAACCTCCCCCCCTCCTTCAAAGCCCCCTCCAATGCTGTCTGAGCTCACTTCCAAACAGCACATAAGTAAAGTCAGTATATGTTAATAAGTACTTGATTTATTATATGTCAAATTCATTGACTAACATTCGCCTAGGTCTTCGTGTCACTGAATTCACTAAGATTTGTAGTCAAAATAATGTCTTAAGAGTGGTTGGGAGGTCATTACCTTCACATTGCAAGCACCTTGTATTTGTCTCCTATTGTAAAGTAATAATAGATTGAAAATGTAGTAAATCTTTTAACATATGAACTGTACACTCACTCGATCACAGTGTACTGATGGTTTCCCGAGTTAATGTACAACTCGATATATTTGGCATTAGCTTAAAAATAATATTCGACCATGATTTTCATAACAATATGTGCTGTTAAATATATTATTAGCAATATATAGGTATTTTTGTTAAAGATAACATGCAGTTCATTAAAATGAGTCATTAATATTATTTCTAAGTTAATACACAATTCATTACAAACATTATTGATGGCACATTCATTTAAGAAATTAACATTAGGTATATATTATTTAACTACAAGAAAATGCATATGCAAGTCTACAGTTGGTTAATCTAACAGTAATATACACCACTTAACCAATAATTGTTAAGATGATTCGCAAGATTATCTGTCAACTCTCCATTTATTAAAAATAATTTTGGACCTTGTTGGGGGTGGAGGTGAGTGGTTGGCGAGAGGGAGGAAGATGGTAGTGAGTATTAGAAAATTGAAAGTGAATGTTTATGTGACCTCACTATGATTTTGTACCTCCCTACCAATCCACATCTTAATGAACCTTGACCACTGAGATTGCATAGACCAGTGATTCCCATACAAGGACACTTGGGGATACCATTGCTTGTGAACTGGCATCTTAACCAGTAGGCATGTACCCATGTTTGAGTCACTGCTGCCATTGTGTTTTTAAGACTAGGGTTTGGAACCACTGGCGAAAGCTGAAGTTATTCAAAACTAGCTAGTTTCTTTAAACCCCAAAATGGCTCTTGGGCTGTGCCAATGACAAAGATAATGTCTCAGGGCCTATCAAGTCTCCCTCCTTCTTTCCTTAAAGAGACACCTACTGGAGAGGCTGTTGGTCAGTTCACCTACACAAGTGCCTGTTGCCTACCTCTTGTCCCATTGAAGAAGAGTGTCTGTCGGGAAGGATTTTGGATAACCACAATGGAGCCATCGTATTGATGCAACCGGCAGCTGATCTCCGCTGTACCGCCCTCCACCACAGTGACATTCTCAGCCTGGACTTCCTGAGAGAGAACTAGAAAACAAAGAGAAATACAGACATAAGAATCAGCTTAAAATGAAGATCTACCTATAGAGAGAGTAAAGGCGTAAGGGAAAGATCTGAACAAAAACATCACGGAAATGAGAGTGTGCAGACATGAGAGCTAAAAAAACAGAGTCAAGGGATATAAGTTGTTGGCCTACCCACCACCCGACTAACCCTACTTCAATCCATTATGAAAGCCTATGCTAGACTCATCTTCCGTACACAACGTTCAGTGTCGACATCACCTCTCTGTCAATCACTCCACTGGCTTCCCGTAGCCTCAAGAATACAATTTAAAATCATGACCCTAACTTACAAAGCCCTCAACAATAACACACCTCCTTACATCTCTGGTCTCATCTTCAAATACTCCCCCACCCACCCTCTTCGTTCTGCTAATGACCTTCTTATTTCTACAACTTATGTCACCTCCTCTCTCTCCCGCCTCCAGGACTTCTCTCGTGCTGCCCATAGTCTCTGGAACTCCTTGCCTCACTTCACCAGATTTTCCTCTTGCCACAAAACATTTAAAACCTCACTTAAAATGCATCTCTCTAAAGAAGCGTATCACCTTCCACCCTAACACACTTATCACCTCTCTCTCCCTCTTTTACCACTCACTATCCCTTAGATTGTAAGTCTGCGAGTTTCTATCATAAGTACTTTGAGCTAGGAATCCAATGTCCATGGTAAATTCCCAAAGACAGGGCCCTCCTTGCTTTGCTTTATGTTCATTGGTATTTATCTTTGACGGAACTTAACTTATGTACAGTGCTACGGAATATGTCGGCGCATTATAAATTAATTATGATAATAATAATAATAATAGTAATATAAGAGATGCATGGGTGATGAAGAGGTGAAGGGCTTGAGAGAGATTGGTCTACATGGTTAATGAATATTTATAGGGAGTGTGAAGAAGGTGAGAAGGAGAAAGAGCGTTGCAGAAGGTGATATGAGAGGTTTTAGAGATCAGATTCAAAACGTTGCATGGGAGAGAGAGAGAGAGATGGGGGGAGAGAGAGGGGGGGGAGCGAGAGCGCAAGAGATGGGGAGAGGGAGATGGGGAGAGGAAGAGGGAACGAGAGAGAGGGAGAGAGCGAGAGTGAGAGAGCGAGAGAGGGAGAGAGCGAGAGAGAGGGAGAGAGCGAGAGAGAGAGTGAGAGAGATACAAAAGAGAGAGAGAAAGGTACAGCAAAAGAGAGAGAAAGGTCAGTATTACCAAGTTGGTGAACAGTTTTAGTGAGTGTCACAGTAGGTGACAGAGAAAGGGCAGAGTGTCAGTGAGGTACAGGGGGTGAGAGCGAGAGAGTCACAGGAGGTGAGATTCATCAGCAGAGGAGAGAATAGAGCGCTATATATAACTAAGCTTCAATGTGAGGAGATTTCTTTGACATTTGTGATGATTTTCAGCTGGAGCTGTGTCAGACGGAAGAAGCTCGTTAACCAAGGTCTTTACACTGACACAGATCGTTAGCCAGGAGATTTAGGCTGAAGTTTTATTTGACCCTAAGAAAAGTGAAGAAGTGACAGCCAGACAAAGAGCTCCATAGATCCAACTGCAAGACGTGAGCAAAGGGAAAAGTGTCTAATAGCACAACCAAAGGGGAAAATTGCCAGAGGGCTAATAAATTGGCTACAGACAGATACCAAGACACTGGAGAGCCTTCCAGAGGCATCATCCACACACCCTGCCACCGCCATAAATCCTACTGTCTGACATATGTCATAATTGCACACGGAAGCAGCATTTAAAGCATCTCAAAATTAACAAGTCATTCTAAGAGAAAACCTTAAAAGGATATGGTAAGGGCGTATTTGCATATCTAAACATAATTTTATTAAAAAGTGCTTAAAAGTTCGGTTTTCAACTCAATGAAACCTTCCAAATAGTTACAACAAAGGTCTACCACAAGCAGCCCATGCATACATTGTTTCTATTTGTTCTAGATGTACTAGCCACTCACCGACTGTTTCTCAACAGCATGTTTTGACAATCTCTGATTGGATAGTACATCTAGTACTACAAAGACACTGTATAAAAGAGTAACAGGGGTGTTAGATATTAATTTCTTCATTATGAGTTTATTGGCTAAGAATATTATGATTATAAAAAGTATATCAGCTTGTTTTTTCCTTGTATCTTACTAGAATGTTTAAGAAGGTTGTCTGTAAAAATGTTTAGGTAAATATTCCTTTACCATCTGTTTCCTTTCTTTGTCTCGCAACTGCTGACGGCAAATATCTATAGGAATTAAACTCAGAGATTATTCTGATGGCACTCTGACTTCTGTGCATTATTTTCTCTCATTATATCTTGGTACCCAGATATAATATATACACACATCAGAATACATGATTACTCACTAATCTGACCCTTTCAAGGGGGCAGATCTTTGCAGGGACTCTTTGGAAGGTTTCAGTGAAAAAAACAGAGCTTTTAAGCACTTGTTAATAAAATTATGTTTAGATATGCAAACACTTAGGTTGTTTATTTTAAGATTAAGAAATAGGGAGCATTCCATATCCCTTTAAATCATTACACATTTGACTTACACCTCTTGGAAGGTCTACATGAACTAAGCTTCACAGGGGCTGTGAGGTGATTAAATGAAGACAATAATGGCTATTTCCATTTGGGAAATTGTCATTGAAGAGCTACACAGCCATGCAATGTTTAATAAAGGTACCCCTATTGCATCTAAATAGTAAAACAGTAGCATTCCATTCTCATGTTTTATTTAAAATAGTTATGTTTCCCATTATCTGCCCATCACAAATGGCCTGCCACCTGCCGGCAGCTACTCACATCACTTTTTTACTATGTAGAACCGGATATCTGGAACTACCCTAAACCCTAAACGCCAACCTTAAACCCGAACCCTAAAGACAAAGTGAACAAAGTCCCAAGTGTACAGCGGCGCATCACTGTGGGCAGGTAACAGGAAAGGTCTGGTTCTTTTTATTATCCCAGAAAACCCTTGCTAAAAAACACTGGCTTACTACATATGTTACACCCCCTGTACTGGAAGGCTGTTGCATGTACCTCCAACCTTTTGCAAAAATCCTTCTTAATCCACCACCCTGCAACTTCAAACCAGTGGCTCTAGTTTTCTTAAAGGGACATGCAACTCAATTTTGTGTTTTTAAAATTAATGCACATTTCCCCATTTTATAATCGTTTTTATGTAACCTAATTAATCCTCGAACAGTTCTCCCTAATGTTGTATTGAACGTCCTACTTTTGCAGGTTCTGAAATGACCAAAAAGCACAAGCTCAATTAAATGACAATACATTATGTTTAATGCAACCAATAAATGCCAGCCTTCAAGTAATATTTAGCACATTTTCTACTTGATTGTGCAGTGCATTATTGCTCTGATGGTATTTATCCTTCTTATTCTCTCCTCCAGACTTTATATATTATGATCGGAGCGCTTCCTACTGTATTTATTACATACAGAGTGATACAGTGTGTGTGTCATTGGTCCCCAAGCTGAGTGGTTTTAGTGTATTTATTAAGACCTTGAGGCTCTCTCCATGACTCACAATGTAATATTCAGCACATAACTTTATATTTATACTGCGGACCTTGTATTAAATCCCATTGTACTAAAATACACATCTTTTTTCCAGCATTTCTTTAATTTTGCGTGCTGACTTTTGTTGT
This sequence comes from Discoglossus pictus, assembly GCA_027410445.1. Classification (NCBI taxonomy): domain Eukaryota; kingdom Metazoa; phylum Chordata; class Amphibia; order Anura; family Alytidae; genus Discoglossus; species Discoglossus pictus. The sequence goes on along the minus strand of CM050169.1, from coordinate 209,463,066 downwards.
CTCTCATTCCTTGCTGGCTCTCCCTTCTCTCTTTTGTCCCTCCTGACTGCTCTATTAGTAATAAAAAGCAGACCTCTGAGTTGTTCAAACATAATCTGATGACTATATCAGCTGTTAAATGCCTTTAAAGAGCAGCATGTGGCTGCGAGGAAATTAAAGGACCGGAGGAGTTTAAATATCCCCAGCCAATTGCTCCATTACTGATAGACAGAAGAAAGGCAGGGACTTAAAGAGCAGCTTAATGTAACTGCCCCTATAACCTTTCTATCAATTCATATAACCAGGATACACAATGCCTTCAAATTACTCCATATAACTCCTCCTACTGCGTCATATAACCGCTCCCTAGAATTCTTCCTACTGCACCACATGACCTCTCTATAATTTCACATATTGTCCCACAGAACGGTTATATGTGTGTTCACGGCTATATAACCTATTCCTATAGCTGCTCCTACAGAATAATATAATATTTTAATTGTATTTAATCTCTTCCTATAACTCACACCATAGCTCAATATATTGTATACTTATAAATTATTCTATAGGGCTATTTAATCTAGTCTATAATGTTATATGATGTCTCCCTATAACTCTTATAGATCTATATAATCTGTTGCTAAACCTCTTCATATAAAGTATATAACCTCTTCCTATAAGTCAGTTTATAAACTTTCCCTACAAATCCTGCTATTACTCTATAAAATGTCTCCCTATAACTATTCATATTGCTCTATGTAACCTCTCCCTATAACTCCTCCTTTTGCTCTATAACCACTCCTTATATCTCTTATTGCACTATATAACCTCTCCTTATATCTCTTATTGCACTCCCCATCTCGCCCCTTAAAACTTCTCCCTATACCTCCTCCTCTTATTACTCTATATAACCTCTTCCTATACCTCCACCTATTACTCTATATAACCTCGCCCTATACCTGATGTTAGTTCTCTATATAACCTCTCTCTATTTTTCCTCTTATTACTCTATATAACCTCTCCCTATATCTCCTCTTATTGCTCTATATAACCTTTCCCTATACATCCACTTATTGCTCCATATAACCTCTCCCTACACCTCCTCTTACTGCCCCATATAACCTCTTCCTATACCTATTCTTATTGCACCATATATAACCTCTCCCTACACCTCCTCTTACTGCCCAAATGTAACCTCTTCCTATACCTCCTCTTATTGCACCATATAACCTATCCCTATACCTCCTCTTATTGCACCATATATAACCTCTCCCTTCACCTCCTCTTACTGCCCCATATAACCTCTTCCTATACCTCCTCTTACTGCACCATATAACCTCTCCCTATACCTCCTCTTATTGCACCATATACCCTCTCCCTATACCTCCTCTTATTGCACCATATAACCTCTCCCTATACCTCCTCTTATTGCACCATATACCCTTTCCCTATACCTCCTCTTATTGCACCATATAACCTCTCCCTACACCTCCTCTTACTGCCCCATATAACCTATTCCTATACCTCCTCTTATTGCACCATATATAACCTCTCCCTACACCTCCTCTTACTGCCCAAATGTAACCTCTTCCTATACCTCCTCTTACTGCCCCATATAACCTATCCCTATACCTCCTCTTACTGCACCATATAACATCTCCCTATACCTCCTCTTATTGCACCATATAACCTATCCCTATACCTCCTCTTACTGCACCATATAACATCTCCCTATACCCCCTCTTACTGCCCCATATAACCTCTCCCTATACCTCCTCTTACTGCACCATATAACCTCTCCCTGTACCTCCTCTTACTGCACCATATAACCTCTCCCTATACTTCCACCATATAACCTCTCCCTATACTTCCTCTTACTGCCCCATATAACCTCTCCCTATACCTCCTCTTACTGCACCATATAACCTCTCCCTATACCTCCTCTTACTGCACCATATAACCTCTCCCTACACCTCCTCTTATTGCACCATATAACCTCTCCCTATACCCCCTCTTACTGCCCCATATAACCCCCCCTCAGCTCCTGTGTTTGGTGTTCCTCCAATCCTGCTCATTAGTGAAGCGGCCTCTATTACTGCAGTAGGCAGCAGATCTGTAATGACCTCTGACCTATACTTGCAAAAAAGCCTGCAAATAACACAATTATCGGCGTCTGCGCAGCGGTGTGTACAGGCAGAGAAACACCTTCCCTGTCAGTGCCCCTCCTGTGTGTGTATTATACACACGCTCTGTAATGGGCCTGATGAGGCCTTGCTGTACATACAGAGCCTGGGCGGCCATTAGCAGCTCACAACATCAGAGATTAGTGGCCGGTAGTAATGACACAATCTCAGTATCTCCAATTATCATTCTCAAAAGGACTGAACTTAGGGACTGTAACCATTTTTTAACATTTGAAAGCCTGCACCGTTAGTGATAAATCTGAGTAGAAGATCTTTTAACAGTTTTTAGACCATAGTTTTACTGTAAACTGTCTATACAGGAAATGGATTAAATGGCTCCTCCCACAAGGCGCTTGCATCCTGATGTCATTAATAATTGCTCCAATCAGGAGTTCATCCTAGGATTCGTTAATGCCGTTAGATGTATTGCTTATTGGAGCAATTAGTGATAACTTTTTTCCTCATCTCCACAGCACTGGAGCAGAGCACAGGGCACTGCTCTGCATTGTTCAAATCCAAGAGAGGCAAGAGGACAGAAACCTGAATTTTCTGCCAGAAAAATTACAAAAAAATCCCAAAAATGTAAGAAACCTGGAAATATAAGAAGTCATACTTCTTGAATTGGGCACACACCCCTGCAACCTGATTGGCTGCAATAATGCCACAGCATGTTAGTGGACTTGCACACACGTAAACACAGAATTTATTTGATTTGTTTTCTCAGTGAAAAATGCACGTATTTCAAAAAGTGCAAAGAAAAGACTATATTAACACATTGCAAAAGGTTGGCTCCAGAGGGCTTTGTCTTTGAACTTAAAGGCATCTGGAAGTCACTAACTGTTGTGAGATCATTGATTGATTGGCACTTTGTCATCTCCATAATAAATTCCCCAGACCAATATGATATATCCTGTTTGCTAGATTTTGTGAGATTTTAATTATGTCTATTTGTTAAGAAAATCTTCCACATTAAATATCATCCTTACCTGCGCCGGTAAATATTAGTATTTAAATATCATCTGAAATGCAAATAACCTTTTAGATACCTCTATAACGACTTATGAACATCACGATGAGCTCTTTACGAGCATCATCTTATTACTAAACTCTCTTGTCTGCTAATCCCTTCCTGCCAAGTCTGTGTTTACAACCTGCATTTTCTTGGTGGCGTGCCGTGTGCTCCTGTAGTGTTGGAAATACCAGCGCTGACCTCAGCCTTTTCTTATAGTCACAACCACAAAGACTGGGGTCCGGAAACTGCATGCACCGCCTCTCAAAGCATTGTTCCAAAAGAGGGATTTTTTAATTGCAAAATAGGTATTTTTTCTGAAAACAAAACAATTACCTTGAAAATCATTGCGATTCGCTGATAAAGGTAATGGATACCGGTACATGGTATTTTGGAGAGAAGATTTACTTTCAATTGTTCTTTCGTCTATGTTCCTAGATTTTCTTTTATCATCTAATTTTTTAAGTACTTCAAGCTGGATATTTCCAAGATTAGTATGAACAATGGCAATTAAAACAATACCTATAACAAATTAAAAAATTAAGTTGGAAAGTCTATTTTACTTTGTTTGTACCTTCTTTTTTATTTGCATAAATATCCCATGGATAAATAAGCATACTCTTCATAGTAAACTCTTTGGCCCTCATTCAATTGCAATTTGGCCAATTGAATAGGGCCCTAAATAAGCACATAACATATATTTTTTAAAGAAGTTTTTAGTTAGCAAGCATCTATCCAAAAGAAAGGTTTTCACTAACTAAAAACTGCTTTAATAAAAATATGCTCTGTGCTTCTTTAGGGCCCTATTCAATTGCCCACATCGCAATTGAACGAGGCCCTTTCTCTTTTGCTCCACTTATAGATATATACATTTTTTGCGGGCTTATCCCTGTCAGCTTTTCTATGAGTTGGTGTATTAGTAGTGCACATTATTTAATTATTTATATTATATAAAATGTGTTTTCCTTAAAATCCATGTATAATTCAAATAGCTTTTAAAAGATAGATAGATTGATTATGGGATGACTAGTTGAGACCTTTATTATCTATATTAATTACAAACTACAGGACCACTCTAGTCAATGTATTTTCTATATGGTCTTTAAAAAAAATATATAGGAAAACTGCTATCAATCACTGTCCTCACCACATAGCTTGGTTACACAGTTACATAATAATTGAGGTTAAAAAAGACTTTTAGTCCACCAGTTTCAACCTTTTAAGATCTCATCTGATCTGCAATATCTGGATTATTTAATTGATCCAGAGGAAGGCAAACAGAAAAAAAAACAAGTGAAAGGGAATCGTCTCAAAGGGAAACATTTTGTATTAATCATGCAACAGCCAGTAGGCAGGACACATACAATCTTGTGCTCTTTCACACCATGAGGTAAATGGCCCTTTTGATGACCTTTGCATTCGTAGTGTTGATAGCAAAGACTGTTCTAGATGCCATATTCCCAGTATACACATAGTACATTGATTCTCAACATTCAAAGTCTCCTCCCACCTTAGGAAGTTGCTTATCAGAAACCAAAGTGACAGATTAAACAGCAGTATCACTATGTATAAAAGGTAATACATTAGAAAATTTAATTTTGTTAGATTCTAAAAGCAAAAGCGTATTTTATAACTTAAGACACCAGGTGAAGCAGCGCATAAAGTATATGTCAGTAAGTACCAGCCCAGGATTAATTAGTTTAGCAGAGGAGCCGCGCATTACTTTGTATCTCACTTTATCACTAGACCAATTCCAATGTATGTCATACAGCGGCCTGCATTATTACAGCCATCATATACACACGGACACAAAGCAAATTGAGCCATTTTCTCTTGATAATTTCCTTAGCTGTCAAGGGAATTATCAGCAGAACATGAGCAGATCTGCACTTCTTACATAAAACAATCAGCTCCCGTAGGAGTAGTGTTGGGGATAGTGTGGGGCTGACCTTTTGGGAGGTTGGTGGCATTTTAGATGGAGGTGACAGCAGTAAGAGAGGCGGAGGAGGACACTAGGGGTGTCCGGCTCTGCAATGGGGGACAGCGCGAGTGACAGGCGAGGGGCGCACAGCTGCCACTTTAAAAGGTCACCAAGAAATGTCATAAGATTTATCATCACTCTGCAGGCTGTAAGAAAGGGGAGAGAGGACAGGAGGGGGGAGGAGAAGAAACAAGAAGAGGAGAAAGAAAGTGGGAGAGGTGGGGTGAGGAGAGAGTTGCAAAGAAAAAGTAGAGAAGGAAGGGAAAGAAGAGCAAAGAAAAAGTGGAGAGGGAAGAGAGCGAGGAGAGAGGAGCAAAGAAAAAGTGGAGAGGAAAGAGAGCGAGGAGAGAGGAGCGAAGAAAAAGTGGAGAGGGAAGAGAGCGAGGAGAGAGGAGCAAAGAAAAAGTGGAGAAGTTATGCAATGTGTGCATATTAATGCTTCAAAAATGTGTGAAGGGCGATAATAAAAATGAAGCAAACTTACACTAATTTGAGTTCTCAGAAACTAAAACAAAGAAGTATTTATTATTGTAACTGGGATATATCACTTAAAGTGATACAGAAAAGGTCCCATTAATTGCAGAAATGAGAAGTACACATATAGATATCCAATAAATTGTTATTAAAAAGTATGAGTGGAAGTGTTAGGTAATTAAGCTTGAAAGTTGGCTATATTTGGCATAAAATAAAGTGGGGGGGAAGTATTTGATCTCTTGCTGATTTTGAACGTTTGTCCACTGACAAACAAATGATCAGTCTATAATTTTAATAGTAGGTGTATTTTAACAGTCAGAGACAGAATAACAAAACAAACAAACAAGAAAAACGCATGTAAAAAAAAAGTTATAAATTTATTTGCAGGTCAGTGAGGGAAATAAGTATTTGATCCCCTATCAATCAGCAAGATTTCTGTCTACCAGGTATCTTTTATACAGGTAACGAGCTAAGATTAGGAGCACTCTTAAACCTGTATAAAAGACACCTGTCCACTAAAACAATCAGATTCCAAACTCTTCACCATGGCCAAGACCAAAGAGTTGTCCAATGATGTCAGGGACAAGATTGTAGACCTACACAAGGCTGAAATGGGTTCAAGACCATCGCCAAGCAGCTTGGTGAGAAGGTGACAACAGTTGGTGTGATTGTTCGAAATGGAAGAAACACAAAATAACTTTCAGCCTTCCTCGGTCTGATGCTCCATGCAAGATCTCACCTCGTGGAGTTTCAATGATCATGAAAACGGTGAGGAATCAGCCCAGAACTACACGGGAGGATCTTGTTAATGATCTCAAGGCAGTTGGGACCATAGTCACCAAGAAAACAATTGGTAACACACTACGCCATGAAGGACTGAAATCCTGCAGCGCCCGCAAGGTCCCCCTGCTCAAGAAAGCACATGTACAGGCGCATCTGAGGTTTGCCAATGAACATCTGAATGATTCAGAGGAGAACTGGGTGAAAGTGTTATGGTCAGATGAGACCAAAATCGAGCTTTTTGGCATCAACTCAACTGGCTGTGTTTGGAGGAGGAGGAGGAATGCTGCCTATAACCTCAAGAACTTCATCCCCACCGTCAAACATGGAGGTGGAAACATTATGCTTTGGGGGGTTTTCTGCTAAGGGGACAGGACAACTGCACCGCATCAAAGGGACAATGGACGGGGCCATGTACTGTCAAATCTTGGGTGAGAACCTCCTTCCCTCAGCCAGGGCATTGAAAATGGGTCATGGATGGGTATTCCAGCATGACAATGACCCAAAACACACAGCCAAGGCAACAAAGAAGTGGCTCAAGAAGAAGCACATTAAGGTCTTGGAGTGGCCTAGCCGTTCTCCAGACCTTAATCCGATAGAAAATCTGTGGAGGGAGCTGAAGGTTTGAGTTGCCAAATATCAGCCTCAAAACCCTAATGTTTGGAGAGGATCTACAAAGAGGCGTGGGACAAAATGTGTGCAAACCGGGTGGCCAAATACAAGACACGTCCAACCTCTGTGATTGCCAACAAGGGTTTTGCCACCAAGTACTAGTAGAAAGGGTCAAATACTTATTTCCCTCATTGACTTGCAAATCAATTTATAACCTTTTTAACATGTGTTTTTCTTGTTTGTTTTTTTGTTATTCTGTCTCTCACTGTTAAAATACACCTACCATTAAAGTTATTGACTGGTCATTTCTTTGTCGGTGGACAAACGTTCAAAACCAGCAGGGGATCCAATACTCCCCCCCCCCCCCACTGTATATAATAAAATGTCCTCCCACTCTCCTCATGACTTTATCTCATATGATTAATTATCTCTCACAATGGGCGGGGATAATAAACAACTAATGTCCAGATGTAGAAATAATAGTAGACACAGAGATTGTACCAAGTGGGCATGCTGTCAGCGCTTACCATTATAACATTGTTAGGATAGTAGGAGGACATTTTCATATCATTTATGCATAACATACCAAACTTTCAAGCTCAATTATAAACTTCCATTTATACTTTCTGATAACAACCTACTGCATGACCTTATAATGATAAACCATTTTCTATTCAAGAAATCATTTTGATGATCATTAGTCCCCAGGCATCCCCTGGGAGTCTAAACCAAGTATCCACTACTCTTTCTGTGAGTGCACAAATAAAAGAGCAGGATATAGCGGGGTCTGCACAGAGCACATTGAGAGAGCTGTAATAACTGGACTAGTCAGGAGGAAATGAGATTGGTTTCGTTAATGGAGCCACATGAGAGCTCCTTATTCATGTCTCTAGTACAGGCTGCTGTGAGAACCATCTGTAGGTTATAGGGAAGCAGAGGGTGCAAAGGAAGGACTCGGGATACAGGCGCAGAATAGTACAATGTCACACAGAGATCAGACTGATACAATGTCACACAGACATGGACTGATACAATGTCACACAGAGACACAACCAACACAGAGACTAGACTGATACAGTGTCACACAGAGATCAGACTGATACAATGTCACACAGACATGGATTGATACAGTGTCACACAGAGACACAACCAACACAGAGACTAGACTGATACAGTGTCACACAGAGACACAACCAACACAGAGACTAGACTGATACAATGCCACAGAGAGACACAACCAACACAGAGACTAGACTGATACAATGTCACACAGAGACTAGAATGATACAATGTCACACAGAGACATGGACTGATACAATGTCACACACACAACCCACACAGTGACTGGACTGATACAGTGTCACACAGAGACACAACCAACACAGAGACTAGACTGATACAATGTCCCACAGAGACACAACCAACACAGAGACTAGACTGATACAGTGTCACCCAGAGACACAACCGACCCAGAGACTAGACTGATACAGTGTCACACAGAGACACAACCACCACAGAGACTAGACTGATACAGTGTCACACAGAGACACAACCAACACAGAGACTAGACTGATACAATGCCACACAGAGACACAACCAACACAGAGACTAGACTGATACAATGTCACCCAGAGACACAACCAACACAGAGACTAGACTGATACAATGTCACACAGAGACACAACCAACACAGAGACATGGACTGATACAATGCCACAGAGAGACACAACCAACACAGAGACTAGACTGATACAGTGTCACCCAGAGACACAACCAACACAGAGACTAGACTGATACAATGTCACACAGAGACACAACCAACACAGAGACTAGACTGATACAATGCCACACAGAGACACAACCAACACAGAGACTAGACTGATACAATGTCACACAGAGACACAACCAACACAGAGACATGGACTGATACAATGCCACAGAGAGACACAACCAACACAGAGACTAGACTGATACAGTGTCACACAGAGACACAACCAACACTGAGACATGGACTGATACAATGCCACACAGAGACACAACCGACACAGAGACTAGACTGATACAGTGTCACACAGAGACACAACCAACACAGAGACATGGACTGATACAGTGTCACACAGAGACACAACCGACACAGAGACTAGACTGATACAATGTCACACAGAGACACAACCAACACAGAGACTAGACTGATACAATGTCACACAGAGACACAACCAACACAGAGACATGGACTGATACAATGTCACACAGAGACAGAACCAACACAGAGACATGAACTGATACAGTGTCACACAGAGACACAACCAACACAGAGACTAGACTGATACAATGTCACACAGAGACACAACCAACACAGAGACTAGACTGATACAATGCCACACGGAAACACAACCAACACAGAGACTAGACTGATACAATGCCACACAGAGACACAACCAACACCGAGACTAGACTGATACAATGTCACACAGAGACACAACCAACCCAGAGACTAGACTGATACAGTGTCACACAGAGACACAACCAACACAGAGACTAGACTGATACAGTGTCACACAGAGACACAACCAACACAGAGACTAGACTGATACAGTGTCACACAGAGACACAACCGACACAGAGACTAGACTGATACAGTGTCACACAGAGACACAACCAACACAGAGACTAGACTGATACAATGCCACACAGAGACACAACCAACACAGAGACTAGACTGATACAGTGTCACACAGAGACACAACCGACACAGAGACTAGACTGATACAGTGTCACACAGAGACACAACCAACACAGAGACTAGACTGATACAATGCCACACAGAGACACAACCGACACAGAGACTAGACTGATACAGTGTCACACAGAGACACAACCAACACAGAGACTAGACTGATACAATGTCACACAGAGACACAACCAACACAGAGACTAGACTGATACAATGCCACACAGAGACACAACCAACACAGAGACTAGACTGATACAATGCCACACGGAAACACAACCAACACAGAGACTAGACTAATACAATGCCACACAGAGACACAACTAACACAGAGACTAGACTGACACAGTGTCACACAGAGACACAACTAACACAGAGACTAGACTGACACAGTGTCACACAGAGACACAACCGACACAGAGACTAGACTGATACAGTGTCACACAGAGACACAACCAACACAGAGACATGAACTGATACAGTGTCACACAGAGATACCAACTGATACAATGTCACACATATACACAATGATACAATGTCATGGAGAAACAGATACAACATTTTAAAAATTCACAGACTGTTAGAACTACACAAACAAATACACAACTATGTAGAGACACAAACTGTTACAACACATATATAAAACTTCACACAGAGACACAGACTGAAATAACACACAAAGACACAACTATACAGAGACAGACTGTCAGAAATACACAATTACACAGAGACACAGATGATACAATAGATAGACAACTTCACATAGAGACATTGACCCAACAACAACAACAACAACAACAACACTATAAACACTACATCGGTATATATATAATATATATGGACAACTACACACAGTGACAATCATATACATAGGCAGATCTATACACAATACAAATAACTCCAGATAAAGTCGCCCATTTAGCCTTCATTTGTCCAGAATAATTCCTGTTATACTTTATAACATCTCCTACAATATACTGAACAATACCCATCGCACTGAGCCATGGTACATAACTGCATCTGTTTACACACAGACATTGGTATAAAATGAGATATGGGCACAATAGACACATAGCCACACAACACACAGAGAGCTAGAGACACACACTGTGATACTGTGATTACTACTGCACACAATGATATGTACAAAACACACACAGATACATCTGAACACACAAAGCACAGCTCCTCCGGGACACAGTACACCTGGCTTCCATCCAAACACTTTCAAGAAATAAGAAAATCAGCCCAAATCTGGCTGAAGAGCAGAGTGATTGTAACTTTACCCACAGTAAATTATATGCCAGAGAGCACTCAGCGTGGCAAGCACAGCTGGCAGGATAGAGAGGGAGGGAGAAGGAGGGTGGTGGAGGGGAGAGAGAGAATGGGATGAGGAAGAGTGCGAGACGTTGATCGAGGGAAAGAGAAAGAAATGAGATAGTAGAGTGACATAGAAAGAGAATGAGTGAGAGAGTGCGGAACAGAAAGAATGGCGGAGGGACAGAAGTGAATGAAAGAGAGAAAGGAAGGAGGTGATGGTAGAAATAAAATGAGCAAGAGAAGAGAGTGTGGAAGGGGAGAACGAGTAGCAGAGTAGAGATGGGAATAAGGAAGGGAGAGCTTGAGGAGGTAGAATATGAAAGGTAATTAGCGAAATAGAGAGATGGTATTAGAAGACAGTAAATTGATTGAATAAAATGGGGAATAAGAGATACAGAATGGGAGATAGAAAGTGAGATGAATAGTTAGAGTAAATAGAGTAACTACTGGTATGGAGATGAAATAAACCAAACTTGTGGAGAGAAAGAGTGCAGGTGGATGGGTGAAGAGAAAAGTTGAGTGGTAGAAAGAAAGAAGGAGTGACAAATAAATGGGTAATGAATGTCAGTTTGGAATTGACTGCAGAAGAGAAAATGAGAGATAAACGGGTAGAATGCAGCAGTACTATACTAAAAAGGCAAAGGATGGAATAGAAGATAAGGATAGGAGAAGAATATTAAGATAGGAGTAGTAAGGATGGATATGGATAATATGAGAAAGCTTGGTTTAGAGTTATATAGGGAAATCTGGGAGCACTTGGGGAAGTATTAGTTTAAAATGTCAAGGCTGAGAGTAATAATAACGGCCTGAGAGTAACTGGGAGTAGATGTATGTATGTATGTAACAATGGAAGGGTGGGAGTATGAAGAACTGACTGGGGGTACATGTGTGTAACATGGGAAGTGTGGGAGTAGTTGGGTGAATAGGCATACCATGGAAAGGATGGGAGAAGTATGGGGGGAAGGAAAGTAGAATAGGCTGGGAATAAAATTGGAAGGTGTTGAGTAATATCATGGAAAGGATGGGAGTTATAATGGAAGGATGGGTGTAGAGTAGAGTGATAATAGCATGGGGGCGATGGGGATGAATGTAAACAGCAAAGGGTAATTTATAATAATATTGTAGATAATAATCAGAATAGGATGGCTCGTATGGGGGGGCGTGCAGGGGACAAATTCCCCCCAGATATGTCTATGTTTGTATATATAAGCTATTTTACGAAACGTGTATACAATGAGCCATATCCCCCCTCCTACACCGTTGATAATATGATATGCAGATAGTAGTGGAGGGTAGTTACTGCCTCTCTATAATGCACATTTCAGCACCAGGACAGCTCCCCTCTAACGTGGTATGGGTCCCCCGTCTTTTCTTGCAGTTATTACTCTACAAAACATTCGTTTGACCCAAAATCTTAACAACAAGCAAAAATGTTTATTTTTTTCTGCCATTTTCGTATTCATCTACTGCAGACCAGATCTGTAATACAAGCTTTTTTAACAAAATGACATTTATATTCACATAAACTTATTACTTCTACAGTCCTGAAAGCTTCACAAATGACAATTTTGAGCTGTTTAATGTGAGCCTGACTGTGTCATCAAGTTTTTTTTTTCTCTATTAGTAAAATGCTGCAATTAATTGAATAACAACTTAATTGCATTAACTACTCAAAGACTAACTCATTAGTTCTTCAAAGTGAAAGATAAAGTGAATAAGAAGCGTACATTTTTATTTGTAGTATAGGAATTGATAAAAATGTTCTTCTTCCTACAAACATTATTCATTTTTTTTTTACGGATTTTGTGGTAATGTGAGATTTTTTACACTTTCAGGAATTTTCACATTTATTTTAATCCGGTTTAAAACATTTTTGATGGGTTATTATATTAAAAAATAAAGTGCTCTGTAGATTTCTAAGTCGGATACTGATCAGCAGGTCATGTTAATGTTAAACCCTTAATCCCTTTTTTGCATCCTATATGGTGGGCTCTACAAGTGTATGTACAGACACACGGGAATAGTGTTTTCCTTGTAGTCCTTGAGTGTATTGCAGTTATATCTCCCTCCGGCATCCCCAAGGAGATTCAATCACAAACACAATATCAGTATTTATGCATATACTATAATAATAGCATGAACATCACTCATATCATACATCCATAATGCAAAAGACAAGCCTATATACCTACAAATACCAGTTACCTATAACTTCTCTTTTATCCCAACCTAACCTCCCCAACTGATTTCAATATAGGCACTGCCTATAGTTCCCATGTTCCATGTAACCAAATCTACCCCAGCATACAACCACGTACACATTACATTTTATCCTGCTCCATTATACTTGTGCCTATACCTTATGTCCATAAAAATTAAACCATATGCTATCTTCTTATCTCATCCTGTTGTACCATATGGTCAATCTGTATACATAATCCTAATGTGTTCTATAACCCAACCATATCATCATTTCTATTGCTCTACATAACTGAACCTTATTGCTCTATCTACTCCCTATAACTCCTCCTACTGACGTTAACCAATCAGTATCAGGTACCCTATCATTCTATAGAACCCCTTCTATTTTTCAATATAGCAACTCTTTATAGTTATTGTGCTAAATAACCTCCTTGACTCCAAATTGTCCATCCTATAATCACTGTAATTGCTCCATTTACCCTTTCCCTTTAACTCTTAAAGATATATCCTTCCATATAAAACCTGATTGCTCCATATAACCGTCCCTATACCTCACCTCATCCTATAGCTCCATGAAAATGTTACTATAGCTTTACTGAAATCCCTCCCTATACCTCCTCCTACATCTTCTATAGTTCTATAAAAACCCTTCCCTATATCTCCTCCTATAGCTTCTTTCCATAGTTCTATTATTTATTATTATTATCTTTATTATATCGCGCCAAAATATTCCGTAGCGCTGTACAGGGGTTGAATACATGGCAAAAAACAAACTTAACACCTTGTTAAAAAATCAAATGTACATAGAGCTTGTTTCCAAGGCACTGGCACACTATTGAAAACTCGCAAACTTACAATCTTACATTCCCTCCCTATACCTCTTTCTATAGCTCTATATAACACCTGCTCCATATAAACCCTCTTCCAATAGTACCATATAAACCCCTCCCTACACCTTCCTGCAGCTCAATGTAATTGCCCTCTTTATTGCCTCCTATTAATTCACACGGCAGATAATAGAGCAGTTTATTTATCTGTATGGCCGATCAGGGAAGGAGTTAATGCATTAATAGCAGGAGTATGACAGCTGAAGATGGATTGTGATTTGGGAGCAGGAATCCCCAGACCTCCTATACATAATGAAAAGACAGTGTAATTATCAATGACTGTCCAGGGAGAACAGCAGGGAGGGGCTCTGGGGAGAGACCGCCCAGAACATCTACTGGCACTCCCTGATATTAATGAGGCAGTCCCATTAAGGAGACAGCTAAAGTAGCAAAGCAATTAGCTGCTGCAGGATATGGAAGCACCTTATCTCTCTGGCTGCCAAAAACCCACTGCAAATCAGAGCAACTGTTACATGTGTGTATGTATATATATATATATATATATATATATATATATATCACATAATACTGAGGATTGGCAGTAACCGTGAAACAGTAATGTATGTGGTTAAGTGACCTGGTTTGTGAAAAATCCATCCATTGCTATGCCTAAAACTGTGAAATACAGTAAGCATATGCTTAAAAGGAGCCATGTTTAAAAAGGTTTGGATTGACAGAGTGATGGGGCATTATGTGGCCTCATTTGCATGTCCCGCCCAGTTTTCCCAGACTGCAGTGCATATACTGTATTTCTGTGAAATTTGAGCAGGAAATACGTTTTTATCAACTTATTTTTAGACATTCAAATAGAATCACTAATGTACTATTCCTTATTTGTACTACTGTACTTTGTACGGTGGAGGGCTTCTATCACTCTTAGCCCACCATATGTGAAATAATTGATATATATATATATATATATATATATATATATATATATATATATATACACACACATACACATGCATACTGTACATACATATACACACACACTTATATACACTTAAAGTAAGAGGATGGAAGTGGTGGGTACCAAAGGCCACCTTTACAGTCTTACTTTACACACAATTATTCTTCACTGCAGTGTTCCATTCTCCTTTTTTTGGGCCTGATTCTGCCCGATACTTTCTTTTGAGGGTCTATTGATTTTTCCATACGTCATGTTGAAAGCACAGGCCGTTTTAGTATGCAGATAGAAGCTTCCTGTCCATTCAAAGTCTCCTTCCTTCTTTGATATAGCACATTTTAAATGACTACAGTGTTCCTTTAACCACAAAGAAGGACAATAATGCATTTCTTCAATTTATCACCATACAAAGGGACGTTGCATGCACTGCTACAAGATCCCATTGTGCAGAGATATATTATATTCCAAGTCTTTTACAAGGCTCCTCCATACAGAGGGACACTATGTACACTCCTACAAAAGAACTTCCATACCGAAGGACAATATATATGGCCATAATACCCAACCCTATAAAGAAGTGAGGTTAGAACATTTCCTCCACCCCCTGACAGATCTCTTTTACAGTGATAACCCCATGTTAGCCAATCATAAGTTATATAATGGGGTGTTTTTTCATGATCAACTATGATTTGAGTCACTTCATACAAATATTTTATTCAGTAAAATGTCTAAATTCATTGAAAAATCCAATATTGCATTTGATTATATGCTCAAAAACAGGGCCCTCCATTCTTTATAAGGTGTTAAGTTTGTTTTTTGCCTTGTACAATACCACTGTACAGCGCTACGGAATATGTTGGCGCGATATAAATAAATAAGTCACAAAATGTTAAGCCCTTTGCTAAACTGAGTCCTAGTGAATTACCGGGAAAGGGACAAAAAAAAAAAGACATTGATCACCAGAATTGGGGTTACCTGGTGACTCCCCTTATAAACTATAATTCCTTTGCTCCTCTTCAGCTTCTGCCACCATCGCTCCCCAGTAAAGGTAAATATCTGGTTAAATTTTTACTGACTTATGTATCAGATCCAATTCCAATTTTAGTTGATTTCATGAAAAAAATGATTCTATATTCATCGGATTCATCTGTCCCTCAGGAACGGGTTAATGACGAATATAGAGGTATCTGAATTCCACTTCTGCGCTAGCTCCAACCACCCCTGCTGGGAAACACTACGCATCCTGGTAATGTACTACCTGGTAATGAGTAGCAGCTTCAATGGCTGACCTCCAACACTTTTATTTGCTATAATATATGCTTCCCTCCTCAACTTTGTCATATTCTTTAAGTTGCTGAGATTCCCTGTGACTGGACTGATTAGAGCTACGGAGGAGGTTTATTGATCCTAAGGGTGTTGTGTGGAGGGATGTTCAGTTCTGAGGCTCCTTTATACCAGGCCTATTAGTGAGTGTTGCTTGCAGCTCACATCACTTTTGTTCAGTGTGTAACTGCAGCCCAAACTTTCCAGATATAAAGAAGAATTGAGGCCTGGCAGATTTTCTTTGTACTCATAGATCAATTACACGAAAAGCGCTGTAATTTACGGGTTTGGCAGGAGACGGTACCCATGCCAAGGTGACAAATTCTGCAGGTTACGTGTAGCCAAGTGAGGGGGGCGGGGGGTGCCTGTGTATCCAGAGATGATGTAAAGCCGGTACAGACTGTACTGACAGGAGCTGATTCAGTGCAGGCTGCCCTGTGACCAAGACTCTGTGTTGGAGGTCTGCAGAGCATTGCACCCTACGACGACTGCCACAGGGGGTCAGGGAGACTATGATGGAGAGATTGTGAGAGACGCACTATATTACAAGGGATGGAGGAAGCATGATGCGTATAGACTGAGATAGGGACTGATATGAATGATAAATCAGGCAGAGAGAGAGAGGATTCTGGGATGGAAATGTATAAATGGTCGGTCATACACAGAGGATTATTGTCATGAAATCTCTGATTCCTATCTTATTCCACAGGGCCTCTTTCCAGGCGTAGGTTTTTTTACACTTGGATAGGCTGACATGAATAACAAAGGGACTAGACAGCTTGAGAAATCTCTTACCTCAATGCAGTATTTTCAGCAGAGTTTCCTAGAAATATTATTATTAATAGACTCCTCACAAAAATAGTTGGGAGGAGGAGAAGAAAGAGCGTGGGCTCCTTATAATATACTATATATTTTATGGTTCCCCAATCAAATCAAATTAAAAAAATACTACATTAGTGAGCAAAGCCCAGAAATGTGGCATCTTGTCCAATTGGTCTTTTGTCCAGATGGTATTACTAGCCTTACTTGTCTTATGTTCAGGAAATCCATACATCTACTCTCAAACATGTTTGAATTCCCTTATTCTATTACCTACTCCCCTTCTATAGCGGTGAGCAATACTATGCATCACGCAAGATGGGCAGGTGATAGCACGGAGGGCCGACATATCCTGGTCCAATGGAAAAGGAATTGGCAACCCACTCCGGTATCTTTGCCAAGATAACCATAAGAGACATAAGAAATGTGCCTGGCCGCCCATAGGGTCATGAAGAGTCGGACATGACTGAATGACTAAACAACAACAATAATCAAAAAACAAACAAACACTACATTAGTTAACATAGCCCAGAAAATGTGGTATCTAGTCTATTAAGTCTATTGTCCAAATGGTATTAAGACCACAACCCTTATTTGCTCTTGTCCTGTGTTCATGGAACCCATATATCTAGCCCCCAACCATGTTTTATTTCCCTTATTCTAGTACCTACTACCACATCTACTTGGAGGCAGTTGCACACTTCCACAGCCCTTTCAGTAAAGTAGTCCTTGCTCAAATAACTTCAAGTCTTCACAACTCCATAATTTAAATTTCAATATTAAACAATGGATAAGAATTGAGAAATGGGAGAAAGGCAGGAAAACAAGATGGGACAAGCGAGAAGGAGAGCGCCTGAAATACATCTGAGCAAACCCCCCGGCGTGCATCCAATTCCATACACATATATGAGTGACATGAAAGAGTTTGTGTAATGGTGACAAACTTGTTCTTATAACAACATTCATCAAAGCCACTTTCTGTATAAATTGGATTGATGTGCGTGGTAACTGTGCCATAAATATTTATACGTATTCTAGAGGCGCGCGCAGAGCCGTTGTGTATGGATGCAGCAGAGCATGGGATTCTGGGACATGTCTGAGCCTGGTAAAGGTTATACGAGGTCATTATAATAAGATCCCCCTGATATATGGTGAGAATCCTTTGCAGACTGGATAATTAGCATAAATAAATTCTTGGCAGCAAAACCAAAGAAAAAAAAAAAAAAGAAAAAACAGTTTGTTATTTTAAATTTCTTAGATTGTAAGTTCTTCAGAACGGAGACAATCTACCACAGTGGTTCTTAATGGCCGGTGCTCAGGAACAAGGAGAGCCTAAAACTTTACATATACCACTACCGTTGGTCACAGTTCATGACCATATCTGCTGTTAAAATGTACACTATTCAAATCCGTGCCAAAATAAATGAAAACTTAGTGTACCATAATCTAATAAAAATGTTCTGGATCTCAAAGGCAGCCCCGAAGAGCATTGGAAGGTAACCAGATGAAAAAGGTTCAGAGCTATTGATCTACAAATGTTTACACGGTCGGTTGTAGAAAAAATATTCCTTTATTATTTATATTACTCCCCATATTTACACGCTATATGTCAGCATACAAGGCTTTTTTCTTTTTTTCCCTTTTATCTTGTAAATTAATTTTCTCTCTATCCACATGTCCTTTTTCTCCTACCCACTATCTCTCATCTTGGCTCTCTTTTATTCAGGGTCCTCGGCTCTCTCGCAGCCTTTCATCCCCCTCCTCTTCTCTCTCTCACCCTCTCTATCTTACTCCTCCTTTGCACAAACCAATTACTCCTCCACACGTTACTATTTTCCGAGCTGTCAGGGCTTCCCATTATGGGAGAATTTAGTGAGTCCTTGAGTTCTGTGGCGATATAAGGGTCGTGCTCCAAGCACCCCCCCACCACCACACTGCTGCACCAGCCCCACCCTTCCCAGCATGCTCCACTGCACATTCTGCAGTCCTCTTCAACCAAAAAGAGGTGCCGCTGGGAGAAGTGTATATTAAATTGCAAGCTCTTTGTACACTTACATTACAATATATAGTAGTAAGACTGGAATATTAACCATTGTATACATTCTTTGTAGAATCCATCTTGTCTTGAGTGGTTAATGTAAACTCAAGGAGACAAGACGAGTTTCTATTAAAAGATATGGTGGAGGCCACTGAGTAATAACATAACCAGTCTACAATGGAAGCAGATAGATGGATCATATTGTGCGTTTTGCCTTGTTTTATGGTTATTGCCATGTAATTTATTGTAAATCTGAATATTCGATAACCCTTCATATTTTGTTTATTGTAATAGGGATCATCAATTGATAAGGAGATGTTTTTCTTCTTGTGATTCTGACATGTTATACCCTAAAAAGCAGAGCAAGAGATTTTTCCATCATTATATATGAAGCATCCAAAAGCAGCTTATCTTCCAATATTGTCATATACTAGGTACAGAGACAATAATACAGCGCTTCTCAACACCAGTCCTTATAGCCCCCCAGGAGGCAAAGACTGAATCATCTTAAGACTTGAGCACAGGTGGACCAATCAGAAACTTAGTCATTTTGATTGAACATCTGTACTCGGGTAGGGGTATTCTGAAATACTGGCCTGTTGGGAGCTTGCACTGAAACAACCGAAAAAAAAGCATTACTTATTTCCCTTGCTTTTTATATCTATCTTCCATTTTGCAAGACGTATTACATTAAATGACCAGTGTAGTTTGAGAAAACATCACATCGGTGAAGTATGCAACAAACTAACACCATTAGCCTAAAATTTTAGAGAGAAAAAAATTAACTTCGCAATTATGTTTATGTTATGGGTGGTCATTTAATTTCTTACATGCCAAAACAAATGTATTTACATCTGCCAGTTCAGAAAATATGTTTTAGGAGTACATCAAATTTAGTTTTGACACAATTTGTGTATTTTGTATTAATTGGATTTCCATCTATCCATCCATCTATCCATCCATCCATCTATCTAGCCATCTATCTATCTATCCATCCACCCATCCATCCATCCATCCATCCATCCATCTATCTATCTATCTATCTATCTATCTATCTATCTATCTATCTATCTATCTATCTAATACTGGTAGCCGCCATGTTGTAGTATTTGTTTCTCTGCTTTTTTTTAACAAAACCCTGCACTTCAGTACTTTAAATGAATTAAATAAAACTTAATCTGCATCCAAGGTAGCAATACTGAAAAAATGGATGCTCTCACTACTGTATAGTTAAACAATGATTGGATTTATTTTTATGCTTTGCCTCATTATTTGGTATAATTCTTCAAATGACAATCTGGTACATTTTGTTCCATAATCCTTAATTTTGAGGGTATACATTAAGTGTGATTACCAGCTGATGACTCCCCAGCTTTGCATTAATCTACCCCACCATATGTACCGTATACAGACGTGTATATAAAGCGCACACACCATATTGATTTACTCCAGACTTGTCCTCTGATTACAGGCGACTGTCTTATACCATTCCCTGCCATGTCTCCACATGACCTCTTGCTTCTAATGCTCGGGGGTTCCCTCTCTATATCTATAGTGATCCTCCTTGGGTTTATACTTGACTCTCCACCTGTCCCTCTTTCTTATCCTCCTATTTCCAGACAGACTTCTCAGGTCAGCAGTGGGTAATAAGTCTCCGGTCCTGTCACGCAGACAGTCCTGTGAGGTCGTGGGATCATCTCTTTGTGCACCTGCTGCTGCGGGAGGATTGGCGGCCATAGCTGTAGTAAGCATGCCCTCTGGACACTTACATACTCCCGGCGCTCCGGTGACATACAGACCCCCCCGATACGGACACACTCAGCATAGTAGATGTTATTTATTTAAGTGCTCTCCAACCTAATTTATATATTGCTTTGATATGATCATGTTTTTATCATGTTTTAATAGTTTGTATTAATACTAGCTTAAAGGAAATAAGTGCACTTAAAAAAACATGATTAAAGGACCACTATACAATGAAAAAAATACACGTTTGAAAATGTTGAGTCTGACTAAGAACATAACTAAGCACGAAGAAAAAAGCATAAAGCCATTTATTAATGGAGGAATCCAAGATAGGTAGGTGGAAGTTTTGTGTGCGTGAGAGGGGCACTTACAATTCTGTGGTTGCTTCTATTGATGCTGCTTCTGGGAGAGTGGGAGGGATGTGGTGTCAATTTAAATTGTATACAATTATCTAAGAAACACCCTGGGTTCTCTCCATCTCTCACCCTCCGCCTCCTCCAAAAAAAAAACACGATACACAAAATGGTTTCCTATATTATTATCATTTATTTGTAACGCGCCAACATATTCCGTAGCGCTATATTCATAAGCAGAGTCTTGTCCATGGCTTACACTATTGCTAATGTTGCTAGCTGCCTTTTCTCTTGAAATGCAGTGGTCCTTTAAATGATCAGTTACTCTGAAAATCCTAGGAAATTAATATTAAAGGGACCATTGTACTTGGGCGGAAAAACATCATTGGTGACAAAGGCCCAGGCCTAGGCAGGACATTGTCAGCCTGAAGATATGAGTGCAGTACATTGAAACATGTTTGTATATGTATAGAAATGTCTATATGCAATGATATATCTATCTAAGTGTATATGGCACTTTTTGGTACGCCATATACATATATGCATACATTTATGCTTTGAAATATAGAAAGGGGAAAGGAGGAGCTGCTTGGAGGGTGTGGGGTTAATTTGCAGCTTAGATTGCTTGATAAGGAACCTATCTGCAGGATAACACTGGGGAACAATGTATCTGTCACCAAAGAAACAAACAAGCGCTGTGTTACTCATTAGCACACCAAAGCAGATAATTAGTATTCCAGCAGCAATGCAGTACAAATATATCAGGAATCATATATTTTAGAAAAAAATGCCTAGTATAACATAGTTAGTTGACATGGGGTAACACAGTCCCTCGCCCAGGTTACATTTCAAGGACAACATTTTGGGAGCAACCAAAATAATTTATCTGGTTTACTTGCATCTTTGTATTATAAATCTGACTCACAAATCAGCATGTAAAAAAGGTCTAATTTGGCAGAAAAAATGTTAAGATTGAAGGTGAGATAGCAGCACAGATGTGTGGGGTCTAGGAAGAGATTGTGTATAAGAGGATCCACAAATAGCACGTGGACGACTTACAAAAGATATCTCCGGCTGCCAAAAATCTATTATCCTCATAAATATTCTCAGCATTTCTTTGCATTTATGGAGTGAATATTTTCCACTGCCTGATTACAATCTGCTAGTGTCACAGCTTTATCTCTTTAATTGCCTGAACGTCCTGAAAATAAAGGGGGCAGTGAAGTGGGTCTGGCGCTGAAATGTCTATTTTCATGCAAAGCAACTTCGCGGCCTATGTATTGCGCACTTGTGCATTCATATTTTACAGCATTATGCCATGTACATGAATTTATGTTATTAAGCTAATGTGCCATGGCATTGGGGTGGGCATCTATTTGGATAGGGATGCATGGCATGAACTAGTCCACACAGTCAATGCCATAATCCTCTGCCAGGAAAGGTACACTCGTATAAACCAGCCACAAAATAAACAAATGCAAGCAATCACATTACTGGTTGTTTTTATTGGTTGAATAAAGGTTACAATAGGTGAATAATGGAGTGAGTTGCATGGTTGGATATGGTGAGTAAATGAGTGGGTGTTGCCAAACTCTATGGGGGTTAGCTCTCGTAACTGCAGTTGAGTACCCATACTATGTTTATATGCATTCTATTGACTTAAGAATTCATTTGTGCCAATCACATATATAGTTGTGAGCATGCGAGCCGTTGCAACGCTTGCAGGCTCGCGGAGCGAGGGCCTTAGTTGCTGGCATGGAGCGCCGAAGGCAAAACGAGGGCCTCAGTTTCTGGCATGGAGCGCCGAAGGCAAAGCGAGGGCCGCAGATGCTGGCATGGAGCGCCAAAGGCCCTCGCAAAAAAGTACGAGACGCGTTACGACCAATTACGACCTTGCAAAAATCGTCCGCAACCCGCGGACATGAAAAAATGAAAAACACAAGAAATACACACAACACATACATAAAAAGCTTACCTACAGCAAGAGGGAGCATCCAGGGACCTCAAAAAATGAAGTTACACCTCAATTTAACGCAAAATAAAAGAGTTTAGACACTAAACAATTCTCTAAGCGAGAGAAAAAATGGCCGCCGAACAAAACGAAAACTAGGCTACAGGACTCTAAACACGCAAAACACCACCAGAAACAAGCAAAACACCACAAAAGACCTACGGATTTTCCACCACAGCCGCATACCACACATTTGCCGCCATTTTAGAACAATAACTTATACAATGCGGAAGTACACAGCTACGCTAACGGATTTGCCTCGCGCAAGCACACTATTACACTACACACATTCATCACGCTTACACAGCAGCTCAACGGCACAAGGGATTGCCAGCTCTTCAACACAATGCTTCCTGCATACATTACTTCAAAATAGGTAAAGTATATTAATTTATTAATGTATTATTTATTTGATTAATATACACCAAACAGCATTAGCTACCTTACAATTTCATTGCCGTCATTTTTTGACAGGCAATTCGTAAAAGTAATATTTGCCGAGTATGTAGCAATATTAAGAGTAATTTTAAGTGTGTATAAATAAATGAATTGGGCAACTGAATCTGGCCCTATGAGTATAGGCTACAGAGTCTGAGGGTGCCTGAAACTAATTGAGGCTGACTTAAGTGAAAATAAAACTAGGGTCCACAACACTTTACTAAAAATTGAGGTCTATTGAAAACAATGGTATAAATGCAACATTTCTAACCAAGCAGAATTCTTTATCTTTACCTATGAGTTACATGAAGATGAATTACATTGAGTAGTATATCAGTAGCAGTGAGTTACAGTACAGCTATAGGTGTTGTAGAGAGTTAGAATAGATTATATTACAATAAGTGATTATGCTTTACAGTAAGGGTTGGTTATAATGAGTATGGTTGAGTTGGAATGAGATGTGGGTTACAGTGATTTAGGACACTATAATGGAAATATTCTTACTTACTATAACTCCTCCTTAAAAAATTAACTAATGAGATAGGGTGAGATGGATAAGAGTAAGACATTATTAGTTACTAGCGAATTGCCCGTCAAAAAATGACGGCAATGAAATTGTAAGTGAGCTAAGGGTATTTGGTGTATATAATGTGGCTGATGTAGCGTCGTCCGTTTTCTATGTCGTGCGAGTTTGGTGGGCTTTTTCGGAATATCCGTAGCTGTTTGGTGGTGTTTTGCGTGTTTATGGTAGTGTTTTGCGTGTTTAAGGACCTTTAGCCTCGTTTTCGTTTTGTTCGGAAGCCATTTTTTCTCTCGCTTTTTCGGGTCTCTAAATGGCTCTAAATGGCCCTTGCTGTGAGTAACCTTTTTATGTGTTTGTTGTTTGTATTTGTTGTGTTTGTAATGTTTTTTGTATTGCGCGGGTTGCGTCCTTGTTTTCTAATCTCGTAGGTATTTTTCGGCAAATCCGTAGGTGTTTGGTGGCGTTTTGCGTCTTTAGAGTGCTGTAACCTCGTTTTTGTTTTTTTCGGCGCCCATTTTTTCTCTCGCTTAGAGAATTTGTTTGTGTCTAAACTCTTTTAATTTGACTTAAATTGAGGTGTAAATTTAGTTTTCGAGGTCCTGGATGCTCCCTCTTCCTGTAAGTAAGCTTTTTATGTATTTGTTGTGTGTATTTGTTGTATTTTTCATGTTTTGATGTGCGCATGTTGTGGCTGATTTTTGTGAGGTCGTAATGGGTCGTAACGGGTCTCGTATTTTGTTTGCGTTACGACGTAAATTTTGCGAGGGTCGCAGTTGCTGGCAAGGAGCGCCTTCGGCCCGCAAGCGTTAGCAACAACTTGTATGCTCACAACTATATATGTGATGGAGCAAGAATGTTACAGTGAGAAAGTATATTATCATGAGTAAAGATGGAATCATTGAGTAAGGAAGGGTAATATTGAGCGAGAATGCAACACTAAGTAAGGAAGGACAATGGTGAGTAAGGGCTGTTTACATAAAGGAAATCAGTTACACCATATGAAGAAGAGTTAGACGTTCAGGACGATCATTGAGGTTGGGTTACAGTGAGTAAAGTTTAGTTATTAGTTAGTGAGTGTTTTACAGCGAGTGGAGATTTTGCACAGTAAATTAAACTCCCTTAACAAGCACTAGTTATAATCAGTAAATAGCTTATTGACGGATTGTGAGATTTGAGAATTCGAATCAGACTTTGATTGTCATCCTTATAAAGAGAGATGCTCCATGATTGTCACTTGACATGGCTGTGTGAAGTGGAATCAAAGGGTTAATGTCTGCAGGTCACATGCTCCTACTCATTTGCATGTGTAACGAGAGGTACGACTGGAAGGGTTCCGGGCCCTGATTACATACATATTTAAAGGGTTCCCAAAATTAACCTCCAGCCTGAAGATCCGCTCGCATCTCTGAAACAGATTAACATAATGGTGCTATTAAGAAGCTTGGCTCTGCCCTGCAGCCTCTCTGCTATTCCAGCGCAGGGCCCGCCTGCCCTCTACATCTCCAGTCTGCTGTGATGAGAGGTGGAGGCGGAGATACCACTTTACTGATCATTGATTAAGACCTCACCTGAAGCACTGGCACGAAAACTTCTCCCCAAGGAAATGGGCATGCTGGGAGTTGTAGTTCTAGAGATGGCTATGAATATTTTATATATATGGATACTGCCTCCATATTTGATTACACATCTCTATACAGGGTTACTCAAACTACTTCTAGAAATGAACATGGACTTAATCAGTTCTCTTTCATCCCCAAAGGACAAACTGGTTTCCAGTTCTAGGGGTCAGATCACCAGCAGGATAGACTTTATATTATATGGCAGGTCCCACAGGCTTGTCAGTGTAGTAGGATGGTACGCATTGGAATAACTGCATTAAAGGGTCACTATATGACAACAATATTCATAGGTTTCAAAAATCTGACTAAGGGCATAAGTACTTTTAATTAGAAACAACAACAAAAAAGAACTTGTCTCCATGAAGCGTGTTTATGTAAAAGAGGCATTTACATTTTTGCAGGACAGAACTTTAATTTGTTGATGCAAGCTGTCTATTTCTTGAGCATATGGGGTATGGGGAATGGTGTCAAATTCCCTCTCCTCTACTGTTCGGTTGCCATCAGGTAATAAGTCAGAGAAGATGGAGGCAAAACAGAATCTGCAAAAATTAAGATTTTCTCTAAAACTGCTTTTCTGTTTGGTTCATGGATTACTCAGCTGCTAATTTGTTACATACTTCACAAACATGTAAGGTTTTTCCTTAAAGTCATATGTCCTTTAATGATATTCACAAATATAGAGGTTGTGGCAGGGTCTCCGCTCCCGTGCCGGACTCAGAGATCATTTGAAAGCATTAAGTTTACCAGTCTGGCTATTCTCCATTTGCTCTCACACATTCACTCCTTCAGACAAGTGAGAGAAGAAGACATATAAATAGGAGCTAGTGTTATCACACCCAGCAGGAGAAGACAGGGCGCGAGGTAGCGGGAGAAGGAGAGCAGGGAGGGAAGGAGATATAGAAGACGGAGAGATAGAAGGAAATACTAGAGACATATTCATATGGAGAGGGGATAGGTGGGGGGATACAGTCCTTCAGAAAGATATGTAATGGCGAGGACGATGGGATGCAGATTGGGGAGCAAGCCGTGAGAGCTGATTGCTATTAACCACTGAACTACTTTGATTGACACATTGCTCACAGAGAGGAGATCACACACACACGCCCCAGTCACAGGGTGCCATCCCAGCACTCCCAGCGCTGTGCACGTTTCCATGGCGACAGCACACACTGATTTGCATATGCTCTGTGAGCTTTTATTAGGCCCCGGAGACTATTATACCCCCCAAAAAACGGAAAGCAAGGGGCAAACAGCCTGTGCCACTTTCTGTGGGCATCTCATACAATGCCGGGGTTACTGTGCTCCGACCCTATGGCTAGGCCTTAATGCCCTATAGTATGAATACACAAATACAGTTAATCAACTCTGGGCCTTCGTCAACTACCAGTTAAAATTTACATAAACATATTTTTCTCCTAAATTCTTAATTAGTTTATTAAAGATTGGTGTTAATGTTTTCCCAGATAAAAACAAGAATTTTATACAGGTAGTACATTTATAAAAGAGCACTATATAATGTTTATTTATTTATTTTTTAACAATTTCACTTGATCGCCCTTTTCAATGGCAGTATTTTCGTGTGAAACTGCGCAAGCCCATAATTATTATCACTGAGATTTGCACTAATTAAATGCTTCATCAAAATAAAGACACATAGCTCAAGGGTGTTAAAGTGCACGCTCCACTATATGAGCCTCAATGTATTGCTAGAAACAAATATGTGTGAAAGAGTATATTTTAGGGTTATCACAACCCTTCTATTTGTAGCTAAGTTAAGCTCACACGTCTTAATGTTTTTATATGTTTTAAAGATGTGATATAAACATTGTTTTACATAAATGTGCTACGTGAAGCTTTTATTTTGGTATTTAAGGAATTAAAAATAATTAAATAAATCATTTGAACACCCAAATCACACTCATATACCTAGAATAAATAAGCACGGTAGATGTTTTTGGTCTGTGAGTGCATAGAATATCGATTTTTGCTTGATCACAGATTGGTGAATATAAATGAGGCATTGACTGATCAACCTGTGCTCAAGCAGGCAAATACATACATATACACTACTTTGTTTTTTGTTTATTGTGTATATTACGTATTTAAAAAGACTGATTTAAACATTGCCATGAAAACATGTGTGATTTTAAATGCAGAAAACTAACAGTGAAAGCACAAAAACAGCTACAGAGCAGAGTGTAAGAACCTCCCCCATTATGATTTGTTAAATGAAACAAACTTGGCAGAAATTCCTATTTGTAAACCTATTTAGTTATTCTGTGTATTCTAAAGAATAGTAGAATATATAATAAAGTGAATAAGGTTAAAGGTGACACAGTCGAGATTCCAGCCAGGGAATAATTTAATTCTACATAATTAATAATAATTATGTTATCACTAGAATGTCACTTAAAAATAGATGTAGTAAACAAGTAGTGAGGTCTGTATTTTGTAGCTGCCAGTCAGTTTTTTTGATCCACCCACAGAGATTCATATATCTTGTTAATTGAAGTTCATTAGCAATAATTACTAATAACCTCCCATGGCTTTGGGTACATTGTCTTCAAAACAAAAGACAGCAAGTACTCAGACCCAGAGAGAAGGGTACAGTTTCTATGGTAGGAAAATGCCCTTTTTTCACAACTAGCACATAACAAGTACTTCTTGTTAACTATGGTTTTTCAATTATACCATGGCCCCTATTCAATCGTAATTGCCCGCAGTTGCCTTCATACCGGCCGTATTTCTGCAGGCTTGAAATTTGCAACAGTTATAGAGCGATTCAATTGATCAAGCCTGCAGCTTCCTGGCCGAAAGCCTAAACCGTAAACCATGCACCCGTAAGAAGCATTTCAGAGCATGATCATGATGAATTAAGCAAGGCCGTAACTACCGATTTAGAAACAGCCAATAGTAAATGAGACCGTCATCATGACATCAGTAATACATGGAGGTTAAATCACAATCAATTAGCTTTTAGAAGTCCCATATGCGATCAGACTCGCAATCCGGCAATGTACAAAATAATAAAAATGAATGAAGGAAATGTTCTAGTCCATGTGGGTGGCCTGGTTGCTGATTTGCGAGCTTGAGACGGTTGTGCAATCAATACTAATGTTTCCATTGCTTTTCAAGTCTTTTAAAGTGAATTGATTTTTTATTTGCATTTACAGTGCTAAGATCAGGTGTTTGTCTTCACACCCATAAATGGCAAATGTAGAAGAAAATCCTACTAGTACCAGATAGAACTCGCAATTGCGGGCTTGAGGAATTGTATAAATTGAACACCGATTTGCGATTGTAACATTTACGGGCTTGAAAGATCAAAGGCTTAGCTGGGTTGGAGTTACGACTGACAACCGCAGTGATTTTCAGCCTGTAACCCGCAAATTGTTTGCGGGTAGCTAAAAGACGGCAATTGAATAGCAAATTAGTTAACAGGCTACATTACGGGCTCCAGTAACTAACAACTGCTCAATTGAATAGGGGCCCATATTTGGAACCCCTGCTGTCATACTTTAATGCAACTATGGATTACCAATTGTAACTTAAAAATGGCTGCTCCCATTACAGAATAATTGTGTATAATATTTCATCCTATGTTTCAATTCCAATAAGCTGAAATAAATGTAAACTAAAATAATATCTGATTAATCTTATCTGATATCTTTAAATTAATTGTAATGGAATCAAACTTTAAATTAACACGGGCCAAGTCCTGTCCCCTCTGTGTCCTTCTGGACCTTTAAATACTAGTATCTAAAAATATATAGTTTTTTAGACATATTTGAATGCACACAGATTTAATGCATTTGGTGCACATATGTTTATGGGGTGTAAAATCTAAATTGGTAAATGTACTGCACAAATGTTCAAATTGCATCAAAATCGCCTGCCAACTTCATCTCGACATGGGATTGCTCTCGCAGTTAGCAGAGCTGTTATCAATAAAAGTGTTTGTTTTTTAAGCAGAACAGATATTTCATTTTATACTTCAAAGAATTACTTTTAAGACCGTGTGGCTTTTATCAAATAAAAACAAACCACAAACCCTCTGTAAAGCAATTTAACAATAGTTATGGGATTATGATACAACACAGAAGCTTTTGTATTTTTGTGATGCAAATTGTGTTTATTTATGTATAATCAGGAATTCTTCAGTTACTTAACAGTTGCAGTTCCCACAATCATACTGGGAGAATATTCCATATATTAACCATTGTTTCTGCACCATTTTTTGGCAAATTCCCAGAGATTTCATGTTCTATTATTCTTCATTACAAAAAAAGTTTCCTTTCTAAAAATGTAATAATTTACTTAAACGGCCATAGAAAATACCTTTTATCAGTATCTTCAAGGGGCAAAATCAAAAGATGTGACTGTGAAGTTACATAAATACTGCCTAAAAGGAATGGTTGTAATGTAAGGACATATGGCATACAAGAAAATGATTTACAAAATGATGCGCAAAATACTTTCCTGAGGATAAATCCAATTAGTAAGTAAATAATTATGCAACCAATCTAGGTTTCTAAATGTGTACATATTTTATTTTGGGTTTTCACACCAACTGGTGTGAAAATATAATTTTCCTGGAGGAAATTCCCACATTCATACAACTTCATGAGCTTGCCCAGTCAGTCAATGAGCATTATAAGTTGGGCAAAGTCCTGCATGTTTGGTGGTTTATATATTTCTAATGGATATAAAGGTGCTTGGTGCCCACATTTTGCTGGCTGAGGAAGTACAATACGATATAATAGGACAAATTGTATGGTCTAGACCCTGCAATAGCATGCCATATTGCATCCAGAACCAGACTTGTCCACCATTTTCCTATACAACATAAAGTGGAGTAAAATGTGATACCTGTAATGGCTAACTAAGAGGGATAGCCATTAACGGTATCATATTATACTCCATTTTGGGTTTCCTGTTTTTTTATGGCTAATATAGTAACTACTCAGAACCATTTTGTTGGCCATGTATCATGGTATTTTGACCATTCCTGTGCCTATTCAAGACCCTTACTGTATGATGCACCAGATATCTTGAAGTCAGTTGGAAAACTTTACAGATGGCTTCAATTTTTGCATTAGCTCATTGTACTGTATTCTTTCTACACCCTCAGCTCCTGACTATTCTCACATGAATGGTGCTAAGGGCATATAACCATTTAATATAACTGACCCAAACAGTCTATCTATGATTTGCAGTGGTGCACAGTCATTTTCCCTGATGATAACATTTACACCTTGGACAAAGATAATATGTGATTTTCAGTCCTATAAAGACAGAAAAGGTTAATGAAGCAGATGCTCCTATGGCGCTATTATTTAACCCTACACGTACTTCATAAATGGATTACTTCTCCAGCACTCAAGTCCATGTATTAAGTGGTCTTGCTTGTCCTTATGCCTTTGGTTTATCCCCTCATTGATTTTTTTTTCCAAATTCAGTATTTAACACCAACAAAATGAACCCAAACTACTAATTAATATGGCTACTGAAAGGATAAGGAAAAGGCTTATTATAAGATAACATCCCTTGTAAGCTGTATGGGAAACAGTTTAGTGCGGCTTGATAAATTGTGAATAAACAACAGGTCAAGATACTGCAGGCTTGGGGCCTTTATAAATAATTTAGTTGACATAACACAGCTAGTACAATTAAAAAAAGGACATGATTTTAGATGATGTCACTTTTACCACAGTTATATGAGGAGGTCAAACCTGTGATTGGTACTCGGTGACACCATCACACCATATACAGAGGGCTCTGTCACACAGTCCTATTTGATAAAATCCAGTCTGAGAGATGGAGGCCTCAGCAGAACCCGGAGAAAAGAGCAGCAGGAGCGTGTGTGTCTGGGAGCGAAATATTATATACACTGAGAGCAGAGCCATCTGTCTGAGCGGGAAAGAGAGGGGAGAGGAAGAGAGAGACAGGGAGAGAAAGGAGAGGATAGATAGAGGATGAAAAAGAGGGGAGAGGAAGAGAGAGACAGGGAGAGAAAGGAGAGGATAGACAGAGGATGAAAAAGAGGGGAGAGGAAGAGAGAGACAGGGAGAGAAAGGAGAGGATAGATAGAGGGTGAAAAAGAGGGGAGAGGAAGAGAGAGACAGGGGGAGAAAGGAGAGGATAGATAGAGGATGAAAAAGAGGGGAGAGGAAGAGAGAGACAGGGAGAGAAAGGAGAGGATAGATAGAGGATGAAAAAGAGGGGAGAGGAAGAGAGAGACAGGGAGAGGAAGGAGAGGATAGATAGAGGGTGAAAAAGAGGGGAGAGGAAGAGAGAGACAGGGAGAGAAAGGAGAGGATAGATAGAGGATGAAAAAGAGAGGAGAGGAAGAGAGAGACAGGGAGAGAAAGAAGAGGATAGATAGAGGATGAAAAAGAGAGGAGAGGAAGAGAGAGACAGGGAGAGAAAGGAGAGGATAGATAGAGGATGAAAAGGAGGGGAGAGGAAGAGAGCGACAGGGAGAGAAAGGAGAGGATACATAGAGGATGAAAAGGAGGGGAGAGGAAGAGAGCGACAGGGAGAGAAAGGAGAGGATACATAGAGGATGAAAAAGAGGGGAGAGGAAGAGAGAGACAGGGAGAGAAAGGAGAGGATAGATAGAGGATGAAAAAGAGGGGAGAGGAAGAGAGAGACAGGGGGGAAAGGAGAGGATAGATATAGGATGAAAAAGAGGGGAGAGAAAGAGAGACAGAGAGAAAGGAGAGGATAGATAGAGGAAGAAAAGGAGGGGAGAGGAAGAGAGAGACAGGGAGAGAAAGGAGAGGGATATAGACAGAGGATGAAAAAGAGGGGAGAGGAAGAGAGAGACAGAGAGAGAAAGGAGAGGGATATAGACAGAGGATGAAAAAGAGGGGAGAGGAAGAGAGAGACAGGGAGAGAAAGGAGAGGGATATAGACAGAGGGTGAAAAAGAGGGGAGAGGAAGAGAGAGACAGGGAGAGAAAGGAGAGGATAGACAGAGGATGAAAAAGAGGGGAGAGGAAGAGAGAGACAGGGAGAGAAAGGAGAGGGATATAGACAGAGGGTGAAAAAGAGGGGAGAGGAAGAGAGACAGAGAGAAAGGAGAGGATAGACAGAGGATGAAAAAGTGGGGAAAGGAAGAGAGAGACAGGGAGAGAAAGGAGAGGGATATAGACAGAGGGTGAAAAAGAGGGGAGAGGAAGAGAGACAGAGAGAAAGGAGAGGATAGACAGAGGATGAAAAAGTGGGGAAAGGAAGAGAGAGACAGGGAAGAAAGGAGAGGGATATAGACAGAGGGTGAAAAAGAGGGGAGAGGAAGAGAGAGACAGGGAGAGAAAGGAGAGGATAGACAGAGGATGAAAAAGAGGGGAGAGGAAGAGAGAGACAAGGAGAGAAAGGAGAGGGATATAGACAGAGGGTGAAAAAGAGGGCAGAGGAAGAGAGAGACAGGGAGAGAAAGGAGAGGGATATAGACAGAGGGTGAAAAAGAGGGGAGAGGAAGAGAGACAGAGAGAAAGGAGAGGATAGACAGAGGATGAAAAAGTGGGGAAAGGAAGAGAGAGACAGGGAGAGAAAGGAGAGGGATATAGACAGAGGGTGAAAAAGAGGGGAGAGGAAGAGAGAGACAGGGAGAGAAAGGAGAGGGATATAGACAGAGGATGAAAAAAAGAGGGGAGAGGAAGAAAGAGACAGAGAGAGAAAGGAGAGGATAGACAGAGGGTGAAAACGAGGGGAGAGGAAGAGAGAGACAGGGAGAGAAAGGAGAGGATAGACAGAGGGTGAAAAAGAGGGGAGAGGAAGAGAGAGACAGGGAGAGAAAGGAGAGGATAGATAGAGGATGAAAAAGAGGGGAGAGGAAGAGAGAGACAGGGAGAGAAAGGAGAGGATAGATAGAGGATGAAAAAGAGGGGAGAGGAAGAGAGAGACAGGGAGAGAAAGGAGAGGATAGATAGAGGATGAAAAAGAGGGGAGAGGAAGAGAGAGACAGGGAGAGAAAGGAGAGGATAGATAGAGGATGAAAAAGAGGGGAGAGGAAGAGAGAGACAGGGAGAGAAAGGAGAGGATAGATAGAGGAAGAAAAGGAGGGGAGAGGAAGAGAGAGACAGGGAGAGAAAGGAGAGGATAGATAGAGGAAGAAAAGGAGGGGAGAGGAAGAGAGAGACAGGGAGAGAAAGGAGATGGATATAGACAGAGGGTGAAAAAGAGGGGAGAGGAAGAGAGAGACAGGGAGAGAAAGGAGAGGGATATAGACAGAGGGTGAAAAAGAGGGGAGAGGAAGAGAGACAGAGAGAAAGGAGAGGATAGATAGAGGAAGAAAAAGAGGGGAGAGGAAGAGAGAGACAGGGAGAGAAAGGAGATGGATATAGACAGAGGATGAAAAAGAGGCGAGAGGAAGAGAGAGACAGGGAGAGAAAGGAGAGGATAGATAGAGGATGAAAAAGAGGGGAGAGGAAGAGAGAGACAGGGAGAGAAAGCAGAGGGATATAGACAGAGGATGAAAAAGAGGGGAGAGGAAGAGAGAGACAGGGAGAGAAAGCAGAGGGATATAGACAGAGGATGAAAAAGAGGGGAGAGGAAGAGAGAGAAAGGGGGAAAGGAGAGAGATATAGACAGAGGATGAAAAAGAGGGGAGAGGAATAGAGAGAAAGGGGGAACGGAGAGAGATATAGACGGTGGATGAAAAAGGAGGAGAGAGGAAGAGAGACAGAGAGAGAAAGGAGAGGGATATAGACAGAGGATGAAAAAGAGACGAGAGGAAGAGAGAGACAGGGAGAGAAAGGAGAGGGATATAGACAGAGGATGAAAAAGAGGGGAGAGGAAGAGAGAGACAGGGAGAGAAAGGAGAGGATAGATAGAGGATGAAAAAGAGGGGAGAGGAAGAGAGAGACAGGGAGAGAAAGGAGAGGGTAGATAGAGGATGAAAAAGAGGGGTGAGGAAGAGAGACGGGGAGAGAAAGGAGAGGATAGACAGAGGATGAAAAAGAGGGGAGAGGAAGAGACAGGGAGAGAAAGGAGAGGATAGACAGAGGATGAAAAAGAGGGGAGAGGAGATTTAGATAGAGGATGAAAAAGAAGAGGAATAGAGAGAAAGGGGAACAAAAGTGAGAGATATATAGACAAAATGAAAAGAGGGGAGAGGAAAGCAGAGGGATATAGACAGAGGATGAAACAGAGGGAAGAGGAATAGAGATAAAGGGGAGAGGAAATGTAGAGTGATATAATAACAGAATATAAAAAAGAATATAAAAAAAAAGGGGAGAGATTGGGAAACGGCAAGAAAAAGAGAAACAGACAAAGAAAAAAGGAGAAAAGAGAGGGAGAGGAACAGAGAGAGAAAAACAGACAGAGATGGAGGAGACAAGAGAGAAGAAGAGAGGCAGAGAGAGATAATCAGAGATATAGACAGAGAAAGAAAAATAGGGGAGAGAAACAGAGAGAGAGTTAAAAAACAGAGACAGAGAAAGAGCAGAAGAGAGAGAGGTAGGAACAGATATCGGAAGAGAGGGAAAAACAGACAAAGAGAAAGGAGAAATGAGGGAGAGAGAGAGTGTGTGAGAGAGTGTGTGAGAGAGAGAGAGAGAGAGAGAAAGAAAATAGAGAGAAAGGAACACACAGAGAGAAAAATACAAAAGAAAGAAAAGAGGGAAAGGAACAGAGAAAGAGAAAAGTAGAGACAGAGAAGGTGAGAGACACTCACAGAAAAGCAGTGAGATATAGAAAAAGCAAGAGACAGGGAGAGAGAAAGGTATAGAGAAAGTGAAAAGAAATATGACGTAGAGAGTAAGAGAAGAAAGAGAGCAGAGACAGAGACAAAGAGGAGAAAATGTGAAAGATAGATGAAGAAATGAGAGGCATGAAAAGAGGAGAGATGGGGAAAGAGAAGGAAAGTAGGGAGAGAAGAAAAAGAGGAGAATAAAAGGAGGAGAAGAGAAAGAGTAAAAAGGGGGTAAATAAAAAGAAAGCAAAACTTGAGAGAGTGGCAAGAAGGAAAGTAGAAAAAGATTAAGGAGAGGGACAGAAAGATAGTGAGAGGGAAAAGAGAAACAAATGAAAAAAATAGAGAGAAACAGAGAGTAAAACACATTGGAGAGATAAAGGGATGAGTAAAGTGCAGATAGTAAAAAGAAAGGGAGAGGAAGAGAGTAAAGAAAGTAGAAACAAACAGAGCTAACAAGAAGAAAGAGAAGAAAAGACAGAGGAGAGGAAGAAAGAGCAACAAAGTGGATACAGTGGAAAAGGAAGATAGGAAGGAGGAGAGAAAAGAGAAGACCGGAGAGAGGAAGAAAATGAGTGCTGGAAAAGGAAAGAACAAATCTGGGACGTGAGAGGAAAAGCGAAGGGGTCAGATGGAAAAGGAGAGAAACAAAGGGAGAAAGATAGAAGAAAATATTGAAAAAGGAGTGAGAAAAGAAGAAAGATAATTGTGATTGAATGTGTGGAAGAGGGAGAGATATACAGAAAGAGTATTGTGAGAGAGAAATGTATGATGGGGAGGCGGCATGTGAGAGATAGTGCAATTGAAAAAAGAAAGGAAGAATAGAAAGTACTGAAAGAAATAAAAGAGGACAGTGTGGCATAATGAGATGGAGCACACAAGGAGTGATCTGTCACTGTCACCGAGCCCTGGGACGTCTGCCTTTGCTTTGTATTTATAAACTTTCTGTCCAATTTTCCAGCCCCAAGCTGCTCTCTGCAGTACCAATCATGATAAAAGCCCAGGGGTGGGTAATAGCAGTGGTAGGGAGGAAATGAGCGTGAGCAGCGCCGTGAGGGACAGAACCATACTCATGCATTGCTGGCTGATCGTGAGATACTACAGTGAAACGAGGGACACTGACAGTGAGTAACCGTGTATTTAGAATCCATGGACCATATTCATTTCCAAGCCCGCAAGCCGAATGTCTGCGAGTGATTGCGGGCTCCTGTCTGTCTCCGATTGCGATGCTATTCAATTGGTCATGCCCGCAAGTAACAGGCCCAAAGCCTAACCATGCACTGGGTCGTAGCAGTTCAGGGCGGGAACATGATCAATTAAGCAAGCCCGTAATCTCCCATTTCGATTCAGCCAATAGAAAATGAGACTGTCATTACGGCAGTAAAACATGGAGGTTACATGTCAATAAATTAGGTTCAGGGGTCCGATATGCGGTCCTATTCGCAAAACCGCAAAATAAAGAAGTATGAAAATGAATACCAATACTGTTCTAGTCCATATGGGTGGCCTGTATTAACTCATTGATTCCCAAGATCGATTTAACCCCGAAATGAAACATAAAAATAAATGTAATTTCCTGCAGATTTGCGAGCTTGAGAGACTGTTGTGAAATTAATTCTAATATCTATCATCGCTTTCCCTATTATTTACAGTGCAGGATTGATTTTTTATTTGCATTTACAGTGCTACGAATACGTGTGCGGGTCCTCTCTAGCACTCGTAGGATTTTCTCCTTCATTTGCCATTTACGGGTGTGAAAACATTTGCGGGCTTGGGGAATTGGAGCAATTTAATAGCAATTTGCAATTTTAGACTTGTGAAAGTGACAGATCAGAGGCTTCTGGAGGCTGTAAGTTACAGGTTTAACCATCGCAATATTTTCAAGGCCGTAACTCGTAACGTGTTTGGAACCTTACAAAAAGACGCCAAATGAATAGCAAATTAACTTGCGACCTCACTTACGGGCTTCC
This sequence comes from Discoglossus pictus, assembly GCA_027410445.1. Lineage (NCBI taxonomy): Eukaryota > Metazoa > Chordata > Amphibia > Anura > Alytidae > Discoglossus > Discoglossus pictus. Next base: position 209,425,465 of record CM050169.1, on the reverse strand, counting down.
AAATAGCCCAAAACCTCAATTAAATATGGCCCCATGAGTCCAGACTCACACTCTGAATGTCACTGCAATCTAACGAGTGGCACTTTCTCTTGGCATTTAGTGTTATTTCCAGGAAAATGTGGAACCTCTAATTAGTGCGCTACCTTGTAGTAGATGGTCCCTAATTCTGGTCCCTAAATCATGACCTTATCTAGCACAAAGAGGTGTTAGATAAGGCCATGATACCCTCATGCCAGGACAAGCGGCATGGTGTGGGGTGAGAGCCATTGTCGCAGAGAGTAATGCAGCAGTCTCTAATTGAGTCACCGCTGGATGCCTCAGGATCCTCGGTCTGCCTCTAAACACTCAGGGACTATTGATTAAATCCTCAAAGGCCTCACTGCTGTCTATTAATGTGTTTTATACCTCTCTATCGCTGCCTGTCCTTCTCGCCTGTCTCTTGCATTCTTCTATGTCAATCCATGCCCGTGTCAATCTCTGTGCCTCTCTCTTTAGCCCCATGTCCTTCTGTCTTCCTGTCCTTACACCTTTTTTATTTTCATGTTCATGTCTCTTCTCTCTACCCTTGTCTCTTCTCAATCTCACTCTCTGTCCCTTCTCTTCCCTCAGCTTCCTTTTCTTTTATCTTTGCCTCATGTGCGCTCTTACTCCCAATCCTCTCTCTTCAATCTCTTTACCCATCTGTCTCTTACTCTGTATAACCCTATTTTCTTCTCCAACTTGCTGTCCCATACCTTTGTTTTGTTCTCACACATCCTCTGCTCTTTCATAATTCCCCCCTCGCTCTCTATCTCTACCCTGTTCTTTGCTTTGTAACCCTCTATCTTATGCTCTGTCTCTATCTCTCTATCCTCTCAATCTCATTTTCTCTCTCCCCTCCATTTTTCTTGTCTCTTCCAAATCTTTTTTCTCCTATTTCTGTATTGTGTCCCCTGAATCTTTTGCTCACACTCCCACTTTCCATGTCTCTTTTCCTAAATCCAGGTCTTCCTCCGCACTGTCCTTTCCCCTCTCGTCCCGCATCTCCTTTTTTCTTTTACCACCCTCTTTATCGTTCCCATCATTCCCTAGCACTTTCTTCTGCCACATTCTTTCTGATTTCTGCTCTCTCTTCCCTGCTGTCTCTTTTCCTCACTGCCCCCCACTATATTCCTCATCTCTCCTGTGCACTCGTCTCCCCTTTCTGCTTACCCTCTCTATCCCATGCAATATCCCTTGGTCCTTTCCTCTCTCTCCATCCTTTACTTTCTATCCTTCCTCTCTGCCTTTCTCTTCCTTGTTCTCTCTCTCTATCTGTCCTTCCCTCTCTCTCCCCCTCTGTTCTGTCCTCTTTGTCCCTTGATGCTAGAAGTTGATGACTTCACATTTTGCCAGTCTCTTCGCTGTTGTTCTGATAGTGGCGGTCCTGGGTACACACCGGAACCCCTCGGCTTCTGGAAGAGATGCATCATTCTGCATAAACATGCTCATGTACACTACTCCGCTTCTTGCTGCAGTCCAGGAAGGGGTTAAGCAGCTGGCATTGAAAAGCAGCCAGTAATATGGAAGCTTTCTGTCCCCAGAGACACCCTGCTCCATCTCATCTCACAAAACACATTTCACCATTACATTAACATGATAGTGTGTACATAATATTGTATCTGTATCTCTGCACCTCTCCCCAGGGAGGTCCAGTCCTAGAGGTACCAGCCCCTGCATGCCTACACTAACCCCCACATGCTGAGCTCGAGACGTGGAATTAATTTGCAGAGGAATTGAATCAGGCAAAAGCTTATGTTTTGCAATTAGCAATTAATCAAAATTTCATCAAAATTCAGTGAGATAATCTAAGATGCAAGAAAACCGCAAGGAAAACAACACAATTCTCATCGTGCACACAAATAATCTTATATATAGGAAATATGAAAGAGATGCCAGTCTTAATGTTTACCCTCCTCCATGCTATCTCAGATGCCAGTCTTGATGTAAACCCAGCTTCTTGTAAACTGCACCAAGATTATTATGTAGGTACCAGGCCTAATATAGACCCAACTCCTTATTATAAGAGGTGCCAGGATTAACATGCACCCAGTGTCTTCCTAAAAGAAGTGCCATCCTTAATATATACCAATCTCCACAGTATAGCTTAATGCCATTGCACTAAGATGTACCAGGCTTAATGTATACTGAGCACCATGCTATCGAAGCTGCCATGCTTAATATACCCAGTACCATGTTCTAAGAGGTGCCAGACTTAATGTATATATATATATACCCCCTTAGGGTTTAGTCTCCCTAAGAATTATAGTGGACTCCAGACGTGGACCCCTTGCTCCTGTGCCTTAGGGAGTACAGCTGCACCTCACTGACAAGGCCCAATGAAGGCCGAAACGCGTCTGGGGTTTGCTGTTTCTCATGTTCAGGGTAGAATTGACTGGTATGTTGGGGCTGGACCACTCTAGTGAGTGGGACCAGACTGATATACTACAGGATATTTCTCCCTTTGAAGGACACAAGTGAGCTAAAAGAGGTTGCTCTCAGAGTGGGTTATCATGTCCATAGAACTAACCTATTAAGGTTAGTTTGTTCTCTGATGAGCACCCCTCACACACACGCTGTGAAAGGTCACAGGCTTAATATGCCCAGCCCCATGTTGTAAAAGGCGCACTGCTTAAATGCATATTTAAGTTTCCTGGACAATGAATGCATATAATCAGTAGTGTATGCAAACCTTTGTTTTGCATGAAACAATAGCAAAATAAACATTTTTACATACTCACTCTGATGTTTGCTAAATCTTTTCAAGTTGACTCCCCTCAAAATCCTTGCTAAGATTAGCATAATTTATTTTGGCCAATCAGGAGAAAGCAGATACATTTATATCATTCTCTGGGGTTGCTGTGTTGCAAAGAAGCCTGGGATATGTAGTCTCTTTCTAAATATATCCTTGTGATCTGATTCCGTTGTAAACCCAGACCCAACCCAACCATGTGATGCAAACCAGCACCAAGTACTTACTTTGAAAGGTCAAACTCCATACCTAGATACATTTCATCTGCATACTTGGTAATGTCAGTTTCCTCTGGGTGTGCAAAGCTGCTATTTACTCTCCTGCCTATACATTTGTAAGTACACAGAACTTATCTATATAATACATATTTTTCTGATAATCACTGCCTGTTTCTTACCAAACATTTGAAACCCAGGAAACGTATATACTGTATACTTTTAATGTATACCCATCTTGTAAGAGGTGCCATGCTTTATAAATAATCAGTTACATGCGTTAAGACGTGCACGCTTTAATGTATACCCAGCTCGGTTGTGTAAGAGATGCAAGGCTTAAGGTATATGCAGAGGTGCAAGGCTTAATGTTTACTTAAACCAAAGCTGAAAAAGGTGTCAGGTTTAATGCATACCAATCTCCATGTCTCAAGTGTAATATGTACGTAGCCCCACGCAGTGAAAGGTGCAAGGATTAATATACCATGTCACATGCTGTAGGAGGTTACCTATACACTCCCCTATGCCGTGAGAGGAGATGGCAGACTTGATCTATACCCAGCTCCATGTTGTAATAACCCAACCCCATGCTGTAAGAGGGGCCAAGCTTAAAGTGTAAAGGATGCCAGACATAGTATATCTATCTCTATTGGCTAAGAGTTCCCTGTTGTTATAACCATACCCCATGCTGTAATAGGGTCCAAACTTAAAGTGTAAAGGATGCCAGACATAGTATATCCATCTATATTGGCTAAGAGTTCCCTGTTGTAATAACCCAACCCCATGCTGTAATAGGGTCCAAGCTTAAAGTGTAAAGGATGTCAGACATTGTATATCCATCTCTATTGGATAAGAGCTCCCTGTAATAACCCAACCCCTTGCTTTAAGAGGGGCCAAGCTTAAAGTGTAAAGGATGCCAGACATAGTATATCCATCTATATTGGCTAAGAGTTCCCTGTTGTAATAACCCAACCCCATGCTGTAAAAGGGTCCAAGCTCAAAGTGTAAAGGATGCCAGACATAGTATATCCATCTCTATTGGCTAAGAGTTCCCTGTTGTAATAACCCAACCCCATGCTGTAATAGGCTCCAAGCCTAAAGTGTAAAGGATGCCAGACATAGTATATCCATCTATATTGGCTAAGAGTTCCCTGTTGTAATAACCCAACCCCATGCTGTAATAGGGTCCAAGCTTAAAGTGTAAAGGATGCCAGACATAGTATATCCACCTCTATTGGCTAAGAGTTCCCTGTTGTAATAACCCAACCCCACGCTGTAAAAGGGGCCAAGCTTAAAGTGTAAAGGATGCCAGACATAGTATATCCATCTCTATTGGCTAAGAGTTCCCTGTTGTAATAACCCAACCCCATGCTGTAATAGGCTCCAAGCTTAAAGTGTAAAGGATGCCAGACATAGTATATCCATCTATATTGGCTAAGAGTTCCCTGCTGTAATAACCCAACCCCATGCTGTAATAGGGTCCAAGCTTAAAGTGTAAAGGATGCCAGACATAGTATATCCATCTCTATTGGCTAAGAGCTTCCTGTTGTAATAACCCAACTCCATGCTGTAATAGGGTCCAAGCTTAAAGTGTAAAGGATGTCAGACATTGTATATCCATCTCTATTGGATAAGAGCTCCCTGTAATAACCCAACCCCTTGCTTTAAGAGGGGCCAAGCTTAAAGTGTAAAGGATGCCAGACATAGTATATCCATCTATATTGGCTAAGAGTTCCCTGTTGTAATAACCCAACCCCATGCTGTAAAAGGGTCCAAGCTCAAAGTGTAAAGGATGCCAGACATAGTATATCCATCTCTATTGGCTAAGAGTTCCCTGTTGTAATAACCCAACCCCATGCTGTAATAGGCTCCAAGCCTAAAGTGTAAAGGATGCCAGACATAGTATATCCATCTATATTGGCTAAGAGTTCCCTGTTGTAATAACCCAACCCCATGCTGTAATAGGGTCCAAGCTTAAAGTGTAAAGGATGCCAGACATAGTATATCCACCTCTATTGGCTAAGAGTTCCCTGTTGTAATAACCCAACCCCACGCTGTAAAAGGGGCCAAGCTTAAAGTGTAAAGGATGCCAGACATAGTATATCCATCTCTATTGGCTAAGAGTTCCCTGTTGTAATAACCCAACCCCATGCTGTAATAGGCTCCAAGCTTAAAGTGTAAAGGATACCAGACATTGTATATCCATCTATATTGGCTAAGAGTTCCCTGTTGTAATAACCCAACCCCATGCTGTAAAAGGGTCCAAGCTCAAAGTGTAAAGGATGCCAGACATAGTATATCCATCTCTATTGGCTAAGAGTTCCCTGTTGTAATAACCCAACCCCATGCTGTAATAGGCTCCAAGCTTAAAGTGTAAAGGATGCCAGACATAGTATATCCATCTATATTGGCTAAGAGTTCCCTGTTGTAATAACCCAACCCCATGCTGTAATAGGGTCCAAGCTTAAAGTGTAAAGGATGCCAGACATAGTATATCCACCTCTATTGGCTAAGAGTTCCCTGTTGTAATAACCCAACCCCACGCTGTAAAAGGGGCCAAGCTTAAAGTGTAAAGGATGCCAGACATAGTATATCCATCTCTATTGGCTAAGAGTTCCCTGTTGTAATAACCCAACCCCATGCTGTAATAGGGTCCAAGCTTAAAGTGTAAAGGATGCCAGACATAGTATATCCATCTCTATTGGCTAAGAGCTTCCTGTTGTAATAACCCAACTCCATGCTGTAATAGGGTCCACGCTTAAAGTGTAAAGGATGCCAGACATAGTATATCCATCTATATTGGCTAAGAGTTCCCTGTTGTAATAACCCAACCCCATGCTGTAATAGGGTCCAAGCTTAAAATGTAAAGGATGCCAGACATAGTATATCCATCTCTATTGGCTAAGAGTTCCCTGTTGTAATAACCCAACCCCATGCTGTAATAGGGTCCAAGCTTAAAGTGTAAAGGATGCCAGACATAGTATATCCATCTCTATTGGCTAAGAGGTGTTCAGCTTAATGCCATGTTTAATATATATTGAGCTCCAGCACATGCAATTCTCAGTCTGTGCCATGCCCAATACTTTACTATTAGGTAACAAGCTTAATGCAAACACAGCCTCAGAAGGCAGAGGGGTGACATGATATAAACTTGAAAGGATTTAAGAACTTTCAGGAAGGAAGGAAGCATCTTCCAGAAAAATAGAAATCCAAATACATATGTGTGTCCTCAGGAATTATTTATCGGAGTAGTCAGGTTGTATATTTCTTATGTGTTGTCTAGAATAATGTTTCGATGAGCATAATGAGCACAAAATTAAGTGAAGGCATACAAAAGAGTATGAACTAATCTTGTGTGGAACGAGGGAGTAAGACAGAGAGCATAGATGAGGCTTTAATCATTTGATAGAATTTATGGACAAGATGAGTCCTGAATATTCCTCCCGATGAGAAGTAGATGAGGTTTATATAAAAATCTCTGTGAAGTTGGTTGCAAAACGAGGCGGCCGGCAGAGAGAGAACTGCTGGAGGTAGTCTATGCCAGGTATTTGGTGAAGAGATGTTGTAATAAATAGGCACAGTACAGCAATTATTTACTTTTGTTATTCGATTTTTCGGAACTAAACAGGATATTTCTCGACAATTTAGCTGTGAGTGTTTGGACCTTTTAAACCTCCAAGATGACTGAGACTCTAGAATAGTTTTTGATTAATGACTATGCACTTCATCAATATGTACGTAAAAAAAACAGACTCCCTGACACTACATTAACAGCAAACCCGCGCGCATTTCGCAGCTTAACAAAAGTTTGGATTCCCAGGCACTTGATACATAAGTACAAGATTGGATTTCAAGGCTCTTTGTATAATGCCTCTTTGTGCAAAGCTCCACTCAGTAATGTCCTAAAAGTCACAAAACATTTTAATGGGAAGATGGGACACAAGATTCAAAAGGCCTATATTAGTGAAACTGATATTTTACTTCATATGAATGGTTATGGGAGTAGTGGGTTTTTTCTACCATTCACCGGGGTTTAGGGAACATAATTAGTGCAGCATCAACATATTGATGTACTTATTTATTTATGCTACTTACTTAGTACGTCCATCTAACCTGCCCACTATATCTACTTAAGAAGCTTAATAAAACTGTTTTGTTCATTTGCAGTGTAACAAACTTTGTGTTTCTCTGATATTTGTATAATGGGTGATGCTTTTTTACTGGAAAATGTACATTTGACATGAAAGAGATATCTCCAAAAGAGAAGGTTTTGCTCAGACTACATGAAGGTGAATGTGCAAGGTGTTTATTAGTTATCACATGTGCACGTTTACATTTAAAATAGTAAAGTGATGACTGCACATTTAAGTACATTCAATTACCTTGAATATTTTATGTAGATAGTATATATATATATACCTAGATTATTTTATGATAAAATACAAAACAAAATAAACTACTTCACGTATACCTCTAGTGACCACATATCCAGTTTTAGAGAAAATAATCAAAAATGTACAACCATTACATAGCAGAAGACGCACAATTAAAAAATATATGCCCCAAAACTCCAATCTTTGCATTTAGACAACTACCAAACCCAAAACAAAAACTTGTCAGCAGAAGATTGGCCAATGAACAACTGAGAAGAGAAAACAACTAAACCTTGCACATCCTCCAATGTGGTTTATATAATACAATTTACTTTACGTGACACAGGCTGTTACATTGGAGAAACCAGCCAAAAAATGCACTTAAGGATACATTTACACAGACATTCAACAGAAAACAATGAAGACAATTATTGTATTCCAGATGGACACCATTTTAACCAAAATGATCACTCCATACAAAACCTAAAAATCAAAATACAAAATAGAGGCAATTTTTTAAACATCCAAGAGAGAAAAGCATCACATATATAGTTGTGAGCGTACGGGTCGTTGCTCACGCTTGCGGGCTCGCATAGCGAGCCCGCGGCCCTCGCGTAGCGAGCCGCGGCCCTCGCGTAGCGAGGTCACTGGGCAAGGGCCTCAGTTGCTGGCATGGAGCGCCGAAGGCGCTCCATGCCAGCAACTGAGGCCCCTCGCGAAGCGAGGGCCTCAGTTGCTGGCGAGGTCACTGGGCAAGGGCCTCAAACCCTCGCAAACTTCACGTCGCTACTCAAAAAACACGACACACAAATTACGACACTCGCTAAATTTTACGAGGAACGCAAACAACGTACGAAACACGTTACCACACATTACGACCTCGCAAACATCGGACGCAACACGCCGACATACAAACATTTAAAACACAATACATATACACAGCACATACATAAAAACCTTACCTACACCAAGAGGGAGCACCCAGGACCTCAAAAATGCAACTTACACCTCGATTTTACTCGAAATAATACAGTTTAGAGACTAAAAAAAAAATCTAAGCGAGAGAAAAAATGGCCGCCGAACAAAACGAAAACGAGGCTACAGCACTCTAAACTCGCAAAACACCACAAAACACCTACGGATATTCCGATACAGACCTATACCACACATTACTCGCCATTTTACGCCAATGCGGAAGTACACGACTACGCTAACGGTTTGGTCTCGCGCACGCACAGTGTTACACTGCACACATTCAGCATGCTTACACAGCAGCTCCACACCACTAATGCTGCAGCAACATCAACACAGATTGCAAGCTCTTCATCACAATGCTTCAAAATAGGTACACTATATTCATTTACTAATTTAGCTACCTTACAATTTCATTGCCGTCATTTTTTGACGGGCAATTCGCTAGTTTGAAATAAAGATGATCACATTCTTCAACACAAAAATACAGGACTTAATACAGACTTTGGTTTTCTAACACATTATTACAATTTCATGTGAATTTTTCTTATTATACCATAACAGGCTTGGCACTCTTAGTGAGGTGTTTGCCCAACAGGAAAGATATCACTGTGGAGTACAGTGCTCTGTTTTTTCATGTATATATTGATGTATATGTGTATATACTATGTGTATATATGTTTCCTTCACTATGTTGTCTTTATTCCCCCTATATGTATTTACATGATGATATCAGATGCTGTCTCCACTCTCTCTGCATCTGCTGTTTTTATTCAAACTGAAGGTCCCATCTCATGTCAGTATTGCTTCAGACTTGATAAAGAGAGGTTTAACCTTGATTACTGGACATTCACTACAGTTTCACTCTTCAATTTTATATATATATATATATATATATATATATATATATATATATACACATATATATATACATACATATATATATATAGCATATATATATTGTTCTGAACTGCAGTCATAATATATTATACAAGTGCGAATATCAAAAATAATCTGTTTATTAGTTCACTTTAAGGAAAAAATTCACCCTGAAATATTGTAATATCCTCGTTATTAAAAATACAGTAACATGCTCATCTTTATACCTATTGTGGGCTTTATTCCACAAAACAATGTGGTAACAAATACTGGTTTATATAATATTACCAAGGACATTAATCCACTGTGACACCACTGGTATTTTTTTTGTATTGTACTATATCAATTTATGTTATTATATCTTTTAACATTTTTTTATGTTTTTTTTTTTTTTTAAATTGCAGAGAGGTCAGCATTGAGGAAGTTTTTTTTCTATAAAAACTGTAAAACAATGATACAGAACTCACACACATTTCTATGGTGTATTAAAGGAGCAGGATTTAAAGATTACAAACAAACAAAAAGAGTTAAAGAAGTAAAAAAAAAAAAGTAAGATGGATTAAAAAATTCTGTTTTTGTATTACTTAATTTTCCAAGTAATAAAAAGTTACAAAAAGTTGTTCATTTATATATTTTTGGCTTGCTTTTACCTATTATATCTAACTATTCGTAAGCTATATTAGAGAATAAAACCTTGCCTACAGTGTTCCTTAAATTACAGTACATTAGACAAATATATCTCCTTGTCTTTTTATAGAATCACAAATATACAACACTTATTTAGTTTTCTGAAAGTGGAACATTTCCCAGGATAAATAACAACCATAGACAGAACATAAAAAATTATGGTGTCCTGGGAAAATCAGGACATTTGGTAAATCTAGCTGACATATTGCATCGGTGACCCGGCGTTCTGCTAGCGCTGGTTTGGGATTCTGGGCCTTTTCACATATCTCACTGTGATTCTGTTCTAATTAGCAACTTTTTAACTTGCCAATTAGAAGTTCTTGTGATTAACACCATAAGAAAAAGAAAAAAAAAACTCACCAGAAGTGATAGAAAATGAAATGTAATGTGCAGCTATGTCTGTTGCCCTAGATAATGACAATTTATGTATGTAAAGAATAAGCGCTGTCTGGCGGTGACAGTCTCCTCCTCCTCCTCTTTTCACTTGTGTATGTTTTTCTTTATTTAAGATTCAAAACGTCTTTCATGTCTATGGTTTCTTCACTTCTCTCTCTCTGCCTCCCTGCACATGTGTTAACCCCTCTTCTCTGAGCCTCTTGTGTACTGTTTACCCCTATTTTACCCCCTCTGTCCTCTACCCCATTTACCCCTCTTATGTCTTTCTCTACCACACTGTGCTCTATTTACTCCTCTTCTTCTACTTTGCCCCTGCTCATTGTTTAACCCTTTTCCTTTTTTACCCCTGTGCTCTGTTCTCCCTCTGAGTTCACCCTTGTTTTCTACCTCTATGCCACTACACACCGTTGACCCCTCTCTTCCTCTTCTTTGCCACCTGTACTTAGTTTACCCCTCTCTTCTCCCACTTGCCCCTGCAGTTTACCCCTGTCACTCTGCCATCTGCACACCATTTACGCCTCTCTTCCCCCACCCTGCACCTCATTTACCCTTCATTTCTCCCACTACACCTGCACACCATTTACCCCTCCCTTCTTCCACACTGCTGCCTGCCCACTATTTACCCTTCACCTCTCCCACTGAGGGGTAGATGGTGTGCAGGGGGCAGAGTGGGAGAAGTGAAGGGCAAGTAGTGTGCAGGGAGAAGAGTGAGAGAAGGGAGGGGTAGATGGTGTGCAGGGGGCACTTTGCTCCCTGCACACTATTTAACCCCTCACTTCTCCCTGCATACTATTTACCCCTCACTTCTCCTAATCTGCTAACTGCATACTGTTTACCCCTCACTTCTCCCACTCTGCTGATATTTGTACTACAGGATTCAGTTTTCTTCAGTGGCTTCTCTGTTACTTTCTCATGAGGGTGTGCCCTTGTCAACTAACCAGATTTCCATTACAGATATTGAAAGCACTGGCAATATTATATGCCCCAATCTACTGTGTAAACAGAGGCCTCCTGTGCGCTCAAAATGTATGCTATCTCAGGAAGCTGCTATTGGGCAGGAGTGGAGAAAGAACCGCCGAGCAGCATGAGTGAGCCGCCGGGCAGCAGGAAGGAGCCGCAGGGCAGCAGGAAGGAGCCGCCGGGCAGCAGGAAGGAGCCGATGGGCAGCAGGAATGAGCCGATGGGCAGCAGGAATGAGCCGCCGGGTAGCAGGAAGGAGCCGCCGGGCAGCAGGAAGGAGCCGCCGGGCAGCAGGAAGGAGCCGCTGGGCAGCACGAAGGAGCCGCCGGGCAGCAAGGAGTCAACGGGCAGCAGGAAGAGCCGCCGGGCAGCAGGAAGAGCCACTGGGCAGCAGTAAGGAGCCGCCGGGCAGCAGGAAGGAGCCGCCGGGCAGCAGGGGGGAGCTGCCGGGCAGCACAAAGGAGCCGCCGGGCAGCACGGGGGCGCTGCCGGGCAGCACGAAGGAGCCACTGCGCAGCATGAAGGAGCAGCCAGGGTGGGCACATAGCCCCACAATCCGTGTCATCCACCCATCAAGCCGTGCTCCAAACTGGGCTTACAGAGCACCTGCCCAAATCGGCGTTTGGGAGAACACTGGGCAGATTACACAGCAATATAACTGCATGTAAACAGATATAAAAAAAGAGAAGTAACGTTTTCAAGTGTTGTTCTTGAAAAATAGTATAAAAGTATTAGACTATGGCGATCCTTCAAATACAATTAATGCGTTCATGGCGGCCTCTTCTGCTCTTTTCTGTCTTGCTGCTGCCACATCAGTGAAAGAGTTAACATGGAGACTCCCAACCAGTGACAGCGCAATGGTTATAGAAAGTGACATTAGTCCTCTCCTGCCATCAGTGTGTGACAGGGGAGGGCAGGAGCGCACGGTAATTACACAGCAAAGGGAGTTTTAGACATAAATTGCAAGCAGTAAACCAGAGATGCTGGGATATGATGTTTTGATGATATAGAATTTAGAGACAGCCTCAAATACACCGAGATCTGGGGGGGGCTCTGGGTCACAAGGGGGCTTTATAATGAGTAAAAATGCTGATTATTGTTTGCGAGGCTGTGCTGACATCTGTAAGACACGGATGCTAAAAATCAGCAGCTCCTGGAGGTCCATTAATTACACCGACAGCACTAAACAGGTTGCTTTTATGGCAGGAGCTCCTCTGTGGTTGCACTACTACAAAAAAATAAGTTTGGGATCAGCTGGGTTAAGAGAAAAGACGGTGGGGGGACTGGGACGAGCGATAATGACAGGCGCTTGGTAAGTTCCCTGGTTTAGCCTCGGGCCTTGGGTTTACTCCAGACACAGAAACCTTGTGCCTTTCAGCACATTGTGTCTTATCTCAGGGGACGGATACCTGTTAGAGGAACATCTCCTGTCTGTCTGCTCCAATAAAGAAATTTAGCACAGCCCCCCAACTGTCCTGCGGGAGGACTTTGGAAGGAAATGCTCGTCTTTGTTAAGCGTGTGTACTTGTATCCTTTCTATATGGATATAATACCAGCTCAAATATAAGACAACTTCTTACGTTTTACATTTAGAAACATAAAAAAAAAAACGAAAAAATTAAAATACAAGAGCCCTATTGATTCGACCTAAAACATAAGGACAACTGTAGTTTGGTAAAATGTTCATATATTTGTGAAGTACGTAACAAACTAACAACATTACCATGCCAAAAGCATACAATATTTTGGAGAAAATCTAGATGATTCTTATAGTATCATCCCATTCTGAATCGCTACCTTGTCGTGGTAAAGGGGCTTGTGTACTTTAATGAAGCTGTGAGGGTCATCCAAGATGGGCAGGTCATAGCGGAGAGGTCAGACAAATCAAGGTCCACTGAAGAAGGAGCTGGCAATCAATTCCAGGATCTTTCCCAAGAAAACCTAATGGATAAGCACAACCAGAGCATGATAATGTCCTTGGGATGCTGTGATCCATGAGGTCAAGGAGAGGTGGATACGACTGAACAAGAATTGTATCATGGGAGATTGCACGCTTGACTGCAAATCTGCCTGTAGCTTGAGGGGGCAGGGTATCATACTGGAGTTTTATTCCGTGATAGAGCTGGTGAATAAAGGGTGCATTTCTTCATACAAGGTCCATAAAAAATATGTGTAGTTGGTCAGCTCACCCATATCAGATCACCTTTCTATGAAAATTAGATGCCACCTCTAATAAATTAAGAAGCAATGTAGTGGCCACCGACCCTGCTGTGGGCTCCAGCACTTTGCATCTGTTGCACCAGCAGTAGCTCTGCTACTGCTCTTATTTAGTTCTGTTGTCAAGTGGCTATGTGAAGTGGCAGTCTCTAAACAAAGCTAACTAGAAACCTGCGAGGAGTTGGCAGCACCATAGATTTGGTTAGACGTGTTAGGAACAAGCACAAAGCATCTGCCACCATTAAAGCAAAATGGATTACAATCATTACAATTTAAGGCTATATTCTTATATTTTTAACTATATAAAAACATATTACACATTATAGTTCTTCAAAAAATCATACAATAAACACATCACTTCCTTGAGCCTTTAATAAGTCCTTACTCTTGTCCTTATTCCAAGTTTTTCTTATGTTTCTTTATAGTGTTTGTCCCTACCACGCCGTTTCATTATCTACTGCACTTTCTATATAGCAGCACTTAAGCACATCACCCCTAAATCTTCCAACGGTGACCTGATTATAAGCTAAGTTACATTTTTAGGTCACTAATGTCTGGAGCAAATATAGTCTTCTAATCAGATGGATAGGTGAATAGACCATATCTCCAAAAATACATTTTAGCTATCAGAAGCAATTCAAAAAAGGCCAAATAAATGATTTATGGACAAATCTTAGAAGAAAAGTCATCATGACCTTAATATGTACAGTTTAGAGGACAGAAGGGAGAGTGGTGGTACAAGAGAAACCTTTAAATGTTTTAGAAGACTTAATAAGTCTGGATGGAAGTATCTTTCAGATATAGGTCATGGTTTTAAGCTGGACGATGGATGATTTAGGAGCAATATACAAAAGTACAACTTTAAGGAAAGGTAGGAGATAAGTGGAACAAATTGGTCTATTGGTTCTCGAATAAGACACACACTTACGCAAAGGGGACCTATTGTGGTTTCTTTTCAGCACCTTGGCCAGCGACCAATTCCTCTGTATACTCTACTTTCATAGGGCCTCATTCAATTGCGATTTGGCCAATTGAATAGGGCTCTATATAAGCACATAGCAGACGTTTTTAGTTAGTGAACTTCTATCCAAAAGCATGGTATTCACTAACTAAAAACTTCTGTAAAAAAACATGCTCTGTGCTTATATAGAGCCCTATTCAATTAGCCAAATCGCAATTGAATGAGGCCCATAGAGTATACCTTCATATGATGAGCAGTGAAAGGAATAGCAGCTCTTCTTACCCCCACTCAAGGCCGGTATTAATAACCCTATGTGAATTCACTCTACATAACAAAACACATGCATGATGCACTGACACTATGTACATATATGTGGAGTGTTATCGGAGTATCTGAATTCACAGGGTTTGGGTCTAGCATATCCCAAAATATCTCAATTCATTTATTAAAAAAGCTATATATATATATATATATATATATATATATATATATATATATATATATATACATACATACATATACATACATACATATATATATATATATATATATATATATATATATATACATTAATATATATATAATTTTTTTTTTTTTTTTTTACTGTATCGTTGCAGTGATGTGGTTCTGGGATCTTTTCGGATCCCAAGGGATCTGTACCTATGCTGTAATGGCTGTGTTACATTATGTTGTAATAACCCTCCATCATGGCAATTAGAGGCCCTTCAATCCTGCACTATGTACACAGATGAAAGTGCAGCACTCTTAACCCTTATACCAGGATGAAAGCATTGTGCACTTAGACAGATTAACCCTGTCATTACCTAGGAGATCAGCAAAGCACTGCAAGGTGGAAGATTAACTGTCACGGAGTCCGAATAGTCTGCAGCACCCGCAAACACAACGATTGTATCCCAAATCCATCTTTCCTTTGCACTCTTGCACTGCTCTTTGCAGCCCTCATACTCACACTTTACACTGTTGCCCCATACCAAGGACTTTTACACGGTTCTCTGCAACAATCTTACATCCCCCATAATCTTAAACTTCTCCTACATAACCAGCACTCTTGCTTTTTTACCCTCATACCCTACAATCTTATACTGCTCCCCTATACCTAGCACTCTTGCACTGCACCAGATATTCAGCACCCTTACACTGCTCCCTGTAGTCTCCATATCCTTACACTGCTTCCTTATATCCAGTACTTTTACACTCCTTCCACATCCCATATACCATGCAAAAACTTACACTCCTCCCCTATTCTCAGGACTCTACTGCTCCCCCTTACCCTATACCCAAACATTGATCACTCTTACAGCACCTGCAACCCCCAAACCCTGCACTACTCATGGAAGCTCCTCTTCGCCTCCTTCCCTCCACCCCTTAGAAGTATTACAGGGAATCCCAGCTTGCAGGGGTTTAGCTGCAGATGGAGGCGGGGGATTAAACTTGCACTAAATCCTCCCTCTGCGTCTAATTCCCCTCTGCTGTGACTGTCCGGCTCTCCCAATGCACCAGGACACTCCCTGGCTCCTAGCAGGACAGAGCTTGGTCCTTGTGTTGGGACCTGAAAACCATTCCCATCTCCTGGTGCAATTAAACAGTTAATGGGCTAAGGTCCAGAGTACTTATCAGACAGGCATGGACCACGTGCATCTTACACACTGTGATGATGAGCTCC
>CM050169.1:209366854-209404354 GCA_027410445.1 Discoglossus pictus | reverse complement strand
TCCTTTACTGATTTATTATAGCAGCATTCAATATTAAAAGCATATCAAAGCTTCATGAATTAATACATTTCTGGAAAAAGCAGCTTATGTGTATGCTGCACATCATAAAACATTTTACTTTTAATAATATCTAAAAATCCCTCCAATGATTGTGTTGACACCGCGAGGGGGGTCTACACAGGCATCTGACCCCCTCTCCCCAATCAGCATCAGGGAAGCAATAGTAAATCACTATTTACCTGCTGTTGCTTGCTCAGCTGATCTCCCTGCAGCTTCCTGGTCTGTATGTCAGCAGCAATACATAGCACATATCAGTGATACACTACATATCCCAGGCTGCTTTAAAGCACAAACAGGAACCCCAGAGTTTAAATCAAATGATTCAGCTAAACTGATTGGCCAAAACAAATCATTTTAAAGCTGATGTTATTTTAGCCTGGATTTGGAGGGTGTTAACCCTAATTTGCAACTGCCAGAAATTTTTATTTGGGGATTTTTGCATGCAAACAATGTTTGCATACACTACCAATTCTCCTTTATCAGATACATTTATAATCCTGCAAACTTAGATATAACTTCAAGTACACTTTCTAAAAATAAAAGTGTCAGCGTCCAGTTGAGCTGAAAGTCATCAAGGGGCAGGGTGGTCATATGGCTAGGAGACAAGTCTAAATGGTTTCAAAAAGTTTGTTACCAAAGGAAGCCACTTTAACACAGCAGGTCTTTAGCCAATAGAGATAATGTGGTTGAAATAATGCTGTGCCTTAAAATTTAGCACTGCCTGGGGGGAGAGTGTGAGGGGGTGGGTGTTGGGGGGGCGTGACAGCTGAATCTGATATATGAAAGTAAGCGTAATAATGAACATTACTTTGATTGAATAATGGTCAATGACTATTTAAAATGGCTAGAACCATTACAGAGGTCCTTAAAAAAAAAAATCACATTGCTAGTTAATATGAGCTTTTCATACCAGCATTAATTAACCATTTCAATGGCAGATGGGCCTGCAATGCAATGTTCTGTTGACCCCTACCAGTGAAAGGGTTAATTCTGTCAGTCTGAGATGGTATTGCAAGTTAAAGTGAAAGAATAAGTCATGTGTGAAATGGGCTCCTGCTCAGTATTTCCATGACAGGGGTTTTACCCCAAATCTTCCATTATAGAAGGGCTTACTCTATCGGTAATGATAAGTAAATCTGAACATAACATCCAATTAAAAATAATCAATGCTGCTGTTTATCTAATAATTTTTCCCAGGCATTTTAGCATGAAATCCGACTTAACGATTTAGTCAAATTGGAGCAGTTTTCAGTGCTGACATTCGCACATCTTTAGCCAAATGGGGGTTCAATTCATGACATTCGCTTATTGGATCTGGCCTCAGGTATTTTTTACTGCAAACATTTGCAATTGGGCTGGCCTCGGAAATCACCTTTATTAATTGAATAGTAGGCAATTAAGATATTTGACTACCCAAACTTCCTCCCTTCTATTAAGCTATTGAAATATGAAAAAGTTCATGATCACAACTGGGAGTTAAAATGAGAATAGTGATATATTTTTGCCTAGGCTATTAGGCCCTGGCCTAGGGCACTTATTCAAGTCCATAGTTGCCACTGCTGTGTGTGTGTCTTTAGAAATGTGACAATAGACCAACTGAATTTGCTATGACTCTACAAGGACACTTCATACTGAGGAATCGGCTTAAACAAGCGGCTAAATCAATGCAATGGCTGCCACAGTAAATAATAATTACATATATTAGTTAATAAAATAAAGAATGTCTTTAGATTTCTAAAATACTTTGAGCCTCATTCAATTGAGGCATTGTAAGTTACTTAATGTTGGACTTACTTTTGCAGGCCTGAGTTAAGGTGCTATTCAATTAGCCGGGCCCGCAAGTTAGGGGCTGATTGCGAAAATCGGAAACCATTGCCATTGGAAGTAGCATTTGCGGGCTTGGGAGCAAGCCCGTAACTCCCGATGCAGAAACAGCCAATGGAACCAGAGATCGTCATCATGACCAACCTCCGAGCCCGTAACTTGTAAATGAAGGGCGTAGGACTTTGACATCTAACCTCCATTTTCGAAGCCCGTAGGACTTAACAATGATTGCCGTGCTCAATATAACACAAAAATTAAACATGAAATAAAGTATTGGAGAATGTTGTGCTATTAATTCTAAGACCTAACATCGCTTTCACTCTTAAAAGTGCTCCGATTTGTCATTAAGCCCTTTGAGAGACCTCCTTGGTACCAGTAACTTGTGGTTAGATATTTGCCATTTGCGGGCTTGACGGAGTGGTTAGCGAGGGGGAATCAGAGCAATTGAATGAGGCTCTTTGTCAATTATACGGTATAGTTCTTCAAAATAACATAAATACACACAATTTCAAGTGAACTTTTATTTCGTTACCAGCTCCAACTGAATGAGCCCCATTTTTGAAGAACTACACTTAAAAATAGGAATAAAATGTTATTAAAATGAAAAAAGTAATGTAATTTTTTTTTATATTTAATAATTTATTATGTTTTATCAGCAATTATGCTTCCGGCTAACCTAACATTTTGTTTTCTGCTCAATTTCCTCGGATTGGAAAAGACTTTGAATACAGAGTAAGTTTCTATCACCATAATGGGAATGTGGCAGCTATAGCAGCCAGTACTTTTAGCAGGACGAAAATGGAATCCTACATTGAGGAAAATCACAACTAAAAGTGAAAAAATGTAAATGTATTGTTTTATTTCATTTTGCATCATGGTCCTTTAACCCTTCCAGTGCCTCTGTAATATATTTGTGGTATTTGGTGGAGGGAGTGTACATATCTCTCCGTCTCCCTATCTGCCACAGTCGGAGAGATTCTCCTGCGAGGGAATCAGGATTCCTGAGGCGAGGCTGCTGCAGAGAGGGTGTTAAAGGAGGGGGGCGTCGTTTCAAAAAAGATGGTTTGCTTTGGGGAAATCAAATCCTTGCTGTGATAATGGGAGAGATTAGAGGGAGGCTAGGAGGACTGGACTCAGAGAGATGAGAAATGAAAGGGAGAGACATCTCCAGAGGGGGAGAGACGCGCACAGAGACAGGAAGAAATAACAAGAAGGACCCTGGTATAGGGGGGACAAGGGATAAGAGAAGACATAAGAGATGGATTAAGGCTAGGCTTAGGAAGTTGAAGGCCCAGGTTTACTAAATGATGCTTTACCATGAAATAAGATTTATTATGAAACATAGGAGTGTGTGACAGAGATAAGCAGCGGGAAGATATAGATAGTGCAGTCTGCAAGTGAGTGCAGAGATGGATGGGAAAGTTTAAAGGGCTGAGATGAAGAGGTGGTAAGGTAGAAGCTGAGAACAGGAATAAGCAGGTATCGGGGAGATGCAGGGATTTAGGAGATTTGGGGATCAGAGAAATACGGGTAACATAGAGATGCAGTGATCAGGAGGATGATGAGATCTGAAGGATTGAAGGATGAGGGAGATGGGGGGATAATGACATGCTGGGACCAGGAAGATGTTGGAACCAGGAGGCTGTGGTGTCTAGAGCATTCATGGATCAGGAAAAGGTGGGTACCAGGGAAATGCAGATGATCTGGACATGATAGAATCAAGAGGATTAGAGAATTCAGGAGATGCAGGTATCAGAGAGATGCAGGAATATGAGAGGATCGGGCAAATGCAGGGATCAGGAAGAAGAAAGCATCAAGAGGATGCTGGATTAGGACTTTGATCTTATCAAGTAGCTGCGGATTTCGGGAATGTAGGGATGATATGGATGTGGGGATCAGGAGGATGCAAGGATCAGGTAGATGCAAGGAGGATGTGCGGACAATGTCGATTCAGGGGACAGGGAGATGCAAGATCAGGGAAATGTGGGTGTCAGGCAGATACAGAGATTAGGGAGACACAAGGATCAAGAGAGTGCTGGTATCAGGAGAATTAATATTTGAAGATGATGGGGGAAAAAAGAGTACGTGTAAAAAATATACACAATTTACTTGATTTGCTCAGAACTGTTGGAATTAAACCCAAATCATTGTGTGTCATTCAATGATTGCTTGTATTCACTTTTTTTCTGTCTACTCTAGAGTATCTGGAGACAAGCTATTTTTTTAAAGCACATATTTGTTAAACTATGATTTTTGTCCATATACTTCTTTTATTGAGAAGACATTTCCATCAAGTTATACCAAAACTTCCATTTTAATGAATCTATTCAAACTCTGTCCATTAGACAACAATGATATTATTAGTATATGTATTTACTTCAGTCTAGTCTGGAACATGTTGTTTGTCTAAATTAATGTAATATTAATGTTATTCTGCATTATTAGAAATCAAATGCCGGATGTACATTAACTATGTGTACAGGGGATTCACAAGGATGATACCTGCCATTCACAATCAGCTCTGCCACATAGCCGACTATTTCTTGTCATGTCATCATAAATACCTGTGGGTTTATTAGCATAAAATTACATGCACATTCCAAGAAATTGAATTTGAAAACCATAAACAATAAAATTCACACAACATGCTTAACAAGTCCAACTGAACCATTATCATGATGTGGGGATGGGGAAGAGGATGAGGAGAGGAAGCTACAGAGGATGTGGAGAGAGGCAGCAACAGAGAAGGAAGCTACAGAGAAGGAAGCTACAGAGAATGAGGAGAGGAAGCTACAGAGGATGTGGAGAAGGAGCTACAGGGAATGAGGAGAAGGAGCTACAGGGAAAGAGGAGAGGAAGCTACAGAGGATGTGGAGAGAGGCAGCAACAGAGAAGGAAGCTACAGAGAATGAGGAGAAGAAGCTACGGAGAATGAGAAGAAGGAGCTACGGAGAATGAGAAGAAGGAGCTACGGGGAATGAGGAGAAGAAGCTACAGGGAATGAGGAGATGAAGCTACAGGGAATGAGGAGATGAAGCTACAGGGAATGAGGAGATGA
Source organism: Discoglossus pictus (assembly GCA_027410445.1). Lineage (NCBI taxonomy): Eukaryota > Metazoa > Chordata > Amphibia > Anura > Alytidae > Discoglossus > Discoglossus pictus. The sequence continues at coordinate 209,399,412 of CM050169.1, read as the reverse complement.
AGCTACAGGGAAGGAGGAGAGGAAGCTACAGGGAATGAGGAGAAGAAGCTACAGGGAATGAGAAGAAGCTACAGGGAATGAGGAGAAGCTACAGGGAATGAGGAGATGAAGCTACAGGGAATGAGGAGAGGAAGCTACAGGGAATGAGGAGAGGAAGCTACAGGGAATGAGGAGAGGAAGCTACAGAGGATGTGGAGAGAGACAGCAATAGAGAAGGAAGCTACAGAGAATGAGGAGAAGAAGATACAGAGGATGTGGAGAAGGAGCTACGGAGAATGAGGAGAAGAAGCTACAGGGAATGAGGAGAAGAAGCTACAGGGAATGAGGAGAAGAAGCTACGGAGAATGAGGAGAAGGAGCTACAGGGAATGAGGAGAAGGAGCTACAGAGAATGAGGAGAAGGAGCTACAGGGAATGAGGAGAAGAAGCTACAGGGAATGAGGAGAAGAAGCTACGGAGAATGAGGAGAAGGAGCTACAGGGAATGAGGAGAAGGAGCTACAGGGAATGAGGAGAGGAAGCTACAGGGAATGAGGAGAAGAAGCTACAGAGGATGTGGAGAGAGACAGCAACAGAGAAGGAAGCTACAGAGAATGAGGAGAACAAGCTACAGGGAATGAGGAGAAGGAGCTACAGGGAATGAGGAGAGGAAGCTACGGGGAATGAGGAGAGGAAGCTACAGAGGATGTGGAGAGAGACAGCAACAGAGAAGGAAGCTACAGAGGAGGAAGCTACAGAGAATGAGGAGAAGAAGCTACAGAGAATGAGGAGAAGAAGCTACAGAGGATGAGGAGAAGGAGCTACAGGGAACGAGGAGAAGGAGCTACAGAGAATGAGGAGGAGTAAAAAGGGAACGAGGAGAAGGAAGCTGCAGAGAACGAGGAGAAGGAAGCTGCAGAGAACGAGGAGAAGGAGCTACAGGGAATGAGGAGGAGTAAAAAGGGAACGAGGAGAAGGAAGCTGCAGAGAACGAGGAGAAGGAAGCTGCAGAGAACGAGGAGAAGGAGCTACAGGGAATGAGGAGAAGGAAGCTACAGAAAATGAGAAGGAACCTACAGAGAAAGAGGAAAAGGAAGTTGCAGAAAATGAGGAGAAGGACACTACAGAGAATGAGGAGAAGGAGCTGCAGAGAATGAGTAGTGGGATGTACAGAAAGTGAGAAGAGGGAGCTACAAACAATGAGGAGAGAGAGCAACAAAGAATGAGGAGGGTCAACTACAGAGAATAAAGAGAGGAAGTTACAGAGAATGAGGAAAGTCCACTACAGAGAATGAGGAGAGGCAGCTACAGAGAACGAGGAGAGGCAGCTACAGAGAACGAGGAGAGGCCTCTACAGAGAACGAGGAGAGGCCTCTACAGAGAATGAGGAGAGGCCTCTACAGAGAATGAGGAGAGGCCTCTACAGAGAATGAGGAGAGGCCTCAAAACGAGGAGAGACATCTACAGAGAACGAGAAGAGGCCTCTACAGAGAACGAGGAGAGGGAGCTACAGAGATAGGATGAAACCAGGCTACTGGGCTCAGAATGAATTAAAAGAAACAAAGGCAAAAAAGAGAAATACCGGTATGTCAATAGCAAGCCAGAGTGTGTCCCGGGGGATACAAATACAGAGAGAGCAATGATGCTGAGAATACAGAATCTGCTTATAAAACCCCAGGCAAGAGAATGAAGCATGAGAGCAAGGGAATGGTTAGGACCTCTATATAAGCAGATTAAAGTTAGCACATCTCCTCCAACATAAAATAATAATCATCCTCTATGCTCCTAAAATAGCAAACTTAATCCATGCAAACAGCTGCTTCCCTTAAATAGTTAACACATGATAAACACACATCTAGAATAATCCTGCCCTAATGCGTCCAGTCCTTATCCATGCCAACAGCTAATTTCTGGGGCTGTAAAACATTGACCCCGGTACTTAATCCCAGAATCCAACTTTCTACACTCCAACACCATGACTATGTGTCTCCAGACCCCCACATGCCCTCCCTAAGACCTCACATTCTCAGTTACTACCAAGTTTTATGTATTCATAGGGATTATTTTGGTCTTGTGAACCCCCTTTTGACATGAGGGTATCCAAGTTTTATGCTAAACTTGGTCCATCTCGATTTGTGCGGCCCCCATACACCATTTACTACTAACTCCCCCTTTTCCTTTGCTACATCCCCATCTTTAAATTACAATAATACAATATATATATATATATATATATATATATATATATATATATATATATATATATAAGCATAACTATGTGTTTATGTATATACTTGAAAATATTGTATAGACAAAAATGTCACAGCCATGGGTGTATTTAGGTTTCATGGCACCCTAGGCCATTCAGATTTGAGTGCCCCCATTCCCAGCCCCTCCTTTCCCCTTTCCATATCTCAAATCATAAGTTTATGTATATATAATGTATGTAAGAAAGTGTCAAGCACACTTACAGACAGAAATATCATAACATATAGACATTTCTGTCAATATACAAACATATTTTAATACAGGCAGCCTGAAGATGCGCAGCCCTAGGCCTGGTCCCGGTCTCTACATTTGCACACATTTACACCACTGTCTGGTCACACAAAATGGATGACAAGGAGTCCATTTTGGGAAACACACCTCTATGGCCCCCACAAAGTATTTGACTCCAAGCAGAAAATGGGTTAAATTGTTTGTTCAACCAAACCCTTCCAAATTATTGAAGCGTTGGAGGTTTTTCTCAATCTTTATGTAATGTCATTCGGTGACTGTCAGGCCTCCAAGTTCTGGTGTTCATTGGCAGAGTAATTATGAATCCGTCATTAGTCAAAGAGATAAACATAATTAGCTGATGTTTGGACGCAAGGCTTTCAGAGAAATAAGACATATTTTCATTTCCCCCCAGGATATAAACACGTTATAGAGATTGAATCTTCCCAAAGGGATGGGAATGACATTGATATGTCGATCACTGGAGGACTGCCCATTGTGCTTAAAAGACATTAGTTTTGTTTAGCCCTTTAGCTTCATAAAAATGATGCTTTTTGTTCTTAATGGAATTAGTGATCTACTAATGAACACTGCAGAGATGTAGGACTGGGGGTGAAGGAAGGAACTCCTCTCAGACAGGTAGTGGGGGAACATGAATAAGATGAACACATTAATACAGTACAAAACATAGACACAAAGTTGTGTCCAAGAAAACAATCTCATAAAATATTCTCTAGCGTATCTATAACAATACATATTTAAATAAGTTAAAAATGTAAATGCCATACAGGTCACTGCTACAAAAGTTTCATATTGTCAGTCCCCCATCTCCTGTCTAAAGCAAGATTTTACTTCGGCAAGGTCTGAAGGAACACTGTGCACTTTTTAGGAACGAGCAAGGAAGTAAACGTCTTTCCTAATGAGAGGTCGAGTGACTTGCACAGTCTGGGAGACTAGATAGATATAGGGGTGACACACTAGATGTGAGAACAGTTCTTTTATCAGTAATAAAATTCCTTCTTTTAATCCATTTTATGCCCATTATGTGAAGATATTTGGGTCATATGAGCTAAAAGGTCAAGTGTTGGAGTACTCTAGGCTACCAGATAACAGTGCAGGTCTTGGCCACTACAGAGACAGACTGTAAAGCTACAGTACATTAAAACAGCTAATATGCATGAGACACCCATTTGCATATAAATACAGCAACATGGAATTTCCCAGGAATGATTCAATTTAGAAAAAAATGGATAACACAAAATATAGCCAGTGTTTTAAGTTATTCTTATAAAGCAAGTTGATTTTGGGGGTGACAGAGTCCCTTTAATGAGTCTGTCCTATAATGTTTACCAGGGTGGATGGCGCAAAGCACCTTAGCGTGACATTGTATAAACCTAATTTAACTCTGTACCGCGCCTGGCGGAGTGCCTGGAAAGTTTAACCCTGTGTGACTGAAGTGATTTTTCACTATGAAGTGACTGCATTTCCACATTACAAGTATTTTTAGACTGGCAGGGAAAAGCAAAACTGACATTGTATTGGATGGAGATAGGCAAAGGGTTTTCATTGATATACATAGAAAAAGTACAATTAAAAACGTAAGTATTTCTTCAACAATATGGTGAACTCTATAAATGTTATATTTTTCTTGATGAGAGGAGATAATTAAGACTGAGGAACTGCTCAATAGGTTGTTATTATGATGAAGGGGGTTGTGTACTTCAATGAAGCTGTGAGCTATATCATGTAGGGTCATTCAAGATGAGCAGGTCATAGCAGAGAGGTCAGATACATTGCGGTCCACTGGAGAAGAAACTGGCAACCCACTCCAGTACCTTTGCCAAGAAAAGCTTATGGATTAGCACAACCAGACAAGACATGCTTGGCGTGCTGAGGTCCATCGGGTCATATTTATAAAAGCACCATCAATTTCCGTAGAGCTATTTACAAAGTAGAATATGGTAAGTAGCTAGAACTAGCAAATTACAGATTTTATATATATATATATATATATACATATACTGTGCATTACCAAGCTGTCTGCTGACCCAAATTCCTGCTGCAAAGAGCTTACAATCTAGAAGGTAAGGATGGAGTGTGAGATATTAAAGTGACAGATTCAAGATGGCAGTGAATAAGGCAGTAGGCGAATGCAAGTGGAGGTGGTTGTGTGTACAATTTGGCAGTATGAAGTTGTTAAGCTCCCATAAACAGTTATGTTGTGAACAGTGGCTGAGCTAGTGAAGGGAGGGCTCTGGTGCAAAAAAAAATGGCGCCCCCATGCAACTTCTGTATATACGTTAGGCGCCCGCTTGGGGTCAATGAAAAAGACAAAAACATAAATGTAGTTGGTCCAATCAACCCTAATGTACTCCGATCACCTTTCTATAAGAATAATTACCTTGATAAATTTAGAAGTCTTCTTTACGCCAGGTAATAGAGGGCCCCTACACTGTCATGGACTCCGGTGCTGTGCATCTGCTGCACCAGCAGTAGCTCCACCACTGGTTGTGAGGTAGGGAGATAGTCTAGAATATCCTGAACGGTGGGGCTCTCAATTAATCAATTGAGGATCTAGCTATTTACCCTGAACATAATTATATGGTCGTGAAACAGAGATAGAGTACACCCAAGACAGTCCCATTAGGTGCATTATACAGCCTTCCTACCATTATTTGGAACACAAGATGCTCTGCTAGATAGGGGATAGGGGAACTTAACCTGATATAAACCATCTCTGTGATATAACAAGTGCCACTTGGCTGCAGGATATGGATTCCTTCCAGTCTGATGTGCACATTGTACATGAAGGGTCTTGTCTTATAAGTAACCTGGTATTACCTGCAAATGGAATGATTTAACCCATGCACTGATAGACAACGAAATCCGAGATGTGGCATGTGTTTAATGCAGGAGCTCTGAGCAGCATCTGGAGAGTGGGAGGTAAGGAGACCCCTTCCATGTGCCATATGGGGGCTGACAAGGGAACCCCTGTAGTCAGGACATCAATACATAACAGACATTGATAAATAATGCACACGTCTGCAAAACTGGAACAGATATAGAATTATCAAAAGAAATGGAACTCTCTCCTTGGAAAGTAATGTGTTGTGTTTGTTTGGTAAATAGATGCAAGTTGGCTGTAACTGGAGCATCCCGTATCCTAGCAACCCCAGACGGGGATTCAACAAAGAACAGCATGTTAGAGCGACAGCAAGGTGCACTAATAAGAGGTCATGTTTAGACGTTGGAAAGTGGCAGAGAGCCATTGGGCAGAAAAACGCACTTGCATAAAAAGCAGTTGATTTATGGAAAATGCTTAAGAATTAAATAAAGGTATTTTCAGGTATCAGTCTCCCTTTAACAGCAGACACTGCTGAGAAGGGTTAAATCTGCATGGTATTATTTATGAAATTATTATCAGAAAATGGCTTTCATTACGTTATATATGCTCTTGCTACTTGAGCGGAAAGTAATTGGAACTTTCTGCCGAAAAACACCTTAAAATGTATTTCTTGACAAGCAGTAATACATAATATTATTTTCGTATATAAATGCTTGTTGAAAAAGCATTATATGCTCCCAGTTTGGAAAGTTTCAAGTCTTCTTTTTATTTTTCTGCTCACATTGCAACTTAAGCGGCTGCATAACATGGTCCCGTGCAGAGCCAAATTAGTGCTGCAATGACAGCGGACACGAGGCTATTTTCTGCAATTATGATGGTTACGATTGGCTTTTCCTGACTCTAGGAGACCCTAATTGTATACTGGGAATGATGAGGTCACATACTTTTATCACGGGGGAGGACATTATAAACTAATAAAATGGGTCTAATTACTATCTGTCAATGAATGTCCCATTAAAGGATCCCAACATTTTGTGAAAAACATCACACATTTTTCTAAGTGTGCAACAAACTAACAAGATGCCATTGTGGAAACATGAGCATAAATGCAAAAAATAGGTTAAAATTAGTAGTCACAGCTTGTTTTGTGTGGCTTCCATTATTGACTGCTGGAATGGTTGTCCTACTTGGACTTAACCTTCTATTATTCCTAGTTGTCAAGTGGCTATTTAGAGTTGTTGTTGTTGTTCAGTCCTTCAGTCGTGTCCGTCTCTCAGTGACCTAATAGACACAACACCCCAGGCACATCTGTCTTTTTGGCTCTGCTTACCCATAAGGTTTTCTTGGCAAAGATACTGGAGTGGGTTGCCAGCTCCTTCTCCAGTGAACTGCAATTTGTCTGATCTGTCCATCTTGGGTGACCCTACATGGTATAGCTCACAGCTTCTTTGAGGTACGCAAGCGCCTTCACCAAGATAGCGATCCAGAAGGGGATTTAGAGTTGTAGTCTTTCATTAAAAATGAATAATGATGTAATATGAACCAAAGTTTTTCCATCTCCTCCCAAATGTCTAATCCCATTAGAACCAAAATAAATGTCTACCATTAAAACAAAATTAACTACAATAGTTAAAAATTAAAGGCTGTATTTACTTTTTCTAACAAAGTTTTAGTAATTATCAAGTCAAGTCAATTCACAAGAGGGTTCTATAAACATGATGCTTTAGTGGTCATGTAGGATATGGGATTGGGTAATATATTAATAATATATACTTATATTTATCTCTAGGAGCACCCTCTTTGTGGCCATACCTTGATCCATCACACCAACCCATTTTTATTTAGGATATAATACAATATTTGATGCTTTGCGTAGGAGACAAATCCTTTCAAAACGCCAATGTTTCAAGAAGGTAAAAAATAAATAATTAAATATCTAAAAATAAAAAAACATAAGCTTGCAAAAAGCATTGATGCCATTTTTTCGTGCCACTGAGTTGCCAGAAGCGCTTTAAGAAACATGCAACCTGCGAGTGAAAAAACGGTGAGGCCAAGAATAATCTTGTCAAAAAGATTAATAGTTTCTACTAAACGGTGCCAAAAGATCCGGAAAAAAAGCCTGAAATTTTACAAAGTCCATAAAAAGTTCAAAATCAGTCTAATAACATTTATGAGAATTAACGTGATATGATAGGTTTAAAAAATGTACTGTTCGAATTCTAGATTTTACCCACAACTGAACGGTAACATGCTGACCTATTAGTGTATTTTGGTGATTAATAGAAATTACATTTATTTCAGTTTCTAAGTCATTTATTATCGACGCAAGTCTTTTTGTTATTAATATTCAAAACCTTTAAATAATGGAAAGGCTCTCCTAAATAAAAGGTGTTCAGAACATTCTTTAATGTTTGGCATCCCTAGTACTTACATTATAACCTGCTGAGATACTGTACAGCTTAATGTAATACTTTAATGTCAGTTTCTTTTCAAATAATATACTAAAAATACATAATTATTAGAATGCAGTGTTTGTATTTTGAGCATAAATGGCTCTCTCTCTCTGTGTGTAGCCCCCCAATCTCGTTTGTTTGTTTTATTTCTCCTACATTAATTTACTTAACAGAATTATAAAATGTATTTGGAATAAATATATAAAAAAAATCAGCACTTAACTGGTCACAGTGGTAGAACATATTGTATCATGCCTGGTTTTTCCTAGTGTAGACCAGTGGTTCCCAAACCGCTCCTCAAAACCTATATTATGATTTGCAAAGGTGACTTAACTAGTAGTGGTGGAGTCTCAAATTGCTTCATCTATGTATTTACATAGTGGTTGACCTTAAGCATGTCCTGTCTGGTGGATATTGAGTACAGGGTTGGTATCCATTGGTGTAGACATCTTACATTAAGTGGAGATGGCCATTGTTTCTTCTTCTTTGTAACATTATTCTAGGTACAATCTAGTCCTTGATCCAGTCCATAGTTTCAGTATATCTGATCGGAGTACAGGTGGGTCAATCATGTTGACTTACGTAACTTTTCAGAATTGCTTCATCTATGTATTTACATAGTGGTTGACCTTAAGCATGTCCTGTCTGGTGGGTATTGAGTACAGGGTTGGTATCCATTGGTGTAGACATCTTACATTAAGTGGAGATGGCCATTGTTTCTTCTTCTGTGTAACATTATTCTTGGTACAAGCTAGTCCTTGATCCAGTTCATAGTTTCAGTATATCTGATCGGAGTACAGGTGGGTCAATCATGTTGACTTACGTAACTTTTCAGACACAGAGATAGCATTAAAATGTGGCCTGGACTTAGTCCAAAGAACTAACATTGGACAAGCCTATGTTACACGATACAGAGTTGAGGATAACATTGGGATTCTTTTATACATCCAAAAGCTTGTGTTTTAATGCCACCCTTTTAATGAACATCTTATCTTACATAGATAAGAATCTCACAGGAAATCTCGACCATGTTCTGTTCATCCCACAAGCCAGGCTAAATAATCATCTCTCTTCCAATCATTTCTGTGTTGCTTTAGTGCAGAATTTCCAAAAAAAAAAGTTAATTATGGAACCCTGGTATTCCATCTGAAACCCTTACAAACTTTCTGTCCAACGAAGAATTGGTAAATAATGGTTCGAATCCCAAACCTTCTTTAATTCTAAAACACAACCATTTTTTAATAATTCCGCTTTGTAAAACTTTTACGTTTTTGCAGACCTTTCATCTTCAAATACTTTTATGACTAATTTCCACCTCTGATTCTCCCACCAGATACTTAAAAAAATGCAAGGTTTTCAAGGAACATACAATATCTAAAATCCCTTTAGAGTGTAAATATATATATGTACATTGCTGGCATTATACCCCATAAAAATATTCATATTCCAACTCCGTGTACGAGACTTTGTCTAAATGGAAATTACATTTTGCAAAAATCTATTTTTATTGCAAATATAAATCCCATTATCTCACAGCTCAGCACTCTGTACGGTGTGTATTTAACACATTGAGAGGAATGGTAATAAGCTTCTATACTTGTTGTGCACAGTGTGAAAATACTATCCAAAATGAAGATAAGGGATAATATTTCTAGAAGAGCATGAAGACTAGAGGCAAAGGTGGTGGTTCTCTCACATTGTTTACATTCACTACAATGTTCTGGTTATCTTGACATCAATATTTCCCAAAGTAAACCAACCTTGAGATCCTGGATTGGCTCCAAAGGATATGATGGAATCTGGGGAAGGACATGCTTTGGGGGGGATCTAATATCACTATATCTAGGTCCAAAAAAAACAGGTCTCACTTAGAATATGGTATCCAGTTTTGGAGACATAATCTCCAAAAGAATATTAATAAAGCAAAACTAATTCAAAGGAGGTTGACTAAAATATTGACTAAACATGTAAAGAAAAATTGCATGACCTCAATATCTAAAGCTTAGCGCACTGAAGGTGATATGATAGAAAACGTTAAATATATCAAATAATTAAAAACAGTTCAGGACGGAGTATCTTCCAGGAAAAGAGGTAAGCATAAGGTTATTCTGAGCCAAGCTTCTAGGCATGTATAATGGACAGAAATATGGGTATTTTGGTTCTTATCTGCTGTGAAATCTATCATTTAATGTTCCATTAAAAAATCAGAAAATTTTTCACGGAGATGATACTTTTTAACGGCTATCGGAGTAGGATTACCGTATTTTTCGCCGTATAAGACGCACTTTTTCTTCCCCAAAACTGGGGGGGGGGTGGGACACGGAATTGGTGTGTCTTTTACGACGAATACACATTTTGCATGCATTAAAACTGCCTCTTTCTCCCCCTCCTGATTCTCCCCTTCAACCCCTCTGATCCTTCCCTTGGCCCACTTCAGATCCCCACTCCTGATCCCCCCCATTGGCGCATCCTACGGCACCAGCAGCATGCCTCTGAACTGCATCTCGTCTGCCGGTGCATCTTAGTGACGTCACACACGCGACGCAAGGGAAGGCTGCAGTACAGGAGGAGTGCTGGTAGGAAGCGCTGCGCGATGGGGTGAGATCAAGATGGGCCAAGGGATGATCATAGATAGGCAACGGGGAGAATCAAGAGAAGGGGAGGATCAAGAGGGGCAGGGGGGATCAGGAGGGTCAAGAGCTCCTGGAGGCTCCCAAATGCTCCAAAATGTGTGTGTGTGGTGTATGTATGTTTATATATATATATATATATATATATATATATTTGTGTGTGATGTAGGTGTGTATATGTGTGTGAAGCGTATTTGTGTTCGATTCAGAATATTTTTTTCTTGTTTTCCTCCTCTAAAAACTAGGTGCGTCTTATGTGCAGGTGCGTCTTATATGGCGAAAAATACGGTAGATCGTAAGCTTTCAAGGTCACAGCCCGTTCCTCAAAGTAAGTTCTCATCAAAGCTCAGCAGCCTCCCTGTTCCGGTTTACATGCAGAAATCCTGTGGCTCAATATTCTTGTGGGACTCCTGGTAACACTGAATGGAAGCCCTGGTCACACCCCAAGAGTCACCACACTTTCCTACTACAGTTTCAAGAGCATCTACTGAATTATGAGTAGCAACAGATTTTGCTCAGGACAAAGTCTTTAGGAAGTGTGTCGTGCTTTCTTCTTTTGCCACCTTTCTCATCTTGATCTCAACCTTGGATGAATTTCTGATAAAGTCACAAACACTAGTGCAGGAGGTCTCCATGAATGCTCATCTGTGGAGCTGGTGGGCCCAAGACCTAATCAGCACAAACCAAAGCAGATGTGACATCTGGAAAATGACAAACTCTAGTCGTAGAATCGTGTCTGGTGTACCAGCATGTACTGTCTGCACAAGGTCTGCACTCCACGGTGTTATGTACATTAGTCTACTCTATTCCATATTGCTCTGCCCCCTGCTTGTGGCATCCGCGGCAAACTTTAATTAGTGTTTCGACACATGTCTGAATGTTACAGATTGCTCTGGCCTGCAGGAGACAGCCATGTTATAGCAAACCAACGATCATCGGGGAGGAATATACGTACAGGATGAAACATGTCCTATTCATATACACCGATCCATACTAATTGAAAAAGAAAAATGTCAATACTCCAAGTTACAAGTTTATTTAGCAACAGATTATTAATAAAAATAGTATGTGAAGAAAATAAATCCCATGTTCCTTTAACAATATACATTTGAACTTAGCAGTGTACCTTCCACCAGATAAGAGTTCGGAGAGAGACCTATTAGGTGTCTAGGGATGAAAGACTATGTCAATGTTTTTTTGACCGGAGTATGCCTGCAATAGTGACTGGAGATAAATAATGTTATCAGGACAACAGATACAGCTCTCGGATGGATCCTGTCCCACCTCATGGACAACTTCTAGGTGGTGGAGAGAACCCGATGAGCTGAAGTCCAATACACAAAACGATAAATTAAAATTTCAAAAACCTACACTGATTTTTGTATTCAAATACAAAATTTTATTGCTAATCAGTTAGTTATTAAATAAATTAAACCCTTTTATGAGAACTACATTGGTCCTTTAAGTAGATTCCTACTTTAATTTATTTGTAATAGGAAAAAATGGATTTTAAATTGGGAAAATACTACTGGAAAATTGAATGTAAAAATCTATTTAACCCTTTCACTGGCAGAGAGGACTCTCTGCTAGTGAAAAGGTTAATAAAGTAACGCTTTAGCCAATAAATACCGAAATTAATTTTTATTGTGCCTTTTTGTGTACAATGAATGCACATCCAAATGTAAAAAAAGAGGAAAAAAAAAAGTTCCCGACATGCGGAATTCATTTGCCTATTAGTACAGTGTAGCTCTAAACATAACACTTATTGATATTAAAAAGGCAATGTTCTAAACGAGCTCGACAACTGGCAAAAAAGCGTGCATTTTTATGTGGAGCAGCTTTGAGATTTAAATCAAGTGTCTGGACGTCAGTATTTATCATGTTGGGCTCTGTGCATGAGATTACTAATAATGAACTAATATGAGGTCACAGGGACGGGCATTTTATTTGCATATTGACTCAGGACTTGTGCTAGCGAAGAACCATTTTAAAACCATACAATGCGCGTTGCATCCACCTTATACTCAGCAAAAAGGAATATATTCCCACATTATCTCTGAATATACCACCATCCAACCTCAATCTTTTTATCTAATATTGATCTTTGAAAGAGGATTCCCTCTTTAACAGGATCAGATATATTAAAAAGGTATTTAATACAGATTATCAGTCTCTAGTAAGTGGAGGGCCCGGTACCAATAACTTGCAATGTCTTAATATGATGCGGGGGTCAATAAAAAGCCAACAAATACGAGCAGGCTCCTGTAATGGTCCCACACTCTATCGTTGGTTCAGAAGTGCTCTCCATGGTGTGAAAAAGCACAAGATTACATGTGAAAATTATCTATTTTTTTAAATTACACTAATAACAGATAAGAAAAATTTGAAGTTTTCAGACATTACATACAAAGTGTATCCTGTCTACTGGCTGTTGAATCAGTAATAACAGAAAGCTGAGGAGCGTGCAGTGTGGGGATTGTCTAAATGGAAGATAGTGATTGATAGCAGTTTTTCCCTAGCCTCAGGGCTGCACTGAGCAGTTAACCCATAACTGACCTGTTTAGGGGAGTCCAGCATTCCATGCCTGCACAGCTAGAGATGATAAGGGTTAAAAAAAAATTCTTTTTCTCAAGTACAAGGCTTGTTCCCTTCAAACTGGAAATGTAAGCAGTCTTACCACTGACTGGAATGGGTGACATATCCCTGAAACCTGTTATTAAACATATAAACACATATTTTATTTAATTTAATTTCTCAGTGAAAAATTCAAAAAGTATTACAGTATTCTTTTAGGAGAACTTTACTACGACATGGTGCAAATCGTGCTGAATTAAGTGGCTCTTTAAACACATGTTTTACACTAAGAAGTGAGTACGTTTTATACATAATATAGGTTTGTTCAAATTCAACTAAACATCTATTTTCACAGCACATATAAGAGATATAAATTCAGGCTTTTTTAAAACTCTACACAAAAGCTATAGCTTGGAGCTGCTGGTATTAACCTGGTGACGTTGAGCAATCTCCAGGGTCATTATTCCACTGCGGGCGTTAAGTTTTGTGTCCTCCATCTCGGAGAAGTTCATGAAGGTTATAATATGTAGAATCCGCATATAGCTTAACGAAGAGCAGTCAAAGTATTGCTTTTTTACTCTAGAGCACTGACAAAACACAATGTGTCTTCATATATAAAGTTAATCCAGGGTTTAGTTATGTCTTTAGTCAAACAGAGACACAGACAGTGAGGACCGCATATTAAAAAGCTTTTTCTGAACACTACATATCCACACTCCCGTTGCTACATATCCAAAGCCAAAAGCCTCCAATACACAGCCAGAGATCAAGGATCGGCACATGGACTATGAGTGACCTGCAGCAATCATTACCCAGCATGTGACTAGAGAAGCTTCATCTGAGCCCAAGTGCCTCAAGGGAACCACCTGTACCCCATTACAGGTCCAGATTGCTGCAGAATGGAAATCAGGAAAACATGTGCCAAACTCTCCATATTTAGGAGGGTGACTCTCTTTCCATTGGTCAGCTGTCTTTTTTACCTTTCCCAGCAATACAAAAAATACATTTTTACTTCTAAGTAAGATTAAACAATCATAATTATAGTAGGTTCCTATGAATAGCAACTTAATATTGTGCAAAATGCTTTTACCAACTTTAAAATAAATATATACAGCTTTTATTTGTATTCTGCGTTGTATTTTGTTTAGATGATAGCAGACAAGTTATTTTATTCTGAACAGAGTTAAAAACATGGGAATGGGAATGGAAGGTGCCATGGATGGTGATATATATCCAGAATTTTCAAAGACTGTCCCTTTACACAGACACTCAACAAGAGAACTGCCCCAGCAAGATAACCCTCCTCCTTAAGCTACAGGCTCACTAGTGTATAAGATGCATTCAGGCAGTTAAACAAAAGTTTTCTTGAAAAATGCTATTATGCTCACGATTTAAACAAATGCTAAGGTTGATAGCTTGTTACATACTTCACAAACACCTGGAGCTTTTCCTAAACTACAGATTTTCTTCAGTTTGCACTGGAGTGGATCTAGTGTTTTGGAATCAGTTACAAGGTCACATTTTAAGGATATTTTTGCTTAAGCTTAAGTAACTACGTAAAAATAGTATATCCTGGACATATGGCACATACCATCCCTTTAAGACTGGCTATGGACAACCTACACATGATACGGGTCTGCAGTACCAATAGAAATGTAAGACCCCCATTCTATATTTTGTCTGTGCAATCATGTACTGACATATATCCTTATTTAGTCCAACAACCCGCAACGGTTTCTGAGCAAACCAGCCGCAGACTTAGAAAGACTCTGTATTAATAGAGAGAGAAATATGAAACGGAGGCAGAGATAAGCTTGACGAAAAATTAGATAAAGCATGGAATAAGACTGAACATGACCGGTTTCATATAGCGAGCTCTGCAAGTAATGAAGAACTGATCCGCCAGGCGATGGACCAACTGAGACCTAGCTGTGGATGTTACAGATTGCTCTGTGGGACAGCTCCCAAGAGACAGCCCAACAGTCTGCTGTACAACATTAAGCTGTGTGTAGAAAAGACACCCAGAGGAGCTCGGCGCTCACACAAATCACAGGGAAGGTCCTGTTATTGCATGTTATTGACACCGCTTTCACATTATACTTTAGTATATATGATTAGACAACCAGAGAGTCAGAGAGGTAGCTATAGAGACAAACAGAGATAGATATAATAATATGGGATGCATAGGCAGGTAGAAGATATAATGAGAGAGATATAAATGCAGAAAGCGAGACGGTGAAAGACAGATATAAATAAATGAACATAGAGAGAGAGATAAAGAGAGAGGATAATTAGATAGAGGGAGAGAAATAGAGAGAGAGAGATGCAGGGTTTAAAGGCTAAATGTTAAGGGAAAGGCATGGTGGTAAGTTATGGACTGTTTGGCTAATGTCTTAAAGGATGGCGGACGATAGATATTCAGCGAGATCATGAGAAACTGTGGGAGATGGAGACTTGGGAAATACATTTAGAGAGAGTGATTGTGAGAGATAAAGATATGTTGAAACTTTATTACTGGTCTGGCATAGAGTCCACTAATACTACTAGTATATAGGTGTTGACGGAATAATGCTTATAGCGTGGTTGAAACGCGCATCGGGGCATCTCGTCACAAGTGAGAGCAGGTAGATATGAGCTATACATAGTCACATAATAATAGCACTTGAGGGCTAGCACATGCCTGCTAGATATATAATTAACAAGGATATTCATTCACCCAGAAGGCTTAGTTACTAATAACGTAATAAGGTATGGGTATAATCATTATAAACCGATCCTGAGCCTCTTAGAATGATAGCCCAGAACCATTGCATGTATTGCATTTCTTACATTAATAGAATGTACCCATATGCCTATAAATATTGCACTATTAAAATCTTCTACTGAAGCATTTTTAATTATATAATAAAAGTTATATTTTAGACTGTATGAAAGAAGTGCTCTCAGGGTCATAACGTTTGCCATCCCAGACACATAAAGTTGTCCCAACTATAGACATTAAAGAGATATGGAGAAAAAGCCAGATAGGGAGAGGCTGATAGAAAGTGTTATAGAAAGAATTATTGAGAGAAATAGAATAAGAATAAAACAATGGAAAAAGATTGAGAAAGATAGAGTGAGATAGTGAAAGGTAGAAGTAAAGAGAGGGGCTAGGATGAGATGGGTATGCTCTTTGCAGAGTGCTGCACATCACCTGGTGCATTAAACATGGACTTGTTCCCTAGTAAAATATTTGGATGTTACAGTGCAAACTGAAAGGGAAGATATTGTTTAATATAATAAATGAAGACCCTCCCAAATAAGCAGTGAGGAGAGAATACAGACAAATCAAACATAAAGAGGGATCAGTACAAAGACATACTATTCTGACATATAAATACATATGCACAATGATACCCTGCATGGACACCCAAGACTATCACTAACTAAAACACAAAAAAAATGTTTAAAAAATAAAAAAGAATAATTAAAGGTGAGAACTATAGCACTGCTGTAGGACATCAAGCCCAAGATAAAGATAGATTTGTTTCAACCACGGTCTAAAGTAGCAAGAAGACTGTGATAATGAATATTAATAGATGTCACAGCTAGTCTTTCTATAGTAAGTGGATACTTCTACCAGTTTGTGAGATTGGCCCTCACGCCATAATCTCTTACCAATATGAATGGAAGAATACAAGAAAGGGAACAGAAGGAGCTCCAATATGGTGTACAGATCAATTTATTGTGCATCTAAAAAGCATATAAATTCCCAAGCACTGTCCCATATGTGAGGCTTGGGAACAAACAATACAAGCTTGGCACGCACAGTCCCAAATTAATCTTCAATCTACAGAGATGGCCCTGCTGTTTCCAATAGTCTTCTTGTTAGTTCCACAAGACATCAATGAAGTCACATAATAACACTTCATAAGATGCCAATGTGCATTGTTTCTCTATGTGATATCAGAAAGTCCAAATAGACTGGGGAGACGAGTAAAGGTCTCTCAGGTGTGACTATGTGAGGGGATCAATATATGATGCATATAATATAGAAGCGGATATAAATTGTATATAATATAGAGACAGATACAATCCAGGCATTGTAAATAGTGTGCACTGCATATAACCCACAGAGTGTTAGTTATAAACTCACACCCCAGCACTGTATATGGTGGATATCACATATATAGTTGTGAGCATGCGAGTTGTTGCTAACGCTTACGGGCTCGCGTAGCAAAGCGAGGGCCGCAGTTGCTCCTTGCCAGCAACTGCGACCCTCACAAAATTTACGCCATTACGCAAGGAAAATACGAGAGACGTTACAACCTCGCAAAAATTGGCCGCAACACGTGCACAAAACATGAAAAATACAACAATACACACAACAAATACATAAAAAGCTTACTTACAGGAAGAGGGAGCATCCAGCACCTCGAAAACTAAAGTTACACCTCAATTTAACTCAAATTAAAAGAGTTTAGACACTAAAAAATTCTCTAAGCGAGAGAAAAAATGGCCGCCGAAAAAGCTACAGCAGTCTAAAGACGCAAAACACCACTAAACACCTACGTATTTGCCGAAAAACACCTACGAGATTAAAAAACAAGGACGCAACCCGCGCAACCCCAAAAACATTACAAACACAATAAATACAAACAACAAACACATAAACAGCTTACTCACAGCAAGGGGGGGGGGGCACCCAGGACCTCTGCAAGTGAAGTTACACCTTAATTTAACCACAAATTTCGAAGTTTAGAGACCCGAAAGTCCCTAAACACGAAAAACACCACCATGAACACGCAAACACCACCGAACAACTACGGATATTCCCGAAAAAGTCGCACGACATAGAAAAGGAAGGACGCTAAATCAGCCACATTATATACACCAAACACCATTAGCTCACTTACAATTTCATTGCCGTCATTTTTTGACGGGCAATTCGCTAGTTGTATATAGTATAGAGATGGTTAGTGATACGCCCATATCCTGGCACTGTATATAGTGAATGTGTATATAATAAATACAGGGTTAATGATAAACCCATATCCTAGCACTATATATAAGGATGACAGATAAAAGCACAGCACTGTTTATGGTATTAACTGTATATCAAATAAAGAGTTTTATAGCTAAATAAATATATATATTGTACTTAAAATAGCATACAGAGGTTTAAAAGCACTTTCTTGTAAGCTCTGAGTATTCCTGCTCATATAAATGCTCAGACATATATGTTGTGCTTGTCAGTATTTATAAAGATAGCTTGTCCCGTCCTGCCAGTGACAGATTACAGAGTATCCTTGCAGCGGGGCCTGTTCTGCGTGATGTACAGCGGGCAGATGATATACACGGACAGGGCGGTAAACACAGCTTCAGTAAAATCCACAAGATCTTGTAATGAAAATCTACTGACAGGCCACATAAACCGGCAGGGGGAGGAAATCACAGACTTTCTGACAGGAGTTTAACCTGTGAGCTTCCTCAAAACTGATGTTTAATGCTGTTAAAAAGTGGTGCAGTCAGGGAGTGTCCACTAAACTAAGATGGTAAATGTTAACAGAGTCAATGAATGAATTATATAAAACAATACTGGGGTTAAAAAAGGTTCAAGGGTCAAATAACGAAAAAGAATTGAAACTAACCAGGAATAGCTCACAGCTACCATTATCTCTCATTATAACTTATTACAGGGCTGCAGGGATATGATAGTGAGCTAATGTCAGGTGCTATTCCAGTGGTATCTAATACACATGCACCTATATCTACCTGTATCATTCCTAATGCACATGCACCTATGTCAACCTTAACATGCATGTACCTGTGTCAAGCCTGATGCACATGCACCTGTGTTAGCCTTAACGTGCATGTAACGGTGTCAATCCTAATGCACATGCACCTGTGTCAGCCTTAACGTGCATGTACCTGTGTCAATCCTAATGCACATGCACCTATAAATAACAAATACGATTTGAAACTAACCAGGAATAGCTCACAGCTACCATTATCTCTCATTATAACTTATTACAGGGCTGTAGGGATATGATAGTGAGCTGATGTCAGGTGCTAATCCAATGGTATCTAATACACATGCACCTATATCTACCTTAATGTGCATGTACCTGTATCATTCCTAATGCACATGCACCTATGTCAACCTTAACGTGCATGTACCTGTGTCAATCCTAATGCACATGCACCTATGTCAACCTTAACGTACATGTACCTGTGTTAAGCCTGATGCACATGCACCTATGTCAACCTTAACATGCATGTACCTGTGTCAATCCTAATGCACATGAACCTATAAATAACAAATACGATTTGAAACTAACCAGGAATAGCTCACAGCTACCATTATCTCTCATTATAACTTATTACAGGGCCGTAGGGATATGATAGTGAGCTGATGTCAGGTGCTAATCCAATGGTATCTAATACACATGCACCTATACCTACCTTAATGTGCATGTACCTGTATCATTCCTAATGCACCTATGTCAACCTTAACATGCATGTACCTGTGTCAATCCTAATGCACATGCACCTATGTCAACCTTAACGTACATGTACCTGTGTCAAGCCTGATGCACATGCACCTATATCAACCTTAACATGCATGTACCTGTGTCAATCCTACTGCACATGCACCTATAAATAACAAATACGATTTGAAACTAACCAGGAATTGCTCACAGCTACCATTATCTCTCATTATAACTTATTACAGGGCTGCAGGGATATGATAGTGAGCTAATGTCAGGTGCTAATCCAGTGGTATCTAATACACATGCACCTATATCTACCTTAATGTGCATGTACCTGTGTCAATCCTAATGCACATGCATCTATAAATAACGAATACAATTTGAAACTAACCAGGAATAGCTCACAGCTACCATTATCTCTCATTATAACATATTACAGGGCTGCAGGGATATGATAGTGAGCTAATGTCAGGTGCTAATCCCAGTGGTATCTAATACACATGCACCTATATCTATCTGAATGTGCATGTACCCATTTCATTCTTAATGCACAATCACCTATGTCAACCTTAACGTGCATGTACCTGTGTCAATCCTAATGCACATGCACCTATGTCAACTTTAATGTGCATGTAGACGTTTCATTCCTAATGCACATATGTCAACCTTAACGTGCATGTACCTGTGTCAATCCTAATGCACATGCACCTATGTCAACTTTGATGTGCATGTACCTGTGTCAATCCTAATGCACATGCACCTATGTCGACCACATTAATGTGCATGTACTTGTGCCAATTGAATTCACATTTATTAATCAAAAAGTGCATGCAAGTATACAAGCACTAATATGTCGACCCATTACATGCATGCAGGCAGGCCACATAACCCGTAATGCTCTGTAACAACCATAATGTGCACAACCAATGCCAACACTAATGCACATGTGTAGTTTCCCTTTAAATAGAGCCCGTCTTGGGTACATAAGACGTGCCTTTTTAAGAAGCTCAATTGGAAGCACTTGAATAAGATTATGGAAATGAAGTGATCGGGTAACAGCTTTCCAAAATGCAGCCTTATTTCAGTGTGTAGAGCACAGAGGGTTAACCTAACAGATTTGCAGTTGTCACCTTGCGCTGTTGGCTTAGTGATGCAGGCTCCCCTAATGAGAACATCTCCATTACAGATTAATAAGCCAGTGTCCAGAGTCCTCTGGATGAAGCAGTCAGTGCATTGGTACAGAACGCAGCCTGCAGCCAAAAGCCCTAAACACAGGCCAACTCCACTCTAATGGATCGTTTAACTTACTATGCAAATTCCATGTTAATGTTGTCTTCACTCACTGCATTTGCTCAGTGTAGGGGTGGGACCCTCTCACCCAGAAAAGAAGAGCAGGAGACCATGGATGGGGAGAGATAAAAGAACGAGAGAGAGAGAGAGAAAGAAGATGAAATATAGAGGGGGATGAGTAGGAAAGAGAATGAGACATGGGAACGAGGAAAAGATATGACTAACAGAGGGAGAATGAGAGAAAGATATGAAATATAGGAGAAAAAAGTGAGAAAGAGCAAGATGGCAAGAGAATAAGATTGGATGTAATAAAGAGAGGAATGAGAAAGGAAGGGATAAATACTGATATTCTAGATTCTGTGCTTAATATAGCTGAATATTGTTGAACCATATTATTTTAAAATGATTTGTTAGGAGGAATATTGAGAACAAAATCCTACTGACAAATGCATCAGAATTAATTTGTGCAACATAATATATTCCATCATCCTATTTTTTTAAATGATGTTAATAGCAAGGAAAGACATGCACTTTATATGTTCCACTGGTTTCTATGAGCCTTCTAGTGCCATATTGTAGTAAATGGGTATATTATTACAGTAACAACAAGTATCTGACATTTAGAATTGCATGTTTGTATGTGACTTGGGGTTATAACAAACCAGTGCTGGTATCCGCAGTGGGGGTCCCTTGACTTAGGGGGACCAAGTGCCGGCGGAGGAGGCGGGGGCGGGACTCGCGCGAGAGGTTGCGGTTGCTCCACCCCCTTAGGCCAGCACGGGCGCCATTTTGCCTCACTCCGCGGCAGGCAGGGAACCACCCACCCTCCCCTTTATAAAAGAATTTGAGATTGTTACGTTTATATTTATTTAAAAAAAAAAAAAAAAAAAACAAACATATATATATATATATACATATATATATAAAAAATATATATGTAATGTAAATAAGTCAGTACGTGGTAGGCTTATGGTTGTGTGTTCGTGGTTTGCTGCAGCAGAGTTTTAGTAGTTGGATTGGGGCGGGTGGGGGAGTTGCCCGGGCCAATGGTGAGAAGGGGCCGTCACTACCCCTGGGAAGGTGTGACGACGGCACAGAGGTTGACCTCTTGAGCGTGGGCTTAAGGGTTGGGGTTATTACCAAGCCCGGGGCTCCTCCCCCGTTGTAATGAATTTACATATGCCATTTGCATATCATGATAATAAAAAACATGCTGCAGCCAGTTGTACCTCCAACAGTTGTGTTGTGTATTTTTGGGGGGTCAGGGACTTTGGGTCTTACCAGGTCAAGTATAGGAGGTATCCTCTGAGATCATAGGGATGGTTAATAATTGTTTTTCTTGATATACCTCTTTAATTAGTAATTACTCTTTTTAATCAGCACCGTTTTTAACCAATAATACAGTATTTCCCTCCCGCACCTAGGAAATTTAATCAGCATTTAATCAGTTATGAAGTATGGTTGTGTGAAGGACCAATATCAGAAATGTTGGGCCCAGTACGCCAAACCATTCCTCCACATGCATACATATAAATATATAAATATATGTACGTGTATGCTTAATAGAATATAATTTCATAAATAATTGTTACCCCAGGTCCCCTTCTTGTGCAGGTCCAATATGAAAACTACTCCTCATTAACCCCCTGATAGCGGCCATGGGTGCAGGCATAGTCCACCAAACCAAGAGAACCTGGCTTAGTACACAAGAACCTTGATATTTTAAGCCTTATTAAATTGCGATTCAGCAAATTTAAAAGGGCTCTATATAAGCATATTTTTTTACAGAAGTTTTTAGTTA
Organism: Discoglossus pictus; assembly: GCA_027410445.1. Lineage (NCBI taxonomy): Eukaryota > Metazoa > Chordata > Amphibia > Anura > Alytidae > Discoglossus > Discoglossus pictus. The sequence continues at coordinate 209,376,873 of CM050169.1, read as the reverse complement.
ATGAAGACCTTGCTTTTGGATAGAAGATCACTAACAAAAAACTTCTGTTAAAAAATATGCTTATATAGAGCCCTTTTAAATTTGCCGAATCGCAATTTAATAAGGCTGTAAGTCTCTAGATCAAAACGGTGAGATCTCTCATATACGGATATAAAATATACAAGAAGAAATATAAATACAGTAAATACGATGTCCGTTTCTGGATTGCTACCTTGTTTGGTGAAGGCTCTTGTGTACTTCAATGATGGGCAGGTCATAGCGGAGAGGTCAGACAAACTGTAGAAAGAACTGGCAACCCACTCCAGTATGTTTGCCAAGAAAATCTTATGGATAAGCACAACCAGACTCAAAATGCGCCTGGCATGCTGCGTTCCATAGGGTCACTGAGGGTTGAACACGACTGAACGACTAAGCAACAAAATATGATGTAGACTTCTAATCTAGATTGCAAGCATTCCAGTCCTGTCCTATCTCTACTTGCTGCAGTTTGCGTACAATAATTACCTGTGTTTGTGCCTTTTGTACAAGTGCTGAATGCACTGTAAATATGAGCAGCTGCAATCGGAACAGAATCTGTGATACACAATCACCAGCTTTCTAATTGCTTTCATTGGAATCCCTTACCTTTGATAAATCAGGCTTGTCGTGTTTTATTCTTCCTTTCTGCTTTTCCTCATTTTATAGCCAGGAGACTTTAGTAAATAGATAGCAGCCGGGCTCCAAGGGTGCAAAGAGTAACTGCTGGAATTAAAGGGCCCAGAACAGCCGGATAAACAATCACTGGTAATGAAGAGGTATCATGGAGACGGAATAAACTGAAAGGTAAATTAAAACTGTAAAACACAATTGTGTTTAGAAACTCAATGTGATTGTGTTGTTCAGCTATTTCTTAGCCTAGACTCACAAGCACCACATACAAATCCTTTTTTATGCTTGATTTTAAGTGGAATCTTGTCTATTTTGTTATACAACAGTTATTACTAGGATATCGAATGCTTAACCGTCTGATTACCCCCTCTATTAGCGATAGGATTAATGTTTATAAGCACCCCAACGCGCTCTCTCTCACATGTGAGATAACATAAGGGGCGCTTAAGCTGGCATAAACAAGGATATGTGGGTGAAGACAAGCCTGCACAAGAAAAAAACACCATTGTGGTTGGGTCCCTCTCTTGTGCAAGGGGTAGATGGTGGATATGGCCATAGATATGGAAATCTAACCTGCTTAGAGGGTCAGATGGACATGGTAAGGAAAAAGGGTGGGCAAAAACCATGATGGGTCTAAAATCCACAATGTGGTGCTTCGCAAAATTCTCAAAAAGTTTACCTTGGACATGGGCAAGGATGATGTTGGGGCCGAAATCAGCAAAGTAGTGCTTGGCGAAAGCTGATTTAGGACTTATTGAAAACCCTTTGGGACCATGGCTCTCCAGCAAAATGCCCTTAAAGACTTTAGATGGAAATCAGCACTGTAGGGCTTGTTGAAAGCCACATTGCAATGAAAAAGGTGTTACCGTAGACATGGGCAAAGTTGTTGCTTCGTAAATATGAGCCGAAAACCAGAAAACGTAGGGCTTGGTGAAGCCAAAAGACAAGAAATCACAGGCACAGAAAATTAACTTAGGTGTGCAAGGAAGAGGCTGGCCAAAGCTTATGGAAGGTGGAAAAGGACCCCGTCCACAATCCCCAGGTGACAACGGGGTCATTTGTGGTCGGGTCCCTCTCCTACGAGAAAGGGCGGCTGTAGTTGTAGCCAACAAAATCTTAGCCTACTTAGAGGCCAGATTGGCCAACAGCCACCAGTTTTATTTTTTTTTATAATCGCTTTTATCACATTTTCACAGCAAATTTTAATTGTAGGTGAACAACGTGTTCTATCACCTGTTAAAATGTGTCTATGCTTGTCTGTATACAAGTACGTAAAGGGCTAGGTTTCAATCTGTATATAAAGACAGACTAACACATCACAGACACGCAAAACAACAGAGACAGACACAAACAATCATACACAGCAGGAAAAGGCGCACAGTGTTTGTTTATGTTTCTCTGTCGTGTTTGATGTGTCTGTATATGCTTTTTATCTTTGTGTATAAGTGTCCGTGTTGCTCTTTTCCCCTCTTTATGTCTGTTTCTGTGAGCATTTATTTCTATCTCACTGTGTACAGATACCTGTGTTTGTCTGTATAATTGTGTGTCTGCCTTCTTATTGTGTGCTTGTGTGTCTCTTTGTGTCAGTCATCTTGTGTCTGTATCTTGAGCTCTTTTTGTTGAATATTGCATCTTGTTCTATTTATGTCTCTCTCACTTTATGTATTTGTCGCTTGTGTTTGTGTGTCTGCCTGTGTTCGTTTGTCTGTGTTGTTCTTGCTATGCAATTCTGTGTGTTTGTTGCTGCCATAATCTCTGTATGATAGTCCGGCCGTGTCTATTAATGAGATTTGGGTTGTGTTTTTCAGTCGGTCTCATTGTCTGTTTGTGACATTTACGTTCTCAGTACACACAGAGTCAGTGCTGATCTCACACAGATGCTCAATGTATCACAATGATGCAGTGGCCATTTCTGACTCATACCCAAGCAGCCAAGGGCAAAGAGCAGCCACCAGAAGCAGCAGGGCAATGCCAAGCACCCGGCCTGCCAAATATACCATTATGCCCATGCTGTGTCAAGCACCAGGATTGCCAAAAACACCAACTATATGCAGGTACTGCCAAACATCCTGACTGCAAAATACGCCATCTATGCCCACATAGTGCCAAGCACCCTGCCAAATATACTATCTATACATAGAACAACACAGCACCCTACCTGCGCCCTGCCCTGCCAACCACACAACCTATACATAGAACAATATACACAATCTATACCAATAGAGTGCCAAGCACCCTGCCAAATACACTATCTCTACATAGACAAACACAGCACCCTGCGTGCACCCTGCCAAGCACACAACCTATACATAAAACAATACACACTTTTACTCATATATGCACCAGCTATCATCACTACACGCAGAACATTTGGACCTGTGAAAATGAACTTTATCTCAAAAAAATGCTGGTCTCTGCAGTGTTAACTCTTTAGCTGCCAGACCCATCTAGCACTATTCAGACATGAAGCACAATCTGCAGCAAGCAGACGAGCATGAGAATATATATTGAGGACAAACAGAGCTCTGTAGGAAAAACTCCTCCCCAGCGACTCATATAAAAGGGAGCCATAATCTGCAGGCCGCTGAGTGTGCGTGAGAGAAATGCAGAGTGCAGGCAGAGGATTGCACACTCGGCCCGCTCCTCCCTGCACTGCATTTTCTCTGCTCTGCACCCTCTTATTGCCCCTTTCTGTTCTGCATTCTCTTTCCTGCTCTGCAATCTTGCCTCTTCCTTAACTGCACTCTCTCAAAGCCTCCTTCCTTCTCCTCAAGCTCCTCCCTTTTCTGCACTCCTCACTTTCCTACTCTTCACTCTCACCTTTCATCCTGCTCTGCACCCTCATTCCATTCTGCACCCTCCTTATGTACCTCCCTGCTCTGCACCCTCATTCCATTCTGCACCCTCCTCATGTACCTCCCTGCTCTGCACCCTCATTCCATTCTGCACCCTCCTCATGTACCTCCCTGCTCTGCACCCTCATTCCATTCTGAACCCTCCTCATGTACCTCCCTGCTCTGCACCCTCATTCCATTCTGCACCCTCCTCATGTACCTCCCTGCTCTCCACCCTCATTCCATTCTGCACCCTCCTCATGTACCTCCCTGCTCTGCACCCTCATTCCATTCTGAACCCTCCTCATGTACCTCCCTGCTCTGCACCCTCATTCCATTCTGCACCCTCCTCATGTACCTCCCTGCTCTGCACCCTCATTCCATTCTGCACCCTCCTCATGTACCTCCCCGCTCTGCACCCTCATCACATTCTGCATCCTCATGTACCTGCTCTGCACCCTCATTCCATTCTGCACCCTTCTCATGTACCTCCCCGCTCTGCACCCTCATCACATTCTGCATCCTCATGTACCTGCTCTGCACCCTCATTCCATTCTGCACCCTCCTCATGTACCTCCCCGCTCTGCACCCTCATCACATTCTGCATCCTCATGCACCTGCTCTGCACCCTCATTCCATTCTGCACCCTTCTCATGTACCTCCCCGCTCTGCACCCTCATCACATTCTGCATCCTCATGTACCTGCTCTGCACCCTCATTCCATTCTGCACCCTCCTCATGTACCTCCCCGCTCTGCACCCTCATCACATTCTGCATCCTCATGTACCTGCTCTGCACCCTCATTCCATTCTGCACCCTTCTCATGTACCTCGCTGCTCTGCACCCTCCTCATGTACCTCCTTGCTCTGCACCCTCATTCCATTCTAACCCTCCTCATGTACCTCCCTGCTCTGCACCCTCATTCCATTCTGCACACTCCTCGTGTACCTGATCTGCACCCTCATTCCATTCTGCACCGTCCTCATGTACCTCCCTGCTCTGCACCCTCATTCCATTCTGCACCCTCTTCAAGTACCTCCCCGCTCTGCACCCTCATTCCATTCTGCACCCTCCTCATGTACCTCCCTGCTGTGCACCCTCATTCCATTCTGCACCCTCTTCAAGTACCTCCCCGCTCTGCACCCTCATTCCATTCTAACCCTCCTCATGTACCTCCCTGCTCTGCACCCTCATTCCATTCTGCACCCTCCTCATGTACCTCCCTGCTCTGCACCCTCATTCTTTTCTGCACCCTCCTCATATATCTCCCTGCTCTGCACCCTCTTAGTGCCACACCCTGTGGTCCATCTGCTCCTTTTGCTTTTAACCCTCATGAGTCACTTGTTATGGATGTTAAAGCCTCTTCATGCTGTGCCCTCCATTTAAAGCTCTCTCTGTTTCGCATCTTCTTAATCCCTCTCTTCTTGTCACCCTCCTCACACCCACAATATGCTCCTTTCTCCCCCCTCCCACTCTGCATCTACTTTTGAACTATAATAATGACTTAACATGCCCCTAGCTCCATCCTCATTTCACGGCTGTGCACGGCTCCCCTAATCCCGCTACCCTCTCAACCTCTTCCAACTCTCATCTCTCCTGCATCTTTGCCTTGGTCTCTGGCTGAGGAGGAGTTCAAGGACCCTATGGGATACATGTTGCTTAAGGCAGCTGGGCTCCTCATTATAATCAGCATCTCATTCTCTACCAGGGACAGATGCTTTTGATTAATGGTTTGGACAAGCAAGGATTGACCTTCTCACAGCCTTGCTCCAGGCTTCCTGTCCACAGGCCTCCAAAGTAACTACGGACATAGCCTCATCGCCAGGATCCATCCTATAGATCTGAATATAAAACATCCCATATAACCACATCTCATTTCCCCAACATGCCCCTTCCTATAGATTCAAGTAAATTAACTGCCCTATAAAAATCATCCCATTACAGACTCAGCACGTCCTTCCTATACATCACCGCTCTTCCAATTGTGGCCTATCAACCTTATCCAGTCCTTCATGGAGCTGTGACTGGCGCTCAGCCCATATGATTTCGCTTACATCTTTAGAGTTATTTCCCACAGAAACGCCATTGAGAGGGAATCTCGCACAAAAAAATATTTGTTATGAATCCTTGCTTTAGCAAATGAATAATTACCCATAACTATTTCAATTACATCTTTTAAATCTGTTAAAATATTTGAATGTATTGGGGGCAGACACTTAAGAAAACGTCTTCACATCCATTTACCTATCACAATGTGAAGTTTGAATTTAGTTTTTAGTGTGTAAACCAAGGCATTATACTCCATTTGGTTCAAAGTGCTGTTAAAATATGTATTTAAATAAGTCTAAAACATTATAATTACTCCAAATAATCAAATATGGATGCTCGATTGTTTACAAGAAAAAAACAGGAATACTATTGAGGGAAGATTGTCTTTTATAAAAGAATATTAAATATACTGTACATTTATATATATATATATATATATCTATATTAATAATGAGTATTGCAATATAATTTGATACATTTTGTATTGGACCAACGTCTTATTTATAATGACGAGCTTTCGAGAGGATTAACCTCTCTTTATCAAGTCTCAAGCAATACTAACATGAGATGGAACCCTCAGTTTGAATAATAACAGCAGTAATAACTCTCGAAAGCTCGTCATTATAAATAAGACGTTTGTCCAATACAAAAGGTATCAAATTATATTGCAATCATTATTATTAATATATATATTAATAATTACTAAATTATTGGACATTCACAGCTGCTTCACTGTTCAATATATATATATATATATATATATATATATATATACACACACACACACACTACCTACTCATAAAGTCCACAACACAGGCTGAGATCCCGCTCCATGCTGATAATAGCCAGTAAGCTTGAAACAGCTGTACATGGATAGGATACTCAGCTTGTGTTTAATCCAACCTTAGCTTTGCATTAAAGCTGTGTAATACAGCATGCATAAGTTTAAAAGTAAGCCATGTTTGATAATGGCTATGGATTGAAGAGCAAGGCATTTGTGGGCACATTTGCATGTCCCAGCTCAGCTTCCCAGAATGCAGTGTAATAACTGTTTTTCTTGGAATTCTGAGCAGGAAGCAGGTATTTTAACTTGTTTTAGAAATTTAAATGTGAACACAGATGTACTATTTATTATATATATATATATATATATATATATATATATATATTAGTGCAAACAATGAATAGTATATTAGTGATTCTATTTGAATGTCTAAAAAATAAGTTAATAAACTTATTTCCTGCTTGAATTTCTCAGAAATACGGTTGATGTACTGCACTCTGGGAAAACTGGCGGGGACATGCAAATGAGACCACAATGCACGCTCACTCTGTTAATCCAATAACCACTATATATATATATATATATATATATATATATATATATATATATATATATGCTCATTTTAAGTTTATGCTTACTGTATTTCACAGTTTTAGGCATAGCAACGGATGGATTATTCATAAACCAGGTCACTTACCCATATACAGAATGGTTTCACGGGTACTGACGATCATCAGTGTGGGGTGGGATGCCTGGTTTGTGTGGTGAGTATATATACTTATTTATTTATTTATTTATACACACACACATGTATACAACATAAAACATTATGGCACACTGCTGCCCATTTTAATCAGAAGTGCTTACTGGGCTAGTCCTTGTGGGAATCGGGTTAAATTGCATTGCTACAGATACTGTTATATTAACTCCCCCTTCCAGGAACCTCACCGACTCGCCCCCTGCTATAAATATTATTAGATTTAAATCCCTTTAATCTTATCGCAGCCTAAGCATGTCCAATCAATTAAATCCTATTATAAATTATAATTACACCACATATAAGCGTGGATTGGAGAGATGAATTAGCTAACAGTCTATTCTGTAGTGCTAGGAGTAATTCTTCCAAGTCATTGATTACTGTGTTAAGTAACGAAGAGCTGACAATCTATATGTAGTCATTCCTATGGTATATTCCAATGTAGTGAATAGGCTGTATAGAATAACATAGGTTTTAAGGACTATTAAGACAGCGTTCTTCATCTTGCCTGAATTTTACAGCCTGTATTCAAGTGCAGGAGGCACAATTGGCCTGGATATTGGGAAGTAGAGATGGATTAATGGTAAGCGTAGATTAAATTAACAATTAATCCACATATTACAAGGATCAGAGGAGATCTAAAAAGGATGAACTTGATAGACTCAAAGTATTTTTTTCAACCTCAATTATTATGGAATGTAGATTGATAAAAGAAAGAGGTGGGGAGTGAGGTTTGGAGCTGTAAAATAGGTAGAGATAAATAAAAAGAACTAATTGAATAAATATACAAATGCGCTTTGGGAATCAAGATATGGGGAGTCATAATGAAAATAAGGAGTGTGGGATTATACAATGAGTGTGAAGATGCGGATTATAAGTAAGGATGGGGAGCCGAGAGTAGAGATTTTGAATGTAGGTGGGCAATACATTTAAAAGTGGAGTTTAAGTTAAAGAAGGGCAAATATACCAGTATAGATGGTTATAGGTAGGGAGCATAGATAGTGGAATGATAATTAGGGGTGCCCCTTCTGGATCGCCATCTTGTCGTGGTGAAGGGACTTGTGAGCTATTCCATATAGGGGCACCCAAGATGGGCAGGTCAGAGAGTAAATCGCGGTCCACTGGGGAAGTAAATCGCAACCCACTACAGTATCTTTGCCATGAAACATTATGGATGAGCACAACCAGATACAAGACGTGACTGGAATACTACAATCCATAGTGTCAAAGAGAGTTGGATATGACTGAACAACTAAAAACGACAACAATTAGGAATGAAAAATGGGATGTGAGGAAGAAAATGGGAAAATAAGAGAAGAGGTGTTGATTGTAGCCAAGGGGAATAGATGATAAAATATGGATGTTTGGGAATGGGAAGATGTTAGTCAAGATGTTTGAACGTGGAGATAATAAATGGTGAATTTGGTAGATAAGTTGAAAAAAATGGGAAAATGTCCAACATGGTTTTAGGTGAGGAGTATAATTAGTGAATTGGGGAAATATGCCGTAGGAATTGGAAGACTAGTGCTGATGGTTGTGGCTTGGGTGTATAGATGGCGAAATGGTAAGTAAAGATGGAAAATGTTATTATGGCAGTAGAGACGTTACGAATAGGTAAAATAGAGAGTGGAGATGATTAAAATGAATAGATTAGGAGTGAAAAAAGAGTTGGGAATTACAGAGTAATCCGTGAAATATGGACTAAAGATGAAGTGATGTTGACGGGAGACGAGAGAAACTTGAAGATTGAATTAGTATAGATTGATACTTAGAAGCAGAGACCCTTTATGTAGTTGGGTTGTAGACTATATAAGGATGTAGTCTGAGACCCGTAAAAAGTTCTGAAAATAAACACTTATTTTAAACAAAATGTATTTGGAATAATTTTGAATAGATTAGAAAAAATGTAATTGTAGATGAATGGGTAAGAGGAAGAAGATCTGAAAGTGCTTAGGGATTCTTATTATATATATCAGTTCCCGACCAAGCTGGGCTTGAACAGAACAACAAAAACACTGCTTATATTTAATAGCCTTAAGTATTTATTAAGATTTTGGAATCCTCTAGGGCCTTCAGAATGTCACCATAAGCAATTAATTGTAATTAATACTCAGGAAATTAATCTCTGTCCAATATCTCATCGTAACGTTAGTCATTATTCTAAAGACTTCATAATAATGAACATAAAACCAACATCCCCTCCCAACTCCATCACCCCAATTGATGGCGGCATTTTTTAAGGACATTATTTGGCAGCCTCACAATATGTCTATAATGAGTGAAATCCCTACAAGCTCATCCATGTGTGACAATAGTTTCCCGTCTCCGCACGGATTGAGGACCGCGGCGTCCAAATGCATCTATGGAATAATTAAGAGGAGGCATGTCAAGAGGGAGAGATAGTGCAGCAGAGGGTCAGCATTAAGCGAAGCTACAAGAAGATATAAAGAAAATCCCATATTCACAGAGAGACACTGCGTGCGGGAAAGCAATCATCTGGAACGGCATGGGGCTACCTCAACCTGCCAAAAAAAAAGACTGGGAACAGAAAATGCTTATTTAAGGCAAATGTGCTAACAATGGCTCAAAACCTTTTAGACCACATTTTTAAGATATGTGGAGGCAATGCATATTATTACAAAAGCACACAGTACATATATAGTGGCACTTCATTAAGATGACAAGGAAGCAAAATGGATTTAATTGAAAATATTGAGTTTATGATCCAGGTTATGATCTATCCCAAAGTTTGCCTGATGAACCTGGCACACATGCTGATTATATATATTACAAGAAGCACTCCTTTTATCTAGGAGCGTGAAATAATGGTACTGAGGCATACACAGTCTGCATACTCTGGTCTTGCACTACTGGGAATATGGGATTTAATTAGTGTGTTTTTAATTTGTTCTGTGCAGTGGCGGTACAATACCTGAGAGTGCAGTAT
>CM050169.1:209344354-209361854 GCA_027410445.1 Discoglossus pictus | reverse complement strand
GCAAATTATGTCTCTGTTTATGTTCCTTGTGCACTATGGTACTGCTAGGGTGTGTCCTCCCCTATAATAAACAATGCAAGCAGCCAGTGACTGTGTACGAAGGGTGAGGCAGAAGTAGGTCAAATACATGCCTACAATATCCCATATAGGTTTTATTAAAAAAATTATGATATTAAACTGTAACCAAATTATGTGCAAAGGCTTTTATTAATATCATTTCCAAATTTACCTTTAAAAAGAGTTTACTTAAAGGGACACTGTAGTGAACTACTACTAAACTAATAGGCCCCTTTTGGATCGCTACCATGTTATGGTGAAGGGGCTTGTGTACCTCAAAGAACATGTGAGCTATACCATGTAGGGTCACCCAATATGGGCAGGTCATAGCAGAGAGGTCAGACAAATCATGGTGCACTGGAGAGGAAACTGGCTACCTTTTCCCACATGTTTACCATGACAAACCTTACGGATAAGCACAAGGTGTGTGCCCATAGGGTCATGGAGAGTCTGACATGAGTGACTTAACGGCAAAAAACTAATAGGAAATGCCTCTGTGTGAAGACAATATGTTGTGGAGGGACATATAGCAGGTACCCAAATATATAATGCCCCAAATATAGCAAGTATGACAGTATGGCGCTCCTGCTCTTCACAGAATACCCGCAGTATCTTATATTCCTCTATATTTGTATTGTGAGACTAATACACAAGTTATTTAGACCACCGCCATTGTCAACAGACAGTTCAATACCTGTGTACTGCCCATGATTGGCTGAACTTAAATGTACTCCAGGTCCTGATCAATGTCTACCAAATATACAAGTCAGCCAAATGAGTGTGGCACCAGCCTCTGTCCTTAGGAACTAAGGGATGGTGCATACATATAGATATATTTACCAAAAAGGCTAGTAGGCAGGAGTATACTTTGGTGGTCGCCATTGCTCCCTGGCTCCCAGGATTTGCCAAGTGCTGCTGTACCCAGTTGGTCATATTCAGAGAGCCAAGCTAAATAAACCTGTTTTTTCTTACAAAAAGTTAAAATTTTAACAAAAATACTCTTTTAAATATGGACAATGCATTTGGAACTTAACCCTTTCACTGGCAGAGGGTTCTGCAACACATGCATTTCTCACCGTCAGCCGGTGAAGTGGTTAAAAGACTTTCCCTAAGCTGCGAAACGATGCAAAATCAGCATAATACATGAGCACCAAATTTATCAAAGGAACATGTCCCATCAGCTGAAATAAACACTTTATGTGCAGTGAGGACACAGACATTGCACAAGTGCTGACTGGGAGTTTGTGCCATCTTGGTGACGGTAACACAACTACTAATGCTCTGCCTGTGCCACGGCAGCAATCCCGAGGAGGCAGAGAAATCACTTTAACTGGAGCAGAGCCTCTAATCCAGCAATTGAAATCTTCCTCTCCCTCAGTACGAAGGACTCCGCAGGCTCCCAGGAGGGAGAGAGCGAATAATCCCACACTCTTCAAAGCATTTCCTACCCCGGAGCGAGAGATAGCTGCGCAGGCTCCTCTCGTTCCCTCGCCACAAAAGCAGACAGATCAAACGCAAGAGCCAGGATTTGGCTTCAAAGACGTTCGGGATAAGGGAGGAGGCGCGGGTCTGTTGGGACCAGAACCAGCTCTTCCATCCATCCTATGGGGCCGTTCCCATATCAAGGACCAGGCGCGGCTAACCATGTTGTAGAGTAGGACTAACTAGGAGATCTTATAGAAAGTTCAACAACTTGTAGTAAACCTACAGACACCACAGTCTGATACTTTATTACTTATTTTAAAGAATTAGGTCTGATCATGAGCAGAAACTTTTGTTAAAGTTAAAAAAATAAAAACAAACTCCATTTCTTTTTCCCGTCTGTGAGTATATGTCTTGTCAAGTAGATGAGAAACTTGAGGTGAATTCATTACCACTGGTTCTGCCTTGGACCACATGGCCCAGGCCTAGGGCAGCATGTGTTCAGGGGGCGGCAGCCTGCCTGAAGATGCTAGCGCGGTACATTGAAATATATTTGTATATGCTCAAAAATGTCTAAATGCAGTCTGTGAGTATGTTTTTTATTTTATTAACATTATTAATTTGAGTTTTTTCAAATAGAGCACTGGAAATATGGTACCTTTAAGGTAAAACTCAGGTTGAATATTGTAGGTTGTATTCATATAATGTATATTTGTATTATATATATATATATATATATATATATATATATATATATATTATATATACACATACAGTGGATATAAAAAGTCTACACACCCCTGTTAAAATGTCAGGTTTCTGTGCTGTAAAAAATGAGACAAAGATAAATAATTTCAGAACTTTTTCCACCTTTAATGTGACCTATAAACTGTACAACTCAATTGAAAAACAAACTGAAATCTTTTAGGTGGAGGGAAGAAAAAAATAAAAATAATAATGTGGTTGCATAAGTCTGCACACCCTCTTATAACTGGGGATGTAGCTGTGTTCAGAATTAAGCAATCCCATTCCAAATCATGTTAAATAGGAGTCAGCAAACAACTGCAATCATTTAAAGTGCCTCTGATTAACCCCAAATAAAGTTCAGCTGTTCTAGTTGGTCTTTCCTGAAATTGTCTTAGTTGCATCCCACAGCAAAAGCCATGGTCCACAGAGAGCTTCCAATGCATCAGAGCGATCTCATTGTTAAAAGGTATCAGTCAGGAGAAGGGTACAAAAGAATTTCCAAGGCATTAGATATACCATGGAACACAGTGAAGACAGTCATCATCAAGTGGAGAAAATATGGCACAACAGTGACATTACCAAGAACTGGAGCTCCCTCCAAAATTGATGAAAAGACGAGAAGAAAACTGGTCTGGGAGGCTACCAAGAGGCCTACAGCAATATTAAAGGAGCTGCAGGAATATCTGGCAAGTACTGGCTGTGTGGTACATGTGACAACAATCTCCCATATTCTTCATATGTCTGGGCTATGGGGTAGAGTGGCAAGACAAAAGCCTTTTCTTACAAAGAAAAACATCCAAGCCAGGCTACATTTTGCAAAAAACACATCTGAAGTCTCCCAAAAGCATGTGGGAAAAGGTGTTATGGTCTGATGAAACCAAGGTTGAACTTTTTGGCCATAATTCCAAAAGATATGTTTGGCGCAAAAACAACACTGCACATCACCAAAAGAACACCATACCCACAGTGAAGCATGGTGGTGGCAGCATCATGCTTTGGGGCTGTTTTTCTTTAGCTGGAACTGGGGCCTTAGTTAAGATAGAGGGAATTATGAACAGTTCCAAATACCAGTCAATATTGGCACAAAACCTTCAGGCTTCTGCTAGAAAGCTGAACATGAAGAGGAACTTCATCTTTCCGCATGACAACGATCCAAAGCATACATCCAAATCAACAAAGGAATGGCTTCACCAGAAGAAGATTAAAGTTTTGGAATGGCCCAGCCAGAGCCCAGACCTGAATCCGATTGAAAATCTGTGGGGTGATCTGAAGAGGGCTGTGCACAGGAGATGCCCTCGCAATCTGACAGATTTGGAGTGTTTTTGCAAAGAAGAGTGGGCAAGTCTTGCCAAGTCAAAATGTGCCATGCTGATAGACTCATACCCAAAAAGACTGAGTGCTGTAATAAAATCAAAAGGTGCTTCAACAAAGTATTAGTTTAAGGGTGTGCATACTTATGCAACCATATTATTTTATTTTTATATTTTTTCTTCCCTCTACCTAAAAGATTTCAGTTTGTTTTTCAATTGAGTTGTACAGTTTATAGGTCACATTAAAGGTGGAAAAAGTTCTGAAATTATTTATCTTTGTCTCATTTTTTTACACCTGACATTTTAACAGGGGTGTGTAGACTTTTTATATCCACTGTATATATAGTTTGAACCTACAGTTCCTGCAATGTGCACTCGCTCTGCTTTGAAATCAATAAACAATACAAGGAAAGAAATTCTGAAGGTTTTCTCCTTGGTACCTTTGTATTGTATTTAAAATACATTCAAGGCTGAGCCTCGGGGTACAACTTATATAAAATATAGGACGAGCAAAGCACTGTATGAGAGGGCGCCGCATTCATGTAAAGCGCGATACAATCACATATACAGCAGTGTGAGAGTGTACTGATACACCAGTATGTGAAGGTGTCATGTACCCATGTATAGAGCATTGTATTCTATTAAACACAGGACAATGTGTATTCTCATATACACCAATGTTACAGTGGGCTCTGTACATTATACACTGACGTACACGAGAGATCGGTTTATTAACCAATATATTAATGCTATATTTCTCAGTCCAGTCCGCAGGGACCACCAATATGCTATTTTTTTGTAAAATATCTCTTTTTGAGCACAGCTGGTTAATCAAAAAGATTGAGCCACTAATTAACTCACAGAAGTGTATAGAGCGGACTATAATAAGGACTGTAATTAGAAGCATAAATAGCTGGGGTATACACATATATGTACAAGCGTGCAGACAAATGATCCGCACAAAGGTATATAGTGCAGTGCTTAAAGAGGCATGGATATAACTAACAATATAATAGACCTATGAACCCCTTTACTTTTATGTACTTTATTTTTTTTAAAGAAGTGCTTACAATCTCTGTTATTTTCCACCTAACATCTTACAAATAGTTCTGAACTGGTTTCTCCCCTCTGCAGCTCATGAAGACACTTCTAAGTAGAGGGGATGCATTTTCTCAAAAGCATTCAAATCGGCGGCAACATTCTGCAACATGCTGATTGATGGAGGTGACTGACAAGCTAATTTGAAACACTGCTCTTCGCACAGCCTGTGTATTCATGAGTTGCATGAGCTACAGAGGACAGATTGGAGCAGATACAAATTGCCTGACTAAGCTGCAAAACAAGCACTTTTTCATAAAATAAAGTACATAAAAAGTAAAAAGATATATTATATTCCCAGTGAAATCCAGAAAACTTTCCATGTCCAGTACAGAGTATACACAGTCATATCTAGCAGTGTATAGGAGTGCCCAGTATACACAGTCATATCTAGCAGTGTATAGGAGTGTCCAGTATACACAGTCATATCTAGCAGTGTATAGGAGTGTCCAGTATACACAGTCATATCTAGCAGTGTATAGGAGTGTCCAGTATACACAGTCATATCTAGCAGTGTATAGGAGTGTCCAGTATACACAGTCATATCTAGCAGTGTATAGGAGTGTCCAGTATACACAGTCATATCTAGCAGTGTATAGGAGTGTCCAGTATACACAGTCATATCTAGCAGTGTATAGGAGTGTCCAGTATACACAGTCATATCTAGCAGTGTATAGGAGTGTCCAGTATACACAGTCATATCTAGCAGTGTATAGGAGTGTCCAGTATACACAGTCATATCTAGCAGTGTATAGGAGTGTCCAGTATACACAGTCATATCTAGCAGTGTATAGGAGTGCCCAGTATACACAGTCATATCTAGCAGTGTATAGGAGTGTCCAGTATACACAGTCATATCTAGCAGTGTATAGGAGTGTCCAGTATACACAGTCATATCTAGCAGTGTATAGGAGTGCCCAGTATACACAGTCATATCTAGCAGTGTATAGGAGTGTCCAGTATACACAGTCATATCTAGCAGTGTATAGGAGTGTCCAGTATACACAGTCATATCTAGCAGTGTATAGGAGTGTCCAGTATACACAGTCATATCTAGCAGTGTATAGGAGTGTCCAGTATACACAGTCATATCTAGCAGTGTATAGGAGTGTCCAGTATACACAGTCATATCTAGCAGTGTATAAGAGTGCCCAGTATACACAGTCATATCTAGCAGTGTATAGGAGTGCCCAGTATACACAGTCATATCTAGCAGTGTATAGGAGTGTCCAGTATACACAGTCATATCTAGCAGTGTATAGGAGTGCCCAGTATACACAGTCATATCTAGCAGTGTATAGGAGTGCCCAGTATACACAGTCATATCTAGCAGTGTATAGGAGTGCCCAGTATACACAGTCATATCTAGCAGTGTATAAGAGTGTCCAGTATACACAGTCATATCTAGCAGTGTATAGGAGTGTCCAGTATACACAGTCATATCTAGCAGTGTATAGGAGTGCCCAGTATACACAGTCATATCTAGCAGTGTATAGGAGTGTCCAGTATACACAGTCATATCTAGCAGTGTATAGGAGTGTCCAGTATACACAGTCATATCTAGCAGTGTATAGGAGTGTCCAGTATACACAGTCATATCTAGCAGTGTATAGGAGTGTCCAGTATACACAGTCATATCTAGCAGTGTATAGGAGTGTCCAGTATACACAGTCATATCTAGCAGTGTATAAGAGTGTCCAGTATACACAGTCATATCTAGCAGTGTATAGGAGTGTCCAGTATACACAGTCATATCTAGCAGTGTATAGGAGTGTCCAGTATACACAGTCATATCTAGCAGTGTATAGGAGTGTCCAGTATACACAGTCATATCTAGCAGTGTATAAGAGTGCCCAGTATACACAGTCATATCTAGCAGTGTATAGGAGTGCCCAGTATACACAGTCATATCTAGCAGTGTATAGGAGTGTCCAGTATACACAGTCATATCTAGCAGTGTATAGGAGTGCCCAGTATACACAGTCATATCTAGCAGTGTATAGGAGTGCCCAGTATACACAGTCATATCTAGCAGTGTATAGGAGTGCCCAGTATACACAGTCATATCTAGCAGTGTATAGGAGTGCCCAGTATACACAGTCATATCTAGCAGTGTATAGGAGTGTCCAGTATACACAGTCATATCTAGCAGTGTATAGGAGTGTCCAGTATACACAGTCATATCTAGCAGTGTATAGGAGTGTCCAGTATACACAGTCATATCTAGCAGCGTATAGGAGTGTCCAGTATACACAGTCATATCTAGGAGTATAGGAGTGTCCAGTATACACAGTCATATCTAGCAGTGTATAGGAGTGTCCAGTATACACAGTCATATCTAGGAGTATAGGAGTGTCCAGTATACACAGTCATATCTAGCAGTGTATAGGAGTGCCCAGTATACACAGTCATATCTAGCAGTGTATAGGAGTGCCCAGTATACACAGTCATATCTAGCAGTGTATAGGAGTGTCCAGTATACACAGTCATATCTAGCAGTGTATAGGAGTGTCCAGTATACACAGTCATATCTAGCAGTGTATAGGAGTGTCCAGTTTATACAGTCATATCTAGCAGTGTATAGGAGTGTCCAGTATACACAGTCATATCTAGCAGTGTATAGGAGTGTCCAGTATACACAGTCATATCTAGCAGTGTATAGGAGTGTCCAGTATACACAGTCATATCTAGCAGTGTATAGGAGTGTCCAGTATACACAGTCATATCTAGGAGTATAGGAGTGTCCAGTATACACAGTCATATCTAGCAGTGTATAGGAGTGTCCAGTATACACAGTCATATCTAGGAGTATAGGAGTGTCCAGTATACACAGTCATATCTAGGAGTATAGGAGTGTCCAGTATACACAGTCATATCTAGCAGTGTATAGGAGTGTCCAGTATACACAGTCATATCTAGCAGTGTATAAGAGTGTCCAGTATACACAGTCATATCTAGGAGTATAGGAGTGTCCAGTATATACAGTCATATCTAGGAGTATAGGAGTGTCCAGTATACACAGTCATATCTAGCAGTGTATAGGAGTGTCCAGTATATACAGTCATATCTAGCAGTGTATAGGAGTGTCCAGTATACACAGTCATATCTAGCAGTGTATATGAGTGCCCAGTATACACAGTCATATCTAGCAGTGTATAGGAGTGTCCAGTATACACAGTCATATCTAGCAGTGTATAGGAGTGTCCAGTATACACAGTCATATCTAGGAGTATAGGAGTGTCCAGTATACACAGTCATATCTAGGAGTATAGGAGTGTCCAGTATACACAGTCATATCTAGCAGTGTATAGGAGTGTCCAGTATACACAGTCATATCTAGCAGTGTATAGGAGTGTCCAGTATACACAGTCATATCTAGCAGTGTATAGGAGTGTCCAGTATACACAGTCATATCTAGCAGTGTATAAGAGTGTCCAGTATACACAGTCATATCTAGCAATGTATAAGAGTGTCCAGTATACACAGTCATATCCAGCAGTGTATAAGAGTGTCCAGTATACACAGTCATATCTAGCAATGTATAAGAGTGTCCAGTATACACAGTCATATCTAGCAGTGTATAGGAGTGTCCAGTATACACAGTCATATCTAGCAGTGTATAGGAGTGTCCAGTATACCCAGTCATATCTAGCAGTGTATAGGAGTGTCCAGTATACACAGTCATATCTAGCAGTGTATAGGAGTGTCCAGTATACACAGTCATATCTAGCAGTGTATAGGAGTGTCCAGTATACACAGTCATATCTAGCAATGTATAGGAGTGTCCAGTATACACAGTCATATCTAGCAATGTATAAGAGTGTCCAGTATACACAGTCATATCTAGCAGTGTATAGGAGTGCCCAGTATACACAGTCATATCTAGCAGTGTATAAGAGTGTCCAGTATACACAGTCATATCTAGCAGTGTATAAGAGTGTCCAGTATACACAGTCATATCTAGCAGTGTATTGGAGTGTCCAGTATATACAGTCATATCTAGCAGTGTATAGGAGTGTCCAGTATACACAGTCATATCTAGCAATGTATAAGAGTGTCCAGTATACACAGTCATATCTAGCAGTGTATAGGAGTGTCCAGTATACACAGTCATATCTAGCAGTGTATAGGAGTGTCCAGTATACACAGTCATATCTAGCAGTGTATAGGAGTGTCCAGTTTATACAGTCATATCTAGCAGTGTATAGGAGTGTCCAGTATACACAGTCATATCTAGCAGTGTATAGGAGTGTCCAGTATACACAGTCATATCTAGCAGTGTATAGGAGTGTCCAGTATACACAGTCATATCTAGCAGTGTATAAGAGTGTCCAGTATACACAGTCATATCTAGCAATGTATAAGAGTGTCCAGTATACACAGTCATATCCAGCAGTGTATAAGAGTGTCCAGTATACACAGTCATATCTAGCAGTGTATAGGAGTGTCCAGTATACACAGTCATATCTAGCAGTGTATAGGAGTGTCCAGTATACACAGTCATATCTAGCAGTGTATAGGAGTGTCCAGTATACACAGTCATATCTAGCAGTGTATAGGAGTGTCCAGTATACACAGTCATATCTAGCAGTGTATAGGAGTGTCCAGTATACACAGTCATATCTAGCAGTGTATAGGAGTGTCCAGTATACACAGTCATATCTAGCAGTGTATAAGAGTGTCCAGTATACACAGTCATATCTAGCAGTGTATAAGAGTGCCCAGTATACACAGTCATATCTAGCAGTGTATAGGAGTGTCCAGTATACACAGTCATATCTAGCAGTGTATAGGAGTGTCCAGTATACACAGTCATATCTAGCAGTGTATAGGAGTGTCCAGTATACACAGTCATATCTAGCAGTGTATAGGAGTGTCCAGTATACACAGTCATATCTAGCAGTGTATAGGAGTGTCCAGTATACACAGTCATATCTAGCAGTGTATAGGAGTGTCCAGTATACACAGTCATATCTAGCAGCGTATAGGAGTGTCCAGTATACACAGTCATATCTAGCAGCGTATAGGAGTGTCCAGTATACACAGTCATATCTAGCAGCGTATAGGAGTGTCCAGTATACACAGTCATATCTAGCAGTGTATAGGAGTGTCCAGTATACACAGTCATATCTAGCAGTGTATAGGAGTGCCCAGTATACACAGTCATATCTAGCAGTGTATAAGAGTGCCCAGTATACACAGTCATATCTAGCAGTGTATAGGAGTGTCCAGTATACACAGTCATATCTAGCAGTGTATAGGAGTGTCCAGTATACACAGTCATATCTAGCAGTGTATAGGAGTGTCCAGTATACACAGTCATATCTAGCAGTGTATAGGAGTGTCCAGTATACACAGTCATATCTAGCAGTGTATAGGAGTGTCCAGTATACACAGTCATATCTAGCAGTGTATAGGAGTGTCCGGTATACACAGTCATATCTAGCAGTGTATAAGAGTGTCCAGTATACACAGTCATATCTAGCAGTGTATAGGAGTGTCCAGTATACACAGTCATATCTAGCAGCGTATAGGAGTGTCCAGTATACACAGTCATATCTAGCAGTGTATAGGAGTGTCCAGTATACACAGTCATATCTAGCAGTGTATAGGAGTGTCCAGTATACACAGTCATATCTAGCAATGTATAGGAGTGTCCAGTATACACAGTCATATCTAGCTGTGTAGAGGAGTGTCCAGTATACACAGTCATATCTAGCAGTGTATAGTCCAGTATACACAGTCATATCTAGCAGTGTATAGGAGTGTCCAGTATACACAGTCATATCTAGCAGTGTATAAGAGTGCCCAGTATACACAGTCATATCTAGCAGTGTATAGGAGTGCCCAGTATACACAGTCATATCTAGCAGCATTTAAGGCTTCCTATACATCACATAATCACAATTAACACATTTCCTAATTCTGTCCCATCTCACCTGTGAATCCAGGAATCGGTTTCTGTGGTTCCAAAGGTTAATGGCGCCCTTGGCCTTCCAGCGACTTGCGGCTAATGTGCGCCGTTAAGGTCCTTTAACCCATTTTACTTTATTGATTCATTAACACTCTCTGTTAGACTAAAACTAAAAGGCTCAGCTAACAAGAGGAAGCCGAGTCACAAGAACAGACCATACTGCAAGGACAGTAACACACGTATGTAACAAACAGTTCAACATACGTGTACATGGCACTCTGAGTTACACGTATGCGGCATATTAAGACACCCGGCTCATCAGTTGACAACACACAGACAGTATCGGTCATCAGTAAATCTCATGAGGTTTGTTGAAAGTTGTGGAAAAACATCACATGTTTGAGAAGTACGTGTTGCTGTTTAAGCCATGAGCATAAAAGATTTTTAATGGAAATCTTACATTTAGCAGGCTGATTTTGTCATAGGGGAATTCTGTCTTGTCCTGATATTCTGCCTGTAGCTTGAGAAGTTGTGTCAACTGGAGCTTACTCTTCAAATTAAATCAATATCTTACTTGAATCCACATTTCACCTAATTCTGATGCCTAATTATGTTAGGAAGACTGCCATTAATGCAAAACTTTATACAATAGAAAGTTAAGGTTGTATTTGCCCTTCTGGATCGCTGCCTTGTCATGGTGAAGGGGCTTGTGTACTTCAGTGAAGCTGTGAGCTATACCATGTCAGGTTACCAAAGATGGGCTGGTCATAGCAGAGAGGTCACTGGTGAAGGAACGGACGTATAAGACCAAGATAAGACTATGGATAGGCACGACCAGAGACATAATGATAGATGTGCATTGGGTCACTGAGAGTCAGTATATCAATCTGGATATCAGGGTATAGACACAAGGAACCTAAAATAGCTCCAGCCATATTGTGAGAGGGATGCCCTGTATGTGGCGCAGCGCCAGGGAAATCCTTTCCCCTGTTTAACTGGCATTGTATTGGCACAGGATCCCTTGTGCCGTGAAAGGAAACATCAAAATTAATGAACTGTCAGGCCCTATTCTGAGTCCAAGAGCTGCGCCTCTGTACAAGTGGCTCATCAGAGCATAAAGTGCCTCTCCTGCTCCAGTATATCTCTTTCCCAAAATTCCAGTTTTTGTCTTATTCCATATTATTCTCTTTGCCCACCCCCGTCGTACTGGATCATTGTTGTGACAAGTATAAAGTGGTATTGGATATAAGTGTGACAATGCATTGTGGACTCATTTGTATATGCACGCCCAGTTTCCCAGACTGCAGTGCAAACGCTGGATTTCTTGAGATTCTGAGTAGGAAATGTATTATTGTTAGACGTCCAAATGTGAAATTGACTAATTATATATATATATACACACACACATATAAACATACACACATACTCACACACATTATATATATATATATATATATATATTTCTGAAAGACTGAATGAGATCTGTGTATTTGAGCTGGTTATATTTCATTCTGAGCATCACAAAGGCATAAACTGAAAATTCAGCAGCAAAACAATGCAAGGCAGCATTTTACATCAAGAAAGATAAAATGAGCTACACATCACTATATATAAGAGACTGTCACACAAAAGGACACTTCAAAGAGCAGGAACCATCACACAAGTTTGATTTTGGCCTTCAAAGAACTGGGAGACAGATCCCTAATATTCCAATCTGAAGGCTGCAAATTAGCCGTACAAGCAGAATCACCAAGGGAGGGCGGCGATGAATTATTCAGTAATTGTTATCTGTATATACACAAGGTGGAAAATAGAAATAACACAAGAATCACTGGTTGGGATTCTGGTTGGGATTATACAGACTCACCCCTTTCTCTATATGATATATGTAGGACACACCCCTTTATTTATATTAGGGCTATAGGACACTCCCCTCTTTCTATATGATATCTGTAGCACACACCCCTTTCTCTATATCAGCACTGTAGAACACACCTCTTTCTCTATATTATATCTGTTGGACACTCCCCTTTCGCAGTGCTGTAGGACATACCCTTTCCTATTTATCAGTGCTGTAGGATATACCTTTTTCTCAATATCATATCTGTAGGGCACACCCCTTTATAATCAGATTATAAGACACACTCAATATCATATCTGTAGGACACACCCATTTATATATATTAGGGCTATAGGACACACCCCTTTCTCTATATGATATCTGTAGGACACACCCCTTTCGTTATATCAGCACAGTAGTACACTCCCCTCTTTCTATATGCTATCTGTAGGACACACCCCTTTCTCTATATCAGCACTGTAGGAGATACCGGTTTCTCTATATCATATCTGCTGGACTCTCCCCTTTCTTAGTGCTACAGCACACACCCTTTTCTATTTATCAGCTCTGTAGGACATACCCCTTTTTCAATTTCATATCTGTAGGACACACCCCTTTTTCTATAATGAAATTATAGGATATAACCTTTCTCGATATCATATATAGGAAAAACCCTTTCTCTAGATCATATCTGTAAAACACACCCCTTTCTCTAGATCATATCTGTAAAACACACCCCTTTCTCTAGATCATATCTGTAAAACACACCCCTTTCTCTAGATCATATATGTAAAACACACCCCCTTTGATACCAGTTTTGTAGGACACACACCTTTCTCTATAACATATCTGAAGGACACACCCCTTTTGTTACATCATACATGTAGGTCACACCCCTTTCTCTATATCAGCACTATAGGACACTCCCCTTTAAATCAGAGCTATAGTACACACCCCTTTCTATATCAGACCTGCAAGACACACCCCCTCTTGCAGAGAAGCATAATGTATATGTTTTATGTCCCAGGTGAGCTGTGCTCTCATAATATTTACATGGAAAAAACATTTCTCTGTTTGTGTGTTTCCCAAATGCAGCTTTTGGAATATTAATGTGGGACTGGCTGACCTAGGAGTCCAAGCCCCCTCCCGCCCACCCGTGATGGTGAGTCATGGAGTTTATTTAAAGGTTTGAGTCCTTCCCCATTTATCTAAGGAGACAAGCAGAGGAAGCTCAGCACAAATGTGAAAGGAAAAGGAGTATTTATCATTGGGTCTAATTTAAGGCATCTTTGGAAGAGGTTCCAAATGTATTTATTTTGATGATGTAACAAAAACCGAAAAAGTTTAATAAAATGATTTAATGAAAGCGCCATGGTCATGAATTTTAAGTTTGATAGATCAGTACAAACACATTTTTTTGTTTAAATTGCTTTTTAAATAATTATTTAAAAAAAAATTGGGAGAAATCTTACACTGAAAACTCCTGTTTTACCTTTGAACGTTAGGCTGGAGTGCCCCATTCATTTTCAAACAGTGGCAAGATGTGCAGTTCATTTCCTCATGCTCTGCCAGTGCCACAGTGTGAAAAAGTAAGCAAGAACGACTCTAGTGTAAAAAAACAGGCACTTTCATTGTAAGTTTTCTCATAAAAGATCAACTTTGTTTCTAGGAAATAAACTGAAAGTTGTTTATAGCTGGACCTTTATAGTGAACCGTAAATTGTTTTTTTGTTCCTTTTTATATTACAAAATTAGTAAATGTGTTTCAAGCATAAAAATACAGCCTCAAATTCCTACATTATTACTGTTTATCAAAAGTGTAACAGAAATGTTTTTCAGGGGTGGACATA
The DNA here is from genome assembly GCA_027410445.1 of Discoglossus pictus. Classification (NCBI taxonomy): domain Eukaryota; kingdom Metazoa; phylum Chordata; class Amphibia; order Anura; family Alytidae; genus Discoglossus; species Discoglossus pictus. The sequence continues at coordinate 209,347,617 of CM050169.1, read as the reverse complement.
TTTCACTTATTGAGACAGAAATGCTTGTATAGAATACTGAAGTTCTCAAAATAGCTTTGTTTTTCTAAGAAATGTCTTATCAATTCACTGTAATCTTATATTTTTTAAAACATTTTTGAAATAACTTCCCTACTTAATGGCCAAAGCATTTTAGAAAATAAAATAACCTGCAATTCCTTGCCTATATTAAACAATTATTCTGTAGTGGAAGCTGCCATTGAACCCAGAGAAAGCTTTCCCTTATACAATGAGAACATGGCAGCTGCTTTCAACAGGACTATTCTATATAAGAGTGAAAATGCATTGTGGACTAATTTGCATGTGCCCGCCCAGTTTCCCAGAGTGCAAAAACTGTATATTTTTTAGATTCTGGGCAGGAAATTATTTTTTTTTATGTATATTAAGGTGTCCAAGTTTCAAATATTGTTATTGTTATTTGTCTTGACCCTCACTAGTACTTTGACCATTGACCTCTTTTGCATCTTGATACTAACCCCAGACATTTTTCTATTCTATGTTTTTACCATTTTCGTCCATTTTTGTTAGCTTTTTGTTTAATTTTTCCTTTCCAAACAAGTCCTATACAGGACGGCTTACAATAAAATTGCAGAGATTATATATTTTGTGCAAAATTTAAAAATACTGTTAAAATCCCAAAGTATATGGTCAAGAGAATGTATATTATGTTAGCGATAATAACCTAAAGTGTTATTCATGTTGAGGGACTGGCTGTCAGTATGAATTTCCATTTTTTACTTTATCTCCTGTGGACAGTACTGACATAAGTATAAGGTATGTGCAGTCTAGGTCTTTCTGTATTATAATCCTTTCACTTTACTGCATGTTCTGAATGTTTTATTTAATATCCCCTTTTGAGCTAAAGCTCTGGATCTTTTTTTTAATATTAAAATATAACATTTAATTAGTGCTTTAATTGAATATATCTTGAGAGAGAGGCTTTTTGGAATCAGTACAGACTTTAGTACAGTAGAGACCCCTTCTGGTTGGCTACCATGTCATGGTGAGGGGGCTTGTGTACCTCAATAAAGCTAGGAGCAATACCATGTAGGGCCACCCAAGATCGGCAGGTCATAGCAGACAAATCGCGGTCAACTGGAGAAGGAATTGGCAACCGACTCTAGTATCTTTGCCAAGATAACCTTAAGTACAACCAGAGACATAATGATATGGCACTGGAATATGGTCGAAGGTGCCTACCACATTATTGAGGAAGAGCAGATGGCAAGTACGATTCTCACCAGATATAATGAAGTAATGGGCCAAAACCTGAAAGGACACCAATAAATCGATAATTCAGGAAATAAAGCCAAACTATTACCTGGAAGGTATGATCATGAGGATGAAGCTCAAATATTTTGGCCATATCAAGAGAAGACAAGATTCCCTAGAGAAGACTCTGATGCTGGGGAAGATTGAAGGCTCAAGAAGAACTGGACGACAGAGGTGGATAGATGACTTTAGATGGGACATCAGTCTTCCATTTTATTTTTGTTCTCTTAGCTTTTCAGTGAACTGAATAATAAACTTAGGTATACCGATCTAGTTAAAGCAAGGTTAATGCCTTTTGAAATGTGTAGGAGGTGGGTAGCTTCTTGTATAGTGCTCCTTAAGTGCTACCAATGGACTGAATGTAAACACACTGTGGCACATTATCAAATAAATACCTTCTCTCCGATTTAATAAATAAATACATTCTTTCAGTGTCCCTTGAACTATGATACATAAATATTTTGTTATATCCATGTTTGTAGAGATGAAATATGAAATAGCTACGTAATAATGCACCTTTGCAACACTTTGTGTTGAATTGTGTACTTTCTATTTTTATATTTTACGGACTAATTAAACCATGGAACCATTTTTGAGATCCAAAAGTACTTACGAAACCCAAGGAGCCCAAAAAGGCGCCCATGGAATTACAAACCAATAAAAATAAATGGGCCTTGCACTTCATAATGTATATCCAGAACCTCTAACGACAGAGCCTTCCTAAAAGGAATCCATATTGGCCAATGGTCTTATAGGATGAGTGGTCATACAGACTGGAAAAACAGGGTACCACTGAACAGTTTGGGACATATTTCACTAGTGGTTACTTATTCTCTGCATTTAGTTTCCTAGATGTAAAAGCAGATCCTTTCGATGGCATAAGCAAATTTGGGGTGTGCATTATCATTTTGTGATATGGCGTCTATCAGGTAGATTGGCAAAATCACAAGGTTGTTAAGGTACTCTCTGCTATTTATACACTTACATCTTAAGAAGAGACAGAGGCACAATAAATAAATTGCCAATGTCTGCTGGATAATAGAGACAGCAAGAGAGAAAAACATTTACTTCTGATTCATAGACTATTCTAAAGCCTTTGACTGTGTGGATCACAACAAAATGTGGCAAGCTCTGAAGAGTTGGGGTACCAGATCATCTCCTTCTCCTGAGGAATTTGTATGTGGACCAAGAAGTCACGGTTAGAACTGAGCATGGGAAAGGTTGTGTATTGTCACCTTACTTATTCAACTTATATGAGGAGTATACAACAACCTTCAATACGCCGAAGATACTACTTTGATGGCTGGTGGTGAGGAGGATCTAAAAGGACTTATTGATGAGGGTAAAAGAAGAGTGCAAAAGTTGGCCTGCTGCTCAACGTTAAAGAAACAAAGATCATGGCAAACGGCAATCTCAGTTCCTGGCAAACAGATGGGGAAGAAGTGGAGGCAGAGACAGATTTTATTTTCTTGGGATCCAAGATCTCTGTTGCCATGAAATGAAAAGACGTTTGCTACTGGAGAGGAAAGCTATGGCAAGCTTGGACAAGCTAGTAAGAAGTAAAGATTTTACACTATCAACAAAGCTCTGCATAGTTAGAACTATGGTATTCACATCAAGATGTGAGAGCTGGACCATATAGAAGTCTGAGCGCCGTAGAATTGACGCCTTTGAATTGTGGTGTTGGAGAAAACAACGAAAGAGTGCTTCTGTCCAAAGGGCCACAGAGAATCGGACACAACTGTACAACAACACAATATAACATTGGGGGTCCTTAATTTGACCACTAGAGACACACAGACTAATCTGAGCTAGCACATCAAAGCAGCTAGGTAATATGCATGAGCTGCTCATTTGCATATAAATGGAGCAAGAACAACATGGATTTTCCCAAGAATGATTAACTTTAGAAGAAAAGTGCTAAAGCAATATATAGCCAGGTTTCCATGATCTTTAAGCATAAACGAAAAAAA
>CM050169.1:209154354-209339354 GCA_027410445.1 Discoglossus pictus | reverse complement strand
CTTCCATGTCTCTGGCAGCTGGTGTAGTGTCGGGTGTGTGTCAGTGGCCCAGTCTCTGGCAGACTGTATAGTCTCCGATGTGTGCCAGTGGCCGTGTCTCTTGCACTCTGTAGTCTCTGGTATGTGTTAGTGGCATGTCTCTGGCAGTCTGTGTAGTCTCAGGTGTGTGTCAATGGCCAGGTCTCTGGCAGTCTCTCTAGTGTGTCTCAGACTGCCAGAGACATGGCCACTAACACATACCCGTGACCACACAGAGTTCAAGAGACATGGCCACCAACACACACCAGAGACTATATAGACTGCCAGAGACACAGCCACTGACACACACACTACAGAGCACCACATAACCGCAGAGGCCTGCACAGACTACATAACCACAGACCTTCAGAGCGCACTCTAGACATACAGAACCTCAGATATCTGGAGGGTAACCCTAGGAGCAGCATAACCACAGAGACCTGCGGAACAGGACCCAAACTCTTTGACATCAGTCAGTGAGACTTGAACTGAAAATCACAGTAAGACCAGAAGAGCAATCCAGGACTGCAGCCTGACCATTCAATCCCTGTGACACACAGAGGATGTGACCCCCGTCTGACACATGACATCAGTAGTGTCAGCAGTTCCACTGAGCGCCAGCGCTTGTCCCTTGTCACAGGCTGGACACAGGGATTAGACACAAATAATGGGACAGCAGCAAGAGGACCATGTCTCCTGTGTCATCTGATCCCTTCTCCATCCCCAGGCTTTATAAAGATGTCACTCAGTCAGATTATCACCTTGTTACTACCAGACACATATAATATATTCTGAGCACACAGACATGGGGGAGAGATGGAGGGGCCCTGCTGAGACTGTATGGAGAGTGATGTACAGAATACCAGCAGTGGTGTATATGTAAAAAAACACTGTGTCTTTTGTATTATCAATCTACATATATCTACACATACATTTATACAGTATAAATGTGTCATGGGCCCCTGTCCAGGGCCTGGATCCTGGTCCATTGAGCCACCATAGAGGACAGACTGCCCCATTGAAAAATGGGTAGTGGAATCACATTGCTACATGGGCATTATGGGCAGGTGGGGTGAATAGCACTAGGACATAGGGCCATAGTGTACCACCATGCTTCATGTGGTCTTATGGCATATGCCCCTGCCTTATCCTGTATACAGTGTGTAATTCCCTATTTGATATGACTTTATTCTGTGTTATGTTTAAAACTGTGACTGAGTGATGGGTGTGCTGAGTCTGCAGTGATCAGACTCCTCTATTGGACTGTTATCTGTTCTGGTCCATTGTTAGCAAATTAAGTTTATCCCATCTGCCATGGACTTTAAGGTCTGGACCACTCAGACACAAAGACAGCAGGATGTGTATTAGAAGGTAGCCCAATTGTTCTCAGGTGCCAGCCATCAAGGTATTGTTAGACCCCATGTGGGGTCATCTCCTGTAATTGTCTGCAACACCCTCTCATTGTAATATTGTGTACACCCCCTCTGTATCTAACTTTTATAAATATTGCTGACTTTTCAAAAATAAAAACAGTTCACTTCTGGAGACATATATAAATCATGTGTCTCTTATTTTGCTCCTGGTGGCTGCAATACTGAACCTATCTCCACTCTGCAAGTAACTTGTCCTGGTCACTATCACAGGAAGGTTACTGAGACTCCTGGAAGCACTGATTCCTGATGGAGAGACTCGGTCTGATACAGAAGCCAGATATTAGGGTGCTGGTGTAGAGATTTCCAAGAACCCAAACGGTAGTTAACCTGTAGTCTATAGCAGGTGGCCCTGGACAGTAATATCCCCTACCCCTGGATTGTAACAATATATGTATGTGTATATATATATATATATATATATATATATATATATATATATATATATATATATATATATAAAAAAAAATCTTCTTCTATCTAACAATATTGATAGAAGATTTTTTTTTTTAAATAAGTTCTGAATTGGAGGAACCCATGACTAAGATAAGATCTATTGAAAGACTATCATTTGTCAATATAATTTACTAGAAGAGTAAGCTCTATATGGGAGGAGGCCATAGCTGAGAAAAGATCTATTGAAAGACTTCTAGTGAATTCTTTTGACAAGTTGCAGAGTAAACGCTACATGGGAGGAACCCATGACTGAGATAAGATCTATTAAAAGACTACCACTTGTCAATACAATTCACTAGAAAACAATACTCTACATGGGAAGAAATCATGACTCACATAATATCTACTGAAAGATTGTCACTAGTTTTCTAGAAGTCCCACTAGGATGACACCTAGTCTCAAGCAATAGACAAACTAGCAGTCCAATATGGAAGCTCCAATGGCACGCACACAATCTTCTAAATATAAGCTTATGTGTTGTTTTTATACATACTTTTCCCAAACCATAGTGATTTGTTATATGGTTTTACAAACTAGATATTAACACATAATGGAGAGGTTAAAATTTACTCATGATGAAGAAACATGATGGCGGAGTGGTAGCCCTTTTTGTTTCTAGCAACCTCTACTCCCACTCAGATGTAAGATCGGGGCCATCCCTCACCTCCTTCTCTACCAATATGTATTCTTATATCTGGTCTTTCTTCGGTTTTCATGGTTCCTCCAGAACTTAGAGCTATGGGATATGTAGCCACTTTATAAATAGATGATAATAAATTAATATAAACACAACATTGTATGAGAAAAAAAAATGAAAAGTGACTAGAGTAAAATGATGATGTGTGTTTATACTGTAATAATGTAGGTATTATATCTCCGAGCAATATGGCGGTGATAAATTAGATGAAGGCTCTTAGCATCCAGCAGAACAAACAGACCAGTGAATTGTGGATATTTCAACTTTATAAATAAGTGATCGCCAACCTCAGGAGTCCTGTATCTTTCTAACTGATCTATAATCTGGTTTATAAATATTGGAATCCAAAGACACACAATCCAGCCCCTAACCCTTGCTCAGGTATCTGCAGAGGGCCCCACTCACTGGAAGGGCCCCACTCACTGGGAGGACCCCACTCTCCAATGTGTTGCAATACTCAGCATGATGAGCACACATCCAAATTAATCCTCAGGAACAAAATTATTATAACTGTTATTAACACAAAAAATGATGGATCTAGAAAAAGGCATAACACCGCCTGCAGAACTGCTCCATGATTTGCACACTCTATTTGCATGCACCCCCACCCGATACAACCCCCCTCACAAACCTCTGGGAATACAGACTCAGGCTGATTGATATTCCAGGAGGGAAGCGCTCAGCCCTGCAACGACCAGCCCTTAATGTGCTAATTCCATGTTAACCAGAGAGATCGGTATACGGGACTCATACAGATATGGACACTACACAAACCGACATACTAAGATAACATAAGGACAAACACACCCTTGTTTGTTTAAATATACACAACCATTAAAGTCTACATTATATATATATATATATATATATATATATACATACATACACACACACACACACACACAGAGCGAGAGAGAAAAAGAGAGAGAGAGAGAGAGCAAGAAAGAGAGAGAAAGAGAGAAAAGGGAGAGAAAGAGAGAGAAAGAGAGAGAAAGAGAGAGAAAGAGAGAAAAAGAGAGAAAAAGAGAGAGAGAGAGAGAGAAAGAGAGAAAGAAAGAAAGAAAGAAAGAACAAAAAAAGAAAGAGAGAGAAAGAAAGAGAGAAAGAGAAAGAGAGAGAGAAAAGAAAGAGAGAAACAAAAGAAAGAGAGAGAGAGCAAAAGAGAGAGATAAAGAAAGAAAGAGAGAAAAGAAAGAGAGAAAAGAGAGAAAAGAAAGAGAGAGAAGAAAGAGAGAGAGAGAGAGAAAGAAAGAAAGAAAGAAAGAAAGAAAGAAAGAGAAAGAGAGAGAGAGAAAGAAAAAAAGAAAGAAAGAGAAAGAAAGAGAGAGAGAGAGAGAGAGAGAGAGAGAAAGAGAAAAAGAGAAAGAAAGAAAGAAAGAAAGAAAGAGAAAGAGAGAGAGAGAAAGAAAAAAAGAAAGAGAGAGAAAGAGAGAGAAATAAAAAGAGAGAGAGAAAGAGAGAGAGAAAAAGAGAAAGAAAGAAAGAGAGAGAGAGAGAAAGAAAGAAAGAGAGAGAAAAAGAGAGAGAGAGAGATAGAAAGGGAGAGAGAGAGAGAGAGAAAGAAAAAAGAGAGCGAGATAAAAAGAAAAAAAAGAAAAGAAAAAAAAAGAAAAAAAGAAAGAAAGAGAAAGAAAGAAAGAGAAAGAGAGAAAGAAAGAAAGAGAGAGAGAGAAAAAGAGAGAGAAAGAGCGAGAGTGAGAGAGACACACAATATATACATTCCCACACATATATAGGGGGATACTACAAGAGATCACATTGTCAAACAAATACATATATTTCCTTATTTATATCTCCACAGATCACACATTATTTTGTCAGTATTTTTGTAGTATTCCCTGCAATGCTAGAGGACAATACATTGTTACATGTTTGATCTGTAAAGCTCCCTTCTTACATGTGCCATTTTTTATTAGTTAAACAAACATGTAAGCCCAATTTAATAAATATATAGATTTATTATATATTTTGTACTTTATATATATACTGCCTGGAATAATTATGTATAACCGTGTTACCGTCTCTATATATTTAGGATTAGGTTTGTTAGGAAGTGAGCTGTGTAAGAGTATATTGTACATCAATATATTAATATGCAGTGATGAGCAGTATATATAAATATAGTGTTAAACTAGTGCTGGGGTTTTATTAATGTACTAGAATCGAGATAAGATATAAGAGTGTAATATTCTGCAGGCATGTAGTTATGAGATAGTATACAAAATGTTATGGTAAATAAAGCAGACGCTGATCAGCTGTACTTTGGAGAGGACCTGCGAGGGGGTGTGTGGCCGAGCAACAAATCACGGCCTGACACATCATTATGTACACAAAAAAGAGGTTAAAATTCTTATTATCAAATATATTTCCTTTTTGCTGTAAAATACATATCAGTGATTGATATAAATGGCATATGTTTGTAAAGCTGGCTCCATTCCCGGATTCCTAAATCTATTGTTTTTCCTTCAAACATAAAGCAATGGCAGATAAGTATAGCACACCACTCTTTACATCTCCACTCACATTAGTAAATATAGATTTTACATTGACTGGGAGGCTCTGGCTCCTCCCCTTGCCAGCTGTCCGTCACGGTGAGAATTCCATGTAAGCTTCTCAGCCAATCACACGCTGCATCCCCAGATATCTCATTCTACGGTTCCCTGCAGTCGTCTGACGAATCCATATAGGATTCTCACTGGTGTGAGAGCATTCATTAAGTGATATTAAATGGTATAAAACATTATACAAATATATATGGATAAATAGAGATTAAAAATGCTTTATTTTACCCAATTAAATGGCACTGAAATCCCAGTTCTATCAGGCATAAATGATCATTTTCAAACCTAATTTTTTTCTTGCAGGAGTGATATATATCAGGTTTGGGGGTAAAAATCTGGCGGAACCTGTTACTGGACCTCACCAAACATCTCATTTAGCTTTTTAAAAAGGTGTAATATAAAATGATGAATGTACATTCCATTTAGTTACTAACACAGAGACAAAAGGAGTTAGATAGATAGATAGATAGATAGAGTTAGATAGGAGAAAGGAAGGGATAGATAGATAGAAATAGATAGATAGATAGATAGATAGATAGATAGAGTAGCGCTACAGAACATGTTGGTGGGTTACACATAAACGATAATAGGTGGATAGATAGATAGCTGGGGGATAGATAGATAGATAGATAGATAGATAGATAGATAGATAGATATATAGAGAGGGGGATAGATAGATAGACATAGATAGATAGATAGATAGATAGATAGGGGGATATATAGAGAGGGGGATATATAGAGAGGGGGATAGATAGATAGATAGACATAGATAGATAGATAGATAGATAGATAGATAGATAGATAGATAGATAGATAGATAGAGAGGGGGATATATAGAGAGGGGGATAGATAGATAGATAGACATAGATAGATAGATAGATAGATAGATAGATAGATAGATAGATAGATAGATAGAGAGGGGGATATATAGAGAGGGGGATAGATAGATAGATAGATAGATAGGATAGATAGATAGATAGGATAGATAGATAGATAGATAGATAGAGAGGGGGATATATAGAGAGGGGGATAGATAGATAGATAGATAGATAGATAGATAGATAGATAGATAGATAGATAGATAGATAGATATACAAGTATTCTGATCTTGATACAGGAATATTTTCATGGTGTTCTAGATGACTTGGATATGGTTGGACTATCCTAGGCCCACAAAGAGTTTGGAAACTGCAAGTTTGTTCAATCAGTGCAATATGTAGAAATGGGCAATTTATAGGAATAACTGGCACATGATGTATTTAGATGTTAGAGGTTGACGTCCAGACCTTTACATCTTCTACATCTTTATTTAACGCACTATAATCTATCTATATATGTACAACATGGCTCCTATAACCTCTCTCTCACTGCTAAGGTCCATATCTGCCTCAGTATATCATGCAGGGTTTGACTTTGATAAACCTTATACAGAGTCCAGTCTGATAATAATGTTCACTTTCTTGTTTTTGGTGGGGGGGAAAACACGTCAAACTAGGAAGACAGAAAATAACAGTAAACCAGAAAATAAAAATAAAATCAGATAAGGAGGGTGAGCGTAAAATGATCCTGGTGGGGGATATAGAGCCTACTGGGAGGTAAAATCAGAGATGGACAAGGCCAGGAGGTTCTCTGCCCAGGTACTGGAGTGGAACATGGCCTCATATGGTAGTGGAGCACAAGCATATACTGTTTCCTGGACTTATCAACCAGCCAAGCTGACAATCTATGAGGAGATCCCTGGCCTAGGCACCCAAAAAGAAAAATGGCAGAGGAGAAATCCAGCTAGAACTGCAGGAGGAGGCCCCTCAAGGAGCGACCTCGGTACACAAAGACGGAGCTGAGTCAAGACAAGTCTTGTGCAAATGACATGTGATGTTCCCTTATTATACTGCTCTCTGTGGAAGACTAAGTAATTCAATAAATCATGTTATTATTGTTAAAATTGAAGAGCCTTTTTGTTTTATTGCTTTATACTCCAATAACCAGATGAAGAAAAAAGAGAGAGTCAAAGACGAGCGTTCTCAAAGGAGCCAGGACACAACTGCAATGGCACAGACAGAGGAGACCGGGCCCCCAGGGATGGTCCCATTCAAAATGTCTTAAGATCGGACAAATATAAATACATTATTTTTTTTACTAATTAGTTTTTACATTAGAGTACTGGCAGTTTTAGATGTCATTTTTCCAAATGAGCAGAAAGACATTTTCTATGTATTCCATGGGTGTCCTTGTTGGTCCAGTGGTTAGGATTCGGTGCTTTCACCTCTGCGACCATGGTTCGATTCCAGTCAGGGAAGCAAGAGGACACGCCATCCTGAAGCATGGTTGGGTCTGGTCAGTACTTGGATGGGAGACCACCTAGGAATACCAGGAATTGTAAATTGTGGCAAACTGGAGAAGGAACTGGCAACCCACTACAGTATCTCAGCCATGAATACCAAGTGTATCAGCATGACCATGGACATAAAGATGTGCCTGGTGTGTTATGGTCCATGAGGTCACGGAGAGTCGGAAACAACTGTACGACAAAACAATTCAAAATGTACTCCCAATCAGGAAGTTGATTATTGGAAACTAACATGGTAGATTCCATAACATTATTGCATATTACAATGTTGGAATATTTTCTTTACATTCTAAAACACGGTAGTCATTTAAGGAAAATTGTTACTTTGTATAAAATAAAAAATGAAATAAAAGTAAAAATAAATAAAAAATCTCCATTAATAAAAAGTATTTTTAAAACCTTTTAAAAACCTTTTTTACATTCAATAAAAATTGCTCTATTGCGCTTACAGGTTTTTGATTTATGTGGAGTAAAGAACCACTTTAGTCAAGTATTTACAATGTGCTGTCTTGAAGTACGTATGGTAAGGGACAAAGTGTTTTTGGAAGGTAGAAACATACAGCCTTTAAATTATTATGAGAGCCGCCACTTTTGTATCTACTAATCCGCTTCAGCACTGAATGCAGAGGAAGCTTTCAGCTGCTGCAATGGAAATGTGCGCTGCTGAAACGTGCCGTTGCTTTAAGGACTTCAGGAAACATCATTAGTTTACAAGGACTCACAATGCTGAGAACACAGCTCAAGAGGACAGCTCAGACAAGGAAATAGCTACCTATAGGAAGAATAATTGTATATAATACTTAAAGGTTCAGAGTATTATGAAGAATGAGTTTTTCTGAGTATATAATTAGGGTTCCCTGGTGGTCCAGTGGTTAGGATTCGGTGCTTTCACCGCTGAGATCTGGGTTTGATTCTAGTCAGGGAACCAAGAGGTCACACCACCCTGAAGCCATGCAAAGTTGGTCAGCACTTGGATGGGAGACCACCTAGGAATACCAGGAGCTGTAGGCAATTTGAGAAGAAACTGGAAAGCCAGTCCAGTATCTCTGCCATGAATACCAAGTAGATCAGCATGGTGTGTTACGGTCCATGAGGTCACAGAGAGTCGGACACGACTGAATGACGCAAACATACACATAATTAGGCAGGGAAGTCATAAAGCTAGGTTGCAGCAAAAATGCTGATGGGTCTGGCCCCCCCCCCTATATCTATGATACAATATGTGTGCCTTTTTCTGTCCTGTTCCTTTTAGCCTCCCAAATATTTTAAGTACAAAACCCTGTTTATCAGGCCCACTTCCTCTGGTTCTTCTTGTTTTTCTTTTTTTTTAGTCTGGGAAACAGATAAAAGCCTGGAGGGTCCGTTCCACCAAATACATGTCTGTATGGAGCGCTGTGCACATATTAAGAGGGACATGAAAGCTTTCTGGATTTCACCAGGAATATAATATACCTATCATTCTATTATTTACTTTTATGTACTTTATTTTTTAAGAAGTGCTTAAAAGCTCAGTTTTTCTGCCTAAAGTCATACAAATTTGTCCCTGCTTGGTTTTGTTTTAAATTAGCCTGTCAGTGACCTCTCTCCAGTTTCATGTTGCAGAATGTTGCCATGGTTTGGTTACTATGAGACAGTCCAACCCATGTACTTAGAAGTACACCGCCTTCATGAGCTGCAGTTCGACATTTGTAATCATTTTAGGAAATAAAACAGAGCTTTTAAGCACTTCTTAATAAAATAGAGTACACAAAAGTAAATAGATACACATATTATATTCCTAGTGAAATCAAGAAATCTTTCATGTCCCTTTAAGAGAAATCTACTTCCCTATTGGTGCTTAACAACAAATGTCCGTTAAGTGCATCTTTAAAACATAGATTACACATCGTAGTAACAATACTTAATAGTGAATCATTTTTCAAGAATATAAGTGTCCCTATTTGGCCATTTGAAATATGGTATAAGATGGGCATTTACTTCTCTGCAAGAGCAGGGCTTGCAGTTATGCTTTCAAATGGTCTGCTTCTGAGAATATGCTAAATAATAAATTAAAGTATTGTTTATTTTTTGTTCTAAAATCAGTGAGTTTTGTCAAAATAGAACATTTTAAATTCGACTATGCGGGTTGTTCAAAACATTTACTTTATCTATTAAGAGAGCAATTAAATCTTAGTAGACAGGATCAAAGGGCTCGATTACATGGCTCCCATACGGAATCTTGTGAGGGAGCTTCCACAGAGGGATCTATGTAGCTATTACATTCCTCCCACAGTAACACTTACATGTAAATCCCCACTAGTGACTGCTACATATGAACTGTTCCCTGATCTACATCAACCTAAACCTTACACGTAAGCTTAATATCTATTCTATGCTGCTCTTTCAATAAGAACTATGCAGAACTTTTATATGATTCTCACAAAAAATTCTAAGATTTACTGACTCTTACTCAGGGGGTTTAATGGTAGATGGTTAAGATTAGGTGCCATGGGGTTCATAGAGACCCCCATGGTTAAGTAGTGAATGTTATATTCCATGAGAGTGCACAGGGATCACCATTGTAATAGGCTAGGTAATCATGGGGGTTCATAAGGACTTCCATAGTAAAGGTGTAAAGTTAATATAACATGGGTCCACAGGGTTAAGTTTAGCTACCATAGGGGTCCATTGGGTATATTATATATGGCGACATGAGGGTTAGGAAGAGGTTAATGGCCTCCCCACCCCAAAGTACAAGGAAAGGGGGAAGGGTAGGGGCAGATGTCCCTGTAGGTATTGATGGATCCAGAGATGTATAAGGATATGGGAGGAAGTTAGGGTTAGTCTAGTGTGTTCACCTTAGGTAGTAGTACCATTGCCTTTAATTGGTGTGGAGTCTACGGATTCGGACTCTAAGTCTCCTACAGTTATAAATAAGGCAGGTTGCGAGCACACGCTAAAGCTAGAGAGCTATGTGCAAACCTCCTGGTATGTCTTTCAGACTTTTGTTGTGTGGCCAATTAATAGCTCTACAAGGATGCCTATAAGAACTCCCAGATACGTATCAGCCGTGCTGGAGATCCTACGGGAACCATGCAAGCGAGCCTTAAGATTGAATACACGGCTGTGTGGAAAAATTTGCAAGCAAGACGAAAAACAAAAAAATTGTGCTAGAGCATCATAGACTAAGTAAGCAGCACCTTACAACTCAGAAAAAAACTAACCGTTCATGTAAACAAATGGCGGGCTGCCATGAAGCGCTACACTTATAATAAGGAGAGCGGAGAGTTTTGTACATGAAACTGTACAATATGCACGAGGCATAATGTAGTGGAAGAGCAGGAATCAGCTACCACTGAAATACTAGGCGTCCTTTCAGGAGCAAAGGCAATAAAAACCATGAAGAACGAATGGCCCCAGGGGAAGAAGGAATAAGAACTGAGAGCGTGAAGGAAGAAAACCCATACAGAGCTTTTTACATGTTGATTGAAGGACGGAAAAATAGAGCCATGGTGTAATCCTCATACATAAGAGAGGAGAAGGCATTCTATATTCATCAAAGCTTCTTAGCTATCTCACAGGAGGTTAATAAGACAACGTCCTATCTTATTCTTTGGAACTTAATCAACCAATGGTGTCATAGTCTAAAGCCTTTGATGAATAACTAGCACAGGAAAAGCTCAACTCATCTTAAAGGGAAGTTGATTTCAATGTGACATTATTATTAGGGGTTCAAACTATCACCCCCCCCCCCCCCCATTCCAAAGGAGGTACAGTTTGGAAGACAACATTAAGAAAATACATAGAAAAGGATAAGAACCAAATGTCCATCTAGTCAAGACATTGGACAGCATGAACTTAAGTATTTCTGTTGCAGCATATAAAAGGGTATTTGTAAATGTGTAATAGTTTGGTTTTTTTTCTTTAGAAGATGCTTTAGGAGCACAATAAACTGGTTCAAATGTTTAACTGCTCTAGAGGCTTGCTCCTGTCATTAAATGAGCAGTGATTTAACTTTATGAGTTATACCTGTCTGCCATTGAGATCTGCAGTCTCCAATACGCTTTGTATTGAGAGCGTATTTTCCTGTTTTTATTTTCAGTGAAGTTTAAACTAATATCTAATAAAAACAGCTACTATAATGTCTAGAACAGATTTTTTTATGCATGGAAATAGCCTATGTCCCTTTAAGCATGTTCCTTTAAACAAATATCTACAGAATAGGGAGGTTGGATCAGTTTGTGATGCATTTTGCCAGTGCCCTATCTTCTTAAAAGAAGGTAGATGCAGTCTTGAGACCGAAACCTTGAGAATAAAGAAACAAAAATGACACTAGAACCTTTGAAGATCCCACCAAGTTCTAATCTACTTAAAAGATATATCACTATCAACAAAGGTCTGCACAGTTAGAACTATGGTATTCCCAGTAGTAATATATGGATGTGAGAGCTGGACGCCTTTGGATTGTGGCATTGGCCAAAACTACTTAGAGTCCCATGGACTGCAAGAAGATACAATAAATCGGTACTTCAGGAAATCAAAACAAACTGTTCACTGGAAGGTACGATCATGAGGCTGAAGCTGAAATATTTTGGTCATATCATGAGATGGCAGGATTCCCTAGAGAAGACTTAGATGCTGGGAAAGATTGAAGGCAAACAAAGAGGACGACAGAGGCGGAGATGGGTAGATAAGGTCACGGAAGCAATGGACATAATAAACTTGATGGAGCTTGAAGGGGCAGTGACTGACAAATGTACCTGGCTTGTTGCGGTCCATAGGGTCACGGACAATTGGATACGTTCGAATTACTAAACAACACACACACATATATATATATATATATATATATATATATATATATATATACGTACGTATATATATATATATATATATATATATATATATATATATATACATACGTACGTACGTACGTACGTATGTATATATATATATATATATATATATATATATATATATATATACACATACATACACATACAAACACACAATCCACCACTGAAGAGAATGCAGACCCACTACCAAGTCTATTCTCTGAAGGAGAATATTACTTCATTGAAATCTTCCAGACACTTAAAATCTCAGATGGAAAATGAGCTACTAGGTTGCAAGAAGATACAAAAACAAAATAATGGGTATCAAAGGTATGTGCCAGGTGGACGTTTGGGTCACCATAGAAACACTTGAATAATTGTGAGAAGCGCAGAACAGGGAAAAATAGGCAATCAAATGCAGATGACTCATCTATAATTTAAAGACGACCTTGCATGCCAGAAGACCCCAGCAAGAAATCAGAGAACTCACTGAACCAAGTAAAGAGATGGATCTCCATATGAGGCTCTGGAAGATTAGAGTGAGAGACTAAAATAGATGGAACAGGATGAAGGATGTCTAACCTGACGAGCAAGTCTCAATGGAGGGCTACTATCAAGTGAACAGGAGATTGGAGAAAAGGATTTGGAGAAAACAGAAACCACCATTCCATAAGGTTTTCTGGAAAAATTGTGGGCGAGACATTTGGACATCAAACGCACCTTAAATCAGATAGAAATATACTGGATATCAACATTACCCAATGCAGAAGTATATGCTGGGAATTATCTAATACAAATATGCGTAATAGATATTAACTAATGGAGGCGTTAATGTTGGTGTTTATGAACGGAGAGGTGTATGCTGGGTGTTGTCTGATGGAGTGGTGTATGCTGGGTAATACCTTATGGAGAGTCATGTGTCAGGTAATACCGGATGGTAGGGTGTATTAGCAGTGTTAGCCGATGGAGATGTTTATGCAGGATATTGTCTGATGGAAAGATATGTACTGGCTAATATCTGAAAAAGAGGTGTAATTCCAGATGGAGAGGCGAATCCTGGTTAATGGCTGATGGAGAGGTGTATGCTGGGTATCTGCCAGAAACATGTGTGATGGGCGTTATTGGGTATAAAGCAGTGGTTCTTAATGGCAGATGGAGAGACGAATCCTGGTTAATGGCTGATGGAGAGGTGTATGCTGGGTATCTGCCAGAAACATGTGTGATGGGCGTTATTGGGTATAGAGCAGTGGTTCTTAATGG
The DNA here is from genome assembly GCA_027410445.1 of Discoglossus pictus. Lineage (NCBI taxonomy): Eukaryota > Metazoa > Chordata > Amphibia > Anura > Alytidae > Discoglossus > Discoglossus pictus. The sequence goes on along the minus strand of CM050169.1, from coordinate 209,325,771 downwards.
CAGATGGAGAGACGAATCCTGGTTAATGGCTGATGGAGAGGTGTATGCTGGGTATCTGCCAGAAACATGTGTGATGGGCGTTATTGGGTATAGAGCAGTGGTTCTTAATGGCAGATGGAGAGACGAATCCTGGTTAATGGCTGATGGAGAGGTGTATGCTGGGTATCTGCCAGAAACATGTGTGATGGGCGTTATTGGGTATAAAGCAGTGGTTCTTAAACCTCTCCTCAGGACCCACCAGACAGGCCTTGAAGAATTGTTCCTCCTGTGTTCACAAAACCATGGCCTGTCTGGTGGGTCTTGAGGACAGGTTTGAGAACCACTGGTATAGAGGTATATGATTATTACCTAATATAGAAAATAATTCTGGGTACTGGAGGTGAGTGCTGTTGTTTACAGAAGATGAATAGTGGGTATTACGTGATGTAGACGTGCATGCTGGGTATTGACGGATGGGGAGGTACATGCTGGGTATTGACCGATGGAGAAGCCTATATTGGGAATTACATGGTGGAGAAATGCATGCTGGATGTTATCTGATGGAGAGATGCATGTTCAGTATTATTTAATAGAAAGGGCATGTTGGGTAATTACAAGATGAGCTGGTTAAGAGATGTGTACTCAGTATTGTTGGCTGGGAATTACCTGGCAAAAAAGATGGTGTCTGGCTCCTCACTAATGCGCATATGGGTGAGCATACAGTATACCATTACATATAGTACAGATACAGGGCTGTCTATACATGCGTCTCAATGTGTTGAAGGACTGAAAGGGTTACATGGCAGATGAAATTTATCTGAAACTGACCCCTTGCTCTCCCCCTCCCCTCTCTACCACATCTCTCATTCCCCAAAATGTCTTCATTACACTTATTTTCAAAGTCTGCGCACCTGCGGCGAATTACAGCGTCCACACTGGAATAAACAGCTGCAATCAGCCACAATTGTACCCTGAATCCAGCCCTATTCTCCGGAAATTCAATGGCTCATCCTCTTCCACCGCAGGAGGGGCTGGGAGGCTGAGGAGCCTGGCACCTCTAGGACTGATAGATAACTGGATGAGGCAGATCCTGGCAATCCCAGGGCTTATGGGAAGCCGAGAGACAGCAGAAAACTTACCAAGAAATCAAGGTCAGAGCATGAATACAAGATAAGTTTGTGGCAATAACAAATTTAACTCCTCTAGAGCGAACACAACTACGGTGCTAGTATCGGATGTAAGAAATTGGGAATGAGATTTTCTTCAAGTGACTGAGAAATATGGTTTATAAGGTTTGCTGAAATTGAGAAATGTATGCAAGAGACACGTAAATTATTATATTATAACGAGAGAGCCTAGTTCTACTGGAACTGACCAATGCGGGACTGGAACGCACAGATAAATCAAAATGTATTATGTTCTAAAAATATATTGAATGAAATCCGAATAACATATATTTTCAAAACATGCTGTCATTTACCAAAATCCACAGCATTCTTTTTTTTATTTATTTATACCATAATAACAAAGAGACCCAATGACTAATAGACTTCCTGAGAGGTAGCTACAAGCTCCATGCAGAGAGAAGCTAGCATGACTCAAAATGATAAGTGCACACAAATTACAAACAAGTCATTTTAGAGTTTTTCTGTAAGAGTGGAAGCACTGTCAAAACACATAAAGTTCATTGGGCAAGTGGAATATAGAACATATATATTATTGGTCGTCGATAATGGACTTCATTCATAGATCCTCGCCATTACAGATCATTTACAATCTCCCTATGGCCCATTCATAGATTCTACCTATTTATGGATCGTCCAAACACTCCCTAAGGCCCCTCATAGATCCTCACTCCTTAAACATCATCCACACACTCCCTAAGGCACCCTCATAGATCCTCACTCCTTAAACATCATCCACACACTCCCTAAGGAACCCTCATAGATCCTCACTTTACAATCATCTACCATTTCACTATACCTTATTCAAAGACCATCACACTTATAGATCATCCACTCACAAGGTCATCCTAAGGATTGATTAGTCTGAGACAAGCAAGATGGGCTTTTTGGTTCTTATCTGCCATCAAACCTATGCATCTACATAATCACCTTCATCCAACTCACAGATAATCACTCCTTACAGATCATCCATCCTCTTCCTACAATACACTTAATTCAAAATCATGATGAATCTCCCACTTATATGTCATCACTGATACAGATCATACACCCTTTCTCTATACCTCACAGTTACATATCCTCCACACTGTGCCTATACTTCACTCATAGATCCTCACCATTGCAGATCCTCCACCATTTCTCTATACCTCACTCATAGATCCTCACTGTTACAGATCCTCCACACTGTGCCTATACCTCACTCATAGATCCTCACGGTTACAGATCCTCCACACTGTCCCTATACCTCACTCATAGATCCTCACTGTTACAGATCCTCCACTATGTCCCTATACCTCACTCATAGATCCTCACCATTACAGATCCTCCACACTGTTCCTATACCTCACTCATAGATCCTCACTGTTACAGATCCTCCACACTGTTCCTATACCTCACTCATAGATCCTCACTGTTACAGATCCTCCACACTGTGCCTATACCTCACTCATAGATCCTCACGGTTACAGATCCTCCACACTGTCCCTGTGTCTCACTCATTGATCCTCACCCTATACAGATCCTCCACACTGACCCTATACCTCACTCATAGATCCTCACCATTACAGATCCTCCTTACTGTCCCTATGCCTCATTCATAGATCCTCACTGTTACAGATCCACCACACTGTCCCTATACCTCACTCATAGATCCTCACGGTTACAGATCCTCCACACTGTCCCTATAACTCACTCATAGATCCTCACCATTACAGATCCTCCTTACTGTCCCTATGCCTCACTCATAGATCCTCACCGTTGCAGATCATCCACACTGTCCCTATACCTCACTCATAGATCCTCCTGGTTACAGATCCTCCACACTGTGCCTATACCTCACTCATAGATCCTCACCGTTACAGATCCTCCACACTGTCCCTATACCTCACTCATGGATCCTCACGGTTACAGATCCTCCACACTGTCCCTATACCTCACTCATAGATCCTCACCATTACAGATCCTCCTTACTGTCCCTATACCTCACTCATAGATCCTCCTGGTTACAGATCCTCCACACTGTGCCTATACCTCACTCATAGATCCTCACCGTTACAGATCCTCCACACTGTCCCTACACCTCACTCATGGATCCTCACGGTTACAGATCCTCCACACTGTCCCTATACCTCACTCATAGATCCTCACCATTACAGATCCTCCTTACTGTCCCTATACCTCACTCATAGATCCTCCTGGTTACAGATCCTCCACACTGTCCCTATACCTCACTAATAGATCCTCCTGGTTACAGATCCTCCACACTGTCCCTATACCTCACTCATAGATCCTCACGGTTACAGATCCTCCACACTGTCCCTATACCTCACTCATGGATCCTCACGGTTACAGATCCTCCACACTGTCCCTATACCTCACTCATGGATCCTCACGGTTACAGATCCTCCACACTGTCCCTATACCTCACTCATAGATCCTCCTGGTTACAGATCCTCCACACTGTCCCTATACCTCACTCATGGATCCTCATGGTTACAGATCCTCCATACTGTCCCTATACCTCCCCTTTCTTCATGCACACTCATGCCTCGGATAGACAAGAGGCCATCCTGAATATAAACTAATCTGTGGCAGGATATATTGGGCTTCTGATTCTTCCCAGACATCACATCTATGTTACTATATTCTCTTCCTTACAGGTTTTCGAGTTCTTCTTGCGTACAACACATATAGTTCATCCAGCCTCCGGCCTTATCTTCACCCACTCATAGATAATGATGCCAAACAGGTCACCAACCTCTCCCTGATCACCCACCTCTCATAGATATTCTCACTTAGCCACAGCTGTAAGTCCCTGCGACACAGTCAGCCAGGCGCTGCGACACATGCAGCCAGGCGCTGCGACACACAGGTTGAGAACATTTAACTAAATTGTCAAGGCTGCAAATTTTTTGTAAAAATGTGCAGAACAGGAGCAGATTAAAAAAAATAGAATTCTGTTAAATTTTTCTTTACATAAACAGGTGTTGTTAGTTCTGTGATAAGCACGGGCACTGCCATTGTTTGTTGGTGTGATGCCCAAGCACTTGGCCAATGAATAAATAATGCCCCAAAACTGGTTTTAATTTTTTTCTTTTCTGTAGGCAGATTTATGGACTGGCACCCCAAGGGCTTCATGTGTAGGTCAACTCTGTATGTAAAAGTAGTGCTATGTTTATATTGGAGAAGTATTCTCCAATATAGAATGACAGGGCATGGCTGGTAAGGTGGCAATGCTGGGTAGGATGGATAGAATGGGGGTGTAAGTTGGCAAAGCAGTTTTTGTAGGGTGGCAATGCTGGGTAGGATGGATAGAATGGGGGTGTAAGTTGGCAAAGCAGTTTTTGTAGGGTGGCAATGCTGGGTAGGATGGATAGAATGGGAGTGTAGGTTGGCAAAGCAGTTTCTGTAGGGTGGCAATGCTCGGTAGGACGGATAGAATGGGAGTGAAGGTTGGTAAAGCAGTTTCTGTAGGGTGGCAATGCTCGGTAGGACGGATAGAATGGGAATGTAGGTTGGTAAAGCAGTTTCTGTAGGGTGGCAATGCTCGGTAGGACGGATAGAATGGGAGTGTAGGTTGGCAAAGCAGTTTCTGTAGGGTGGCAATGCTGGGTAGGACTGATAGAATGGGAGTGCAGGTTGGCAAAGCAGTTTTTGTAGAGTGGCAATGCACCGTAGAATGGATAGAATGGGAGTGCAGGTTGGCAAAGCAGTTTCTGTAGGGTGGTAATGCTCGGTAGGACGGATAGAATGGGAGTGTATTATTGTTTTTTTTTTTTATAATTTCAATGTTTTAATGAAGGCAATAAATGAATTTATATAAAGCACTATGTAATGAATTTGTGTGCTGGATGCATGAAGGCTAAGAGTGAGACGTGGTAAGTAGTGTACGATGGCATGATGTGCAAGAGAGTGAGGCAGAGCTTGGAGATGGAGGGTGCGGGGAGGACTCGCGGTTTGTGCGCGAGGCTGGCAGTGTTGGGGCAGGACTCCGTAGTCTCAGATTTTTTGTACTTGATGGGATCATTAATAACCAAAAGTTTACAGCTGCGGCGAACCGGCTAAAGGCTGTTTACTTCTATCCTAAGCAGTGATAGATTGTGTGTCCCACAGAGATGTAGCAAGAGAGGGAACAAAGAGTGCAGGAGAGGGGATAGAGAGAGAGGGGCAGAGAGTGCAGGAGAGGGGATAGAGAGAGAGGGGCAGAGAGTGCAGGAGAGGGGATAGAGAGAGAGGGGCAGAGAGTGCAGGAGAGGGGATAGAGAGAGAGGGGCAGAGAGTGCAGGAGAGGGGATAGAGAGAGAGGGGCAGAGAGTGCAGGAGAGGGGATAGAGAGAGAGGGGCAGAGAGTGCAGGAGAGGGGATAGAGAGAGAGGGGCAGAGAGTGCAGGAGAGGGGATAGAGAGAGAGGGGATAGAGAGAGAGGGACAGAGAAAGAGGGGCAGAGAAAGAGGGGCAGAGAGTGCAGGAGAGGGACAGAGAGAGAGGGGCAGAGAGTGCAGGAGAGGGGATAGAGAGAGAGGGGCAGATAGTGCAGGAGAGGGGATAGAGAGAGAGAGGGCAGAGAGTGCAGGAGAGGGGATAGAGAGAGAGAGGGCAGAGAGTGCAGGAGAGGGGATAGAGAGAGAGAGGGCAGAGAGTGCAGGAGAGGGGATAGAGAGAGAGGGCAGAGAGTGCAGGAGAGGAGATAGAGAGAGAGAGGGGCAGAGAGTGCAGGAGAGGGGATAGAGAGAGAGAGGACAGAGAGTGCAGGAGAGGGGATAGAGAGAGAGAGAGGGCAGAGAGTGCAGGAGAGGGGATAGAGAGAGAGGGCAGAGAGTGCAGGAGAGGAGATAGAGGGGCAGATAGTGCAGGAGAGGGCAGAGAGAGAGGGGCAGAGAGTGCAGGAGAGGGACAGAGAGAGAGGGGCAGAGAGTGTAGGAGAGGGGATAGAGTGAGAGGTGCAGAAAATGCAGGAGAGGGGATAGAGAGAGAGGGGCAGAGAGTGCAGGAGAGGGACAGAGAGAGAGGGGCAGAGAGTGCAGGAGAGGAGCAGAGAGTGCAGGAGAGGGGATAGAGAGAGAGGGGATAGAGAGAGAGGGCAGAGAGGAGATAGAGAGAGAGGGCAGAGAGTGCAGGAGAGGAGATAGAGAGGCAGAGAGTGCAGGAGAGGGACAGAGAGAGAGGGGCAGAGAGTGTAGGAGAGGGGATAGACTGAGAGGTGCAGAGAGTGCAGGAGAGGGACAGAGAGAGAGGGGATAGAGAGAGAGGGGCAGAGAGTGCAGGAGAGGGGATAGAAAGAGAGGGGCAGAGAGTGCAGGAGAGGGGATAGAGAGAAAGGGGCAGAGAGTGCAGGAGAGGAGCAGAGAGTGCAGGAGAGGGATAGAAAAGAGGGGCAGAGAGTGCAGGAGAGGGCATAGAGAGATAGGGACAGAGAGTGCAGGAGAGGGATAGAAAAGAGGGGCAGAGAGTGCAGGAGAGGGGATAGAGAGAGGGGGCAGAGAGTGCAGGAGAGGAGCAGAGAGTGCAGGAGAGGGATAGAAAAGAGGGGCAGAGAGTGCAGGAGAGGGCATAGAGAGATAGGGACAGAGAGTGCAGGAGAGGGATATAAAAGAGGGGCAGAGAGTGCCGGAGAGGGGATAGAGAGAGAGGGGGCAGAAAGTGCAGGAGAGGGGATAGAGAGAGAGAGAGAGGCAGAGAGTGCAGGGATAGAGAGAGAGAGAGAGAGAGAGAGAGAGAGAGAGAGAGAGAGAGTGCAGGGATATATATATATATATATATAGAGAGAGAGAGAGAGAGGCAGAGAGTGCAGGCAAGGGGATAGAGAGAGAGGGACAGAGAGTGCAGGAGAGAGCAAGATCAGAAGCGGGTTAGAGAAAGCAAGAGACGAGAGAGAAAGAGCGAGCGCCGGAGAAAGAAAGAAAGAAAGAAAGAAAGATGGAGAGAACAGCCACCGACATGAGCCCGAACAAGAGAGAGGGGAGGCAGACAAAGCAAGAAATGGAAAGAGATAGAAACGCAGACCAAGTGAAAGAAGAAGACGCAGCTCAAGCGTGGAAGCAGACAGAGTAAGAGAGGAAAATCATAACAAAATAGGAGGTAGAGAAAAAGACAGAAAAGAGACATCAAAAGAAAATAGCTAGTAGAAGAAGAGGAAAGAGAAGGTAATGACAGCCCGATAGAGGATAGGAGACTCAAAGTGAAGGAGGCTACAAGATCAGGAATTAGGCAGAGCTCACCCGGGAGGAAGGTGCATAGAGAGATTAAAAGAGAATAATGATGGGAGACAGCCGCATATGGAGTTAGATAAAAGATGAGGAGAAGAGCAAAATAGGCAGCGACAACGAGTGAGAGGGTAAATGACATAAACACTCAGCCCTCAACGGAGAGGAAAATGTAAAGTGGAAACCAAAGAGGGAGAGGAAAGAGAGAGAATTATGGTGCATTCTACAGTCTAAATTCAGCAGAATAATTGATTTTTTCTCTTCAAAACATTTCTACCATCGTCTGTCCTTATAACATAAACCTCCCAGGAATGGAGACTCACAGGAAGAAATATAAAGATTAATATAAGAACTGCGATGTTCTGCAGATCGGCTGATGCAAGGAACGTCCTGCAAGTCTGATGACCATTGGGGTAATGCTCTGCAGATAGGAATCTCTGCCAATGTTGGACATCATACACCTAGCTGAACCACATCCAGAATCAGGAGAGAAAATTAATTGAAAAAGTGAAATCTTTAAGCATTATTATGTATTTATTGATTAATATTCAGTTAATATATTAGTTTTTTTGTCTACATTCATCGTCATTGCTTGCAATATAACAACTCTTACTCTTACCAGAGTAATCATGAGCAGATAGAATATAAATAAAAGCCATTAAAACTTAACTTATAAGTAAAATATCAGATATCGGTGTAAATAAATTATTAGATAAACAATACTAAATGTCTTATTCTATATTGCAAATAAGTCTAATTTCCAGTACAGTTTGTATCAACCACAATATGGTCTTGTGCGCAACTAGGCAAGTTTAACCCCCGCACAGCGCCATAATAACGCACATCTTAACCCCATTGTTTTAGGATTCCTATATGACATTTGCTGGGAGTGCATGTTCCATATTTCTTTAGGTTGAAATGTGCTCATGTTAGTTCACCAATAACTGACATTAAAAATAAATGTGCAAACAACAGGAAATCAAATCTTTAGACTGAAAATATAATTTAAAACCCTTCTCCTCTACTACTACTACTACTACTAACTGTGATAACACGGATTAAGCTGTCTTGGCAAGGATTGAATAATGTTATTGAAGTTGAAATCTTTCACTTCCTTTCATTCTAGCTCAGGACAGTGAAAGAGATGGGATGGTTACAGCAATGGCCATGACTGAGGTATACTGGGTTTTTAAAAATTATATTTTCTGGCCAAAGCTTTGATTTGCTGCTGTTTACACATGTATATTTTATGTTATTTAATGGTACACTAAAAAAATAAATAATTTTAAACATTTTGTGCAGCAATGCAATCAAGCTAGTGCTACTATAACGCATAAATATGGACTATAGAGTTTAGCACATCATTTAAAAATGATGAACAATATTCAAAATATTGCCTATATATGCTCACTGTGTGATTGATATATTGGGTCCTATGCATAGTGATGTATTAGTAATTCTATGTATTCTCCCAATATGGCCCAAGCCTAAGGCAGCACACATTTAGGATGTAGCCAACTGCCTTATATTGCAATGCAATAGTATATTTCTGACTGTAAGTACAACTTACAATTTGTGGCACTTCTGGATTGCTAAAACAAAAAAACTAAGTCAGAGGCGCTCATCAGAGAAAGAACCAACCTTAATAGATTAGTTCTATGGCCATGATAAGCCACTCTGAGAGCAACCTCTTTTAGCTCACTTGTGCCCTTCACAGGGAGAAATATCCTGTCTGGTCCCACTCAGAAGAGTGACCCAGCCCCGAAATACAAGGCAATGCTACCCTGAACAGGAGAAACAACAAACCACAGACGCGTTTCGGCCTTTATGGGCCTCGTCAGTGAGGTGGATTGCTACCTTGTTGTGGTAAAGGGGCTTGTGTACCTCAATGAAGCTGTGAGCTATGCCATATAGTCACCCAAGATGGGAAGGTCATAGCAGAGAGATCAGACAAATCGCGGTCCGCCAGAGAAGAAACTGGCAACCCACTCCAGTACCTTAGCCAGGATAACTTAATGGATAAGTGCGACATAACTAATGTGCCTGGTGTGCTATAAGTCCATAGGCTCCCATCTCTGTCCCTCTCACCCAGTTTCTCCCGGCATTATTGCACCTAATGTGGTTTCAGTTTCAGGCCACAGTGTTCAGCTGAGATGTTTTGCATTTTTTTACCGAGCCTCTATTTGACAAATGCCTGCGCTGCTCAATCAGCCACATACATACATTGCGGCAGGGATGCCGTTAATGGAACCATAGGAGTTTAAGACTTGTTTGCCATTTAAACCGATTAAAATAATTATATGACTAATTATTAATAATTATTAATTAGACCCTCCAATTATTTCTACATTAGCTAAAGTATTTCATTATAGGGTATATTCGGTAATATGGGGCACTAGACACAAAATATATTTCTAACAAGCAAGAAATCTGGATGCTCCGCAGGCTCCTTCATAGCAGCATCAAAGGGAATACGGCAGAATTAACCTTTATTGGTCACAGGAGACAAGAAGAGCATTGCTTGGGTAGGATGCAAATATCACAAGCAAGGATGGTATTAAATTACCAGGGCAGGTGGAGGCTCTAACAGGTCAGGGCTCATCAAAGGGCTGCGTGCGGAGCATTCAACAACATGAGAGCAATGATGTGACCCGCACGCTGCTACAAGGCTCTGCAGAACATCTACTGGATGGATATGGGCCGATGCTACCAGAGGAAATGGTGATACCCATTCACAGCCAAAAATGATCTAAAGAATGTGTACAAATGGTCAACCCATTAAATGGACTGTGTAGGTGGCTGTTTATTATGATATAAAGTTGATGTTTTATGAGAAAAAAACTTACATTGAAAATAGTGACGTTGCAGCTCCTCTTCTTTTAGAAGTGACTTCACTTTTGTGGCAGAATGTGCATCAATGAGGTGTCTCTGGGGCGTGGTAGTACACCGTCCCCCCACCAATATGTACAAAATAAGGGTTGTGTGGAGTAGCACATGGGATGGGACTTAAAGGGACACTGTAATGAAGGTAACATGTGAAATCATAGTAAAGTATAATGTTAATAAAAAGATTTGAACATCAGTTGTGTAATTACTTACGTCTTTAGTGTTTTTTCTTCTCTAGTTTATGTATCCATGTTTTGCTCTTTGACCTTTCCCTTATTACAGTGTCCTTATCCTAAAGTAAATAATGAACAAAGCAAATGATGTCTCTCTGTACTGTGATACTGCTGGGTAGTGACCTCCTGTACCAAAAACAATGCAAGCAGGCAGTGATCTGGAACGGAGGATGGGGTAGGAATAGATCAAAGAGAACAAGATGGAAGACTACAGTATCCTACAGAAATGATTAAAATACTAATTACTTGCCCGTCAAAAATGACAGCATAATATGGTCTTAAAAATGTCTTCTGTCGGTTTATGCGCCTTCTCCCTCTCTTCCTCCCCCCTCCTTCCTTGCCTCTCCCCCTTTGTTGCCCATTGAGGGCGTCACAAAGAGCATTATATTGTCTTAAAAATGGTGACTTCTGTCGGTTTGTGAGCCCTTACTCTCCTTCTCTCCCTCCCCCTCCTTCCCTCTCCTTCCCTCCTTCTCTCTCCCCCTTCGGCGCCCATTGCGGGCCTCGCAATCAGCGCCTTCAGCCCCCATTGCAAGGCAAGTATATAAGTGATAGGTAATAGTATTGACATTTAACCAAATTACATTAAAAGGCTTTTATTACCATACTTTACTTTGATTATGCCATAAATTCAAATATACCTGCAATACGCTGTCCCTTTAAATAAAAAAAAGAAACACTATTACATGAGGAACACTGTAATAGTATATTATAAATATATTCTTTTGAATGGGGTGCGAATAAAATGATACAGCTTCCGATTGATTTCCTTCTTTATGTAACTATGCTGCAGTTTATTCTCCATTTTGGTTTCTGCCGATCAACTTCAGAGGTGAGAGGAGCCTAAAAGCGGAGGAAGCTTCTACAACAAGAAGGTGGCTTTTACAAACGGACGGTGGCATCTAAAACTGCCACTGCTTTCAATACAAGTTAATTGAAAGCTCTTTACTTTTTCAAGGACACATCTTTATGAGAGAGTAGCAGAAAGGATCAGCTCAGATATGAAAATGGAAGCTAAACATGTAAAGGTTTTCTATTTGGTTTTACTTTCTAGAAAAGATTGTGTCCGTTATTCAGTCTAATTATTATCTAAATAATGGGACATTTAAGACGAGCCTTGATCACCAGCCTTTATTCTGTTTTTGTGCCAGACGCATCAGTCCTTAGGAGCCTGCAGTGCTGTACACAGCACGTACACACACAATAACACAATGCGGAGCTTGGAGCAGCACTCGGATCCTCACACAATGCTCTGCAAACCTTTATCACCTTGTTATCTTATTATTATTTATAGGACTAGCAGCGTGGGCATTGCTCTGAAAAAAGTAGGATATTATGGGAACAAAGAGCCACTGGATAATAGGACTGTTTTACTGTGACTAGGGACACACAAAAGACTGGTTTACTGTGACAGTTATAGGATGAGGGGTCCATTAACATGGGGGTTATAGGTACAGGTCACTTAGGAGAGAGGCTGTTAAAAAGGAATAATAGGTACAGGGTCTCGTTATAGTGTAAAACCAATAAATGATCCCATTAATAAACAGGTGCACAATATGTGTAAAAAAGGATCCCATTAGAGGCAATACATGGGATGGTTATCTGGTGGGTACCAGGTGGTTATTGTTGAGTGGCACTGGCACAGATAAGCTGTATATATAGGGAAGATTAATATCAAACCAGGGCACTGGGCAGATATGAGGTGAGGGCTCTCATTGGAGTATTATTTAGTGAGGGGTATCTCTGATGGGTAGCAGACTGTTCCAGATCATTACAAAGTGAGGGTCTAAGAGATAGCAAAGTAATGGGTGAAGCTCTAGTGCTTGGTGCAGGACAGTTATAGGGTGATGGTCTAGTACTAGGTGTAGGTGAGTTATAGGGTGATGGTCTAGTACTAGGTGTAGGACAGTTATAGGGTTATGGTCTAGTACTAGGTGTAGGACAGTTATAGGGTGATGGTATAGTACTAGGTGTAGCTACCGTAAAGTGCTGACAGCACACAAGAGAGTTAGTACAGGACAAATTTTAAAGATATTCGGATCATTGAGAAAGCCACATTTCAGTGGCGAAACGTGTCTGTCCAACCTTTTTATAAACATTGATATTTAAATTTGAACATTATTAATAAAGTATTTTTATTTAATACACTTTCTAGACATGGTTCTATTACTAACCATATAATTAGCTAATCTTGATTCTTATTATCACTCACCGGCATACTAATACTACAATTCTGGTGAAAAATAAATAAATAAATAAATATATATATATATATATATATATATATATATATATATATATATATACACACACACACACACATATAAACACCTCCAGCGTGTATTGAGGATCCCTAGAGCAGCAAATGGAAAAACAAAAGCATCAGAAGTACCAACTATAAGGCAATTATACATAGGGAAGTGTTGGAAATACCTCATGTGGTGAGGTTGCTCAAGGTGAGGTTTGCACCTCTATCAGTACACACAGGTATACGGGGACTGTATGAAATCATAGTTTTCTGCACTAGGAATTGGTGAGCTCTCCCACCCCTCTTATTTTTCTATGTAGGTGTAGGACAGTTATAGGGTCATAGTCTAGTACTCGGAACAGGACATTTATTGGGTGAAGCTCTTGCACTAGGTGCAGGACAGTTATAGGTTAATGGTCTAGTACTAGGTGCGGGATAATTATATGGTCTTGTACTAGGTGCAGGATAATTATAGGATGAAGCTCTAGAACTAGGTGCAGGACAGTTACAGGGTAATGGTCTAGTACTAGGTGCAGGATAGTTATGTGGTAAAGCTCTAGCGCTAGGTGCAGGATAGTTATGTGGTGAAGCTCTGGCGCAGGATAGTTATAAGGTGAAGCTCTAGCGCTAGGTGCAGGATAGTTATAGGGTGAAGCTCTAGCGCTAGGTGCAGGACAGTTATAGGGTGAAGCTCTAGCGCTAGGTGCAGGATAGTTATAGGGTGAAGCTCTAGCGCTAGGTGCAGGACAGTTATAGGGTGAAACTCTAGCGCTAGGTTCAGGATAGTTATAGGGTGAAGCTCTAGCGCTAGATGCAGGATAGTTATCTGGTGAAGCTCTAGCGCTAGGTGCAGGATAGTTATAGGGTGAAGCTCTAGCACTAGGTGCAGGATAGTTATCTGGTGAAGCTCTAGCGCTAGGTGCAGGATAGTTATCTGGTGAAGCTCTAGCGCTAGGTGCAGGATAGTTATCTGGTGAAGCTCTAGCGCTAGGTGCAGGATAGTTATAGGGTGAAGCTCTAGCGCTAGATGCAGGATAGTTATAGGGTGAAGCTCTAGCGCTAGATTCAGGATAGTTACAGGGTGAAGCTCTAGCGCTAGATGCAGGATAGTTATAGGGTGAAGCTCTAGCACCAGGTGCAGGATAGCTATCTGGTGAAGCTCTAGCGCTAGATGCAGGATAGTTATAGGGTGAAGCTCTAGCACCAGGTGCAGGATAGCTATCTGGTGAAGCTCTAGCGCAAGATGCAGGATAGTTATAAGGTGAAGCTCTAGCGCTAGATGCAGGATAGTTATAGGGTGAAGCTCTAGCGCTAGGTGCAGGACAATTATAGGGTGAAGCTCTAGCGCTAGGTGCAGGATAGTTATAGGGTGACGCTCTAGCGCAAGATGCAGGATAGTTATAGGGTGAAGCTCTAGCGCTAGGTGCAGGACAGTTATAGGGTGAAGCTCTGGCACCAGGTGCAGGACAGTTATAGGGTGAAGCTCTGGCACCAGGCGCAGGACAGTTATAGGGTGAAGCTCTAGCGGTAGGTGCAGGACAATTCTAGTGTAGGAGCCACGTGACAAGTGCAGGGTTGTCATATGCAGATGGCATTGTGCTGTGTTGTTGTGTACCAGGCCAGTGACAGGGATATGATGGAGTGGGCTCTGGTTCTTGCAGGCTGGTGCATATCAGACACAATTCTTTGTTTGAGCACAATAGGATTCCAGAGCCGGCCGGGTGAATAGATACAGTATTTGTTGGGCTACTTTGTGTTTGCTGAGTGTGCATAGAGAGCGGGGCCGGGTGACCCTGGGCACACGGGGGAGAGGTCCTGTATGAGGGATGGAGGCACAGGGGGAGAGAGCATCCGGGGACAGCATGCCCTTATCAAACAAAAGAATGTTCCTATTGTCTGATTTAGACTCCTTGTTATTGTCAAAACCTCATAGGGATCTTAAGTGGTTTAGGTTGACATCAACAATAAAGCTTAACTTAAATTTAAGCTTCCCTTGCTATGTAATGCAGCAGCTTTTTTCTGCATCAATACTATATAAATTATTAAAAATGTGTGAATACCGCAAATTCTGGAATATTTTGAGGTTTATATCATTTTCTACAGCTCTGATTAAAAGCTTCCAACCCCCGTACATGTGTCTTTTACACTTTACAAGTTTGTTGATGCTGATGTTTTAGTAAATTATGGGAAATGCACAACACTCCAGCAACGTTTACGGCCAATTCTTATCAACACTTTCACCAGTAGAGACGCGAGCAATGCATTCCTTTGGCAAAACCGATGTTCTTGCTGCTAAATATGTGTAAGAAAGCAATTAAATATACTGGCAGAGTGCAAAAAAAATTAAAAAAAGTAATTTTCCACTGCCAGCTTTGCTGTAAGTAAGTCCCATGGCTGACTCCTACATTGTGAGACAGTATGAAGATTTTAATAAGAACAGCATTAAATCAATTGTCTCCCTCCTCCTGGAAGGGTATAACACAGAGCCCATCTGCTAGCAGCATATGAAGAGCTCTATAACTGGCAACCCATTGAGGAGCCTAACTAATTGGTCATGTGACACTCCAAGAAAGGCTATTGGGACATTAACCAACATACAGTGAAACTTGGTGATCTGGAAGTGCTTCTGTCACTTTATATCACAAAAGTCACCCTTTGTCTCAGTGTCACAATGGATTGGGCTAGACGGACTTCATAAGCTATATGTCCCTGCTGTCTTTGTCATTGTGTCACACTGCATTGTGTAGGACACATCTAAACAAGCTTCATTCGCTCTGCGTGTGTCAGTGTCACTTTGCATTGTGCCGAGTGGACTCACGGTGTCCTTCTGTCACCCTGCAGCGGGAGGCAGAGATTGAATGAACCATAGCTTGGGATCCCCCGTCGGGCAGGCTGTGACATTTGTGTGTGTCCACTCCCAGATCTAGGAATGTCTGGACTGCAAGACCCCCAGAGCCTTCCCCACCTCTCCTGGTGACTGAGGGCGCTTTTGTCACTGTCCAGCCTGACGTGGAAACAGTATGAGCAGCCCAGAGAGGAATCCTTAACCAGGCCCACGCACTGAGCAATGCAGACAATTTATACATTCCCTGGAGAGCACTAACACCCTAACACACACCCAGCCATTAACCCTAACACTCCCCGGACTGCTTCTTCACTGTACTGGTTCAACCAGAGCATTATGAGATTAGATTATCAACCATTGCATCAGCAATGACTCTCACATCCACATACCTGTCACCCGCTTGCTTATAGACCATGACACTTGGAAATAGGCTTGTATATGTGAGAAGTATTAGTGTTCACAGCTTTGTAGGCTTCAAAAGGGGCCTATTTCTATCTCATTATAAAAAATTGTTGTACAAAATGCTCAGCAGCTGAACTGTAAGCAGGAAATATGGGTCCTTCATGTCGTTAATGGTCACTATGAGTCCGGAGTGTGGCTACTTGTTTGGGTTAATGGTGGTTTATCAGCCTTATATGTGTCCTAAGAGTGTTTGCATTCTCATTTACCAGCCATGCAGGTAGACAAATTCATTGTGCTTATACTCAATAAGTCTGTGTTATCCAAATATACGTTTGACAGCAAATAAGGACCAATAACACCGCATCTACGATATCCATTCTATCTACCTAAAAGATTGGCTTAATTTAGGCTCACAACAGCCTTGAGCTTTACCCAATCATGCATACATTCCTTAACTGTGTTGACTTTATCATTTAAACTGGAAGTCTGTTACATGTATCCATTATAATTTCTATAAAGCATTACTTTCTCACCTTACCCCTAAATCTTCTACTTTCCAACTTCATGACCTCTTGTTCTTTCATGCCTCCTTTTCTCAAAGACAATTTGTACTTTATTAAATCATTTGAATGTTTCTATGTTCTGATCCCCTTAGCTCTGCATGTTCAGGTCATTAAATCTTTCCTCATTTGTACGGAGTTTCAGATCATGCCCCATTTTGTTTATCCTTCTCTTAATTGTTTTTAATTTGTTGATATCCTTTTGAACTGGACATTGTTTTCTAGGTGAGATCAATAGAGCAGCCTTTGTACCTCCCTTTTTCTTTAGCTAATTTTCTATCAATACATCCAAGCATCCTACTTACATTTACTGTGGCTTTGTTGTGTTGTTTACCTACTTTTAAATCATACACTCATAACATAATAACTCATAAGTACCTTTCCTCTTCATCATTTTAACATTATGTAAATATTCTACCTTTGGGTTTTAGTGGCCTAAGAGTACCATTTGGCAATTGTCAGTGTTGAGCTTTAGATCTCACATACTTGACCATCGCTCTAGTTTTATTAAATCGTGTTTTGTGTCATCTGCAGAGACAAACTTACCCGTCAAGCCCACTAGTAATATATTAGACAAAACAGCCCCCAGTGGAGTGCTCTGTGGCACTCCGCTGGTAACCATCCCTTCCTTTGACTCTCAGATGCCCATCCTTCATCCTGTGTCCTACCCAATGAATTGTGTTTGAATCTAGTCCCAGACTATGGATATCACACATTAGTTTATTGTGTGGGACAATGTCAGATACTTTACTAAAATCTAGATAGGCTACATTTACTGCTGCACCTTGGTCAATAACTCCATGCTGCCTATGATCTTATAAATAATTAGATGTTAAGTGCTCAATATTGCTCTTTCAAATATGTATCCATTAGATGCACACAACTGATGTCCAACTTACTGGCCTGTAGTTATTGGAGTTGTCCCTACTACGATTTTGTGTAGCAGTACTACATACACTACACTTCAACTGGAACTACATTTGACAATAATGATTAATTAAAAAGTAAGGCAAAAGGTGCGCAAATACCCGATCTAAGCTCCTTCAATACCCTTGGATGTTCATTGTCTGGGCCCACTACTTGTTCACATTTCATTTTGATATTGCCAGTAAAACCTCATCTTCTGAATTGTATTAATTATTTTATCATTTAATGAAGCAGCCCCCAATGGAAATTTAGCCGAAAACACAACAGAAATACTAATAAAGGTAGATCCAAATTATGTTCTGTTGGACACTTGGATCCTATTCTGTATGACCTGGAGTTCCACCTTTCCCGAACAAACTTATATCTAGGAAAAGTGATATACGGAGGAGTCGGTGCTAGGTATGCGGAGTCTTCAGAGAGCTTTGTATAGTTTGGGACGCAAGTACATAATCCTGGACAGGGAGTGTTGAGTCTTAGAAATGTGTTTTAGAATTCTGGAGACCCATCTTGAAGTCTAGTGGTTCCATCATGTTGACCCCAATAGGGTTCCATGTGCCATTTACTTTAAAGAATGCAAAGCGGTGCTTCCAAAATTCCTCTATGCCAGCCGCAGCTTTTATTTTACATACTACAAAAAAGACCTTTCAGCTAAGACACACAAAATAAATGTATATGTATTGAAGTATTAATTTTAAGGTATATATCCCATTCAGTAAAGGCTCTTACACAACAATAAAAATAGAGGTGTTTAATCAGAGACCAAACTAACCATAAACTAATTCTATGGAAATGATAATCCAATCTTTATGCCCTTCATAGAGAGAAATATCCTGTAGTATATCAGTCTGGTCTCATTCAACAGAGTGATCCAGCCTTGAAATACCAGGCAATTCTACCCTGAACAGGAGAAACAGCAAATCCCAAACATAGGTTTCGGCTTAGTTGGGCCTCTTCAGTAGGATGTAGCAGAACTCCATGAGCAAGGATTTCACGTCTGGAGCACCCTATAACTCTTAGGAAGACAAAGCCTCAAGGGTAATTTGCGTACGCAACAACTAAAATAGAAGTGCTCAATCAGAGAACAAACTAAACTTTGTGTCTTCTTATACTATCAATATTGAGCACTTGAAGTTTTACAGATTTTAGCTTTAATTTGCAAAAAACGTTTGTGCTTCCCTAAGTATTTTATCTATGGGGCCGTTTTTTGCACTTCCAAATCCAAGTACCAGAAAAGGTCTCCTATATTCGCAAAATCTCTGGATCTGTACTGTCACAAACTTTATCCCGATATACCCCAAATCTCAGCCACATACCTAAAAATGGAACCTCTCATCATATAAGACGGAACCTTTAAGCTCCATAGACCATTGTATGTGAAACTGGACCATTGTATGCCTCCATATCCATACCAGTCCTTGGGATGCAGCTATCCTGGTATAGTGATGGATTCCATTGCGGTGGACAGAATTCTACAATAAACAATCTCTTATAAGCATCGTTGTAAAAAAACCTGTTAATATATGTGTCCATGGCAACATAATCCAGCTATTATGTAGACGTGACAACATCCATTAAAAAGCAGAGGCTTCCAAAGTTTGCCTTGAGATACGAGCAGGAGGTGATCCATATTGATGCACCCCGTCTGCTCCAATATCATGTGACCCTCTTCTTCTGGAACCTACTGTGACAGATAAACAAGTTAGCGCCTCGATCAAGAAGAGTAGACATTATTTCTGAATTTAACACAAAAATGTAAAAAAATAAAATAAAATAACTATCTCTGCTATCCAATGGGCAGATATCTTGTGGTGCAGAGAAAACGGCCACTTTGGATCTGCGGAATATTTTAAAATTGCAAAAAAAAACCACCTAATTAAGACCTCAATCTAAATAAATTAGGACCCACAATGAACCAATAACCATTAAAAAATGCTAGAAATAGAAACTAGTATCCAGGTTTACAACCTCACACTAACGTATTATTAAAACATAACTTTTTAATCTTGTGGTTTACGCTCCTAAAAGCTAATGAGTGCATTTTGAGAGCTTAATTACAGTTAACACTAGTTATTCAATTAGTAAAAGTAATTTAAGGCCAATACAAGCATTCTGACAAACCTTACTAACGGAAAAGAGCTGGTCTAATTCACAATATGTAAATTAGACCCTTTAAAAGTCAATTTACACTGCAACTAAATTGCAGATTTAGGGGAATTTGGTAACCTCAATGCTCCAGATTCTGCTTAGGTAAGCTCACTAGTTAACTGATTTTCGTTAAAAGCATCGTTTTGGGGGCAAATCTTGTGTTTTTAGTATATTTTTTCTCTAAAAGAATAAAATATATTTGGGTTTAGTGATTTGTAGCATGTTTAAAAGCTAAATATTGTCCTGAGGGTACAAAAAGCTGTACAGTGATTTAAAAGGGGCACTTCCATCCAACAATTATCATTTCTAGCTCTATAATAAAAGTAAAATATATATATTTTTAAAGTTAGAAAAACAAAAACAATATTTCATGTTCAACTATTAAATGCAGCAGCGGATTTCTGAATTGTGCTGCTTTTGGCTTGAAGGGTAATATAGGGTTAAAAAGCATACTTGAATGCAATGCTTCTATTGGTTAGTACAGGGTGCCTCTGGGGGTGTGGAAATGTGTACAGAACGACTCAATGTGATTTGTGTTCCCGATATAAGCAGCAGGTGTTAGATTACAAAAAGGTAAAAAACAGGCAAATACCTTAAAGTATAAAATCTCTCCCTTTTGACCAAGCAGATAAACAGTAATGGCAGCCCCAACCACTGCGCATATCATCTAGTAAGTACAATTAAATGTTACTTGTATTTTATAACCCTTATTTAAGTTATATGGAAGGTGTCTAGATTTTACTAGGTATATAATATGCCTATCTATTTACTATATATAATATCTATTTTATATACTTTATTTTATTAATAAGTGCTTATAAGCTCTGTTTTTACAAATAGTCCCTGTATAGGTCTGCCCAATGCAGTGCATGATGTCATTTGTAAGTTTTCTAACATTCAGATCACTCATTATATCAAGGCAAACATGCATACCAGAATATATGTATTAACAAAAAAATACATATTTGTTTTGATGATCCTAGGAGTAGGCATGAACCCACATACCTGCCCACACCTTGTACATAAACGACTCCAGGATATAATTAGGATCACGCACCAACTAGACTTGGTATTGCACAATATCTCGGACCCCCTGGGGTTCTGGGAAGTGTTAACCATTTGCATACCAAAGAGGATTACACTGCAATGTTATCCCCTCTGGCAATGGCGTTAAAACCTCCTGCCTGCAAAATGAGATTTAAAAACATTGCATTGTAGTTATCCCTAATGATCTTAGTTCTTGTTAAATCTGCTGCAATTTGCCCGGTTTTTCAGCTGCTGCAAAAACATATTGTTTGGACACAGTAAATGACACTGTGCGAGCGCGAACATCATTACAGAGTGCAGCGATTAGGGAGCAGTTATGTACTGTAGTATATACAGATAGTGGGAAAACATGCAGTCAGGGTTCTGACCATAAGAGCTTGCACTCTAAAGTTGTATAAAAAAAAACAACTTCTGTATCTCTAGAATACGCCATAGAGACACACAGCACCATCACACAGCAGATAATCACCAGCTACAAATCAAACACAATAATAATCAGTACAGCAATTAATTTCACCCCCCTGAGTTTACAGTCTAATAATAATAAATATCACAGTCTGCAGAGTAAACAGGTTTAACTAGTAAAGTGCTGCTGTGTGCATAGGATGGTAATATCGAGACGCTGGAAAGCAGGGCTCGGATTATGGGAACGCTCTATATACAGACAGGCAGTGCTCGGTGTATATATAAGATTTATACACACACGCAGCTAAGCAGTGCTCTGCACATGGGTGGATATACAGACAGGCAGTGCTCTGCATATATACACCGCTAAGCACGGCTCTGAATATAGGAAGAGCTCTATATACAGACAAACAGTGCTCTGCATTATATATATATATATATATATATATATATACACGCACACATATACACATACAGCTAAGCAGAGCACTGCATATGGAAATATATACAGTCATGCTCTGCACATACACATGGCTAAGCAGTGATCCCTCTGATGCTTTGGAAGCTCTCTGTGGACCATGGCTTTTGCTGTGGGATGCAACTAAGAACATTTCAGGAAAGACCAAATAGAGCAGCTGAACTTTATTTGGGGTTAATCAGAGGCACTTTAAATGATGGCAGGTGTATGCTGACTCCTATGGAACACCCTTTGGAATGTGATTGCTTAATTAACACAGCTACATCCCCAGTTATAAGAGGGTGTGCAGACTTATGCAACCATATTATTTTATTTTTATATTTTTTCTTCCCTCTACCTAAAAGATTTCAGTTTGTTTTTCAATTGAGTTGTACAGTTTATAGGTCACATTAAAAGGTGGAAAAAGTTCTGAAATGATTTATCTTTGTCTCATTTTTTTTCCAGCACAGAAACCTGACATTTTAACAGGGGTGTGTAGACTTTTTATATCCACTGTATATATATATATATATATATATATATATATATATATATATATATATATATACAAATAAAAAAAGACATACAGTGATCTCTACACAGACATTCAGTGTTTTGTGCACATACACGCACAAACATCAATATAAAGACAGGAAGAGCTCTGCACATGCATGGAAAATAACTACTTTGCAGACAGTTTTCAATGACAGTCAGTGCTCTCACACTGACACATGCAGACAATTCTCTGCACACACATAATGACAGGCCATGTTATTAACACAAACAGGTGCTCTGCAGACACACACACAGGCATTGCTCTGCACACATACTGACAGGCATTGCTCTGGACACACGCCTTGTTCCACACTCGTGCTTGTTGAACATGCTCCAGGACAGAAGTGCTCTCATCCGCGCTGCTCTCAGGTGCTTTCTTAGTAAACAGACAAGCGGCTTATATCACATTATGCATGAAGTGCTCTGCATCCGACACACCCAGGAGACACACAGCAGCTTCAAAGAGGCCTCCACATATGGGCGAGCGGCTCCTACACACCACACATCTACCTGTGATACCATTACAGTGTGACAGGCGTGTGCGCACAGATCAGTATTGTTGTGTCACTGCGTGCCCTGGCATGATAATATGTATGAGTTGGCACATTAAGTCTCTCCTCCTGATTGCTGCCAGGTTAATGACTATGATGAACCCTCTGGTGCACTCCGGCTTTACCATCTTCACTTTGCAATGGAAATAATCCCACTGAATATGGGAGAAACCTAAAGAAAAAAATACATACAATAATGCACAATACAGCCTATTAGAGGCAACTTGGAAACAATGGAGCTTCCAAATGTAGCGCAAAAAAACTATATATATATACTTTATCGGTTGAATATTATAAAAAAAAAGTGGTTTCATTACTATAAAAGCTTTTTATTGAGGTTTGTCATTTTAATAGTCAATCAGCCTTTCTGACAGTTTTCACTCACAAAACTTGCACTGCTTTCTATTTCTACAGCGTAGTGATTGCTAATAATTGCCAATTACTATGTGGGCCCTACACAGATCCATGAGCTCAAATATGTTTCAGCTGACAACAAAGAATGCAGAGAAACATGTAGTAATTAGTAATCTGTTATCCGGCACCCACGGGGACTCCCTATTGCCAGATAACTGTAGTTGCCGGTTAATTGTGAGTCCCCGAATTTATGGGTCAACACCCCAAAACCCCTCAAAATAGGCATTAGCACCTAAATTGGGCCATTTAGTACCAGAAAATAATAATTAGAAAAAAAGTTAGAATTTTTTTTTTTTTGCAGTCTCGAACTCTGGACAGTGCCGGTTTAGCGGGAGATTTTTTTAAATGGGGAATTGATGCCGGTGCCGGTTGCTTGAGAGTCCCGGTTAGTTGGGTAATTTTACTGTATTGGCAATCATCACCCTATATAAATGGATAACAATACAGAATTAACAGGTGAATCAGAAAGGATGAATGAACAGTTAAAATATTAAACTTCTTTCTGCTTTTGCAGCCATATCAGGACCACCTACTTACACAATCAGGTTGTGTCCTGGCACTGCACCAGCTGAGTCATGGAGCTCTATGGAGAAATCATTTACTCCCTCTAGATTGGTAGGCTGCAATTCCACAGTGAAATGATAGATTTGTAACCTTTGCAGCATTCATATTCCATGAAAAAAATATATTACAGACACTTATGTCAGTTTGATGTAACGTAATAATCCCCTAGCACAACCTGCGATTATGTGGTTTGTCACACCCTTGTGTAAAAATATTTAATTACAGGGTGGTCACAAGATATTCTAAACCTTAAGTATTAAAATTATTTTTTTTTGCAGCCTTTACAGCATTTGCTTTTTGTTGTTGGCAGTGAATACATCCATACAAGTGTATCCCTGCACGCCATGATCCGGCTTTCTGATACAGTTTCTTTGTATTGATCTGGGTTTCAAGTTTCTTTTCTTCAGAACAGGCTCACCCTCCTTATAACCTGTAATTTGGGGGAAACATCATTATCACCTATTAAAGCCAGCTCACATAATCAATTGTGGCACATCCGCTCAAGACTATGAGCGTCCATACTGAACCTAGAGAGCGCTATTGGAGCCTGGAGGATGAGGGGTTATCAAACTGTTAGTTACACTTTCCTTTAACCCATAGACATATACCACAACAGACATTTATATGCATATTAACACAATAAGTGCAGACCAACATAGAGTAACTACCTATTATTGGCAATCAATGCCCCGTAGAACTAAATATCTCATAAGCTTGAAGGGTGGATCAGAAAGGCTGATTGACAGGTATATATTGTATATTATAAACCTCAATGCAAGTTTATTGTAAAAAAAAAAACAACAAAAAAAAAACACACAACTTACTTTTATTAATAACATTCAATGCATATAATTGCTTGATATTACATACTAGCGACTTGCCCGTCAAAAATGACGGCAATACAATTTGAAGCCTGGCAATGCGATGTTCTGCTCCATCTGGGCACCTTTAGCGCTCATTGCGAGCCTCTCCTCCCATCTACTTCACCGCTCATTACAGGCCTCGGCAACGTATCTCTTTCCTGCATCTCCCCTCTAACCCTTCCCTGTGTCTTGTTGAATTTTTAAGTTTTTTCGGCTGCGTTTTTTCCCGATTTGGCGATTTTCGATCGTCCAAAATAATTAAATATGCAAATTAACTCACTCACCGGGTCCCAGGCTCTCCCCCTGTGCTGTGTGTAAGTGAATTTGAGGCATAATTGGGTGTTTTGGTAATCTTTTCCAGTTTGGTGGTTTGGCCCTTAAAGTCATATTTTTTGCGAGCTCGTGCCTCAACGGCTCGCCTTGCTTTAAAGGAACATCAGAAGAAAAATATAAATGAAATGATGGCACTACTGCCTTAGGCCCCAGTCTTATTGGCCAAGAAAAAAAATATTCTACTGCTTTCATTATATATATATATATATATATATATATATATATACACACACACATACCATACACACAGTGGTCCATCTGTACTTGTCTACCTCAAAACTCATCAATTTCGGTATTCGACGCGTCTTGGTGAGGAAAATATGTTTTGCTCCTCCATGCGTCCTTGGTACTCGTCGCACTTGCTAAAACCAGTATACATTACTCCTTATGGGAGTTCGGTACTTGTTGTCTTCGCCACTCGTCCTGTCTTCTGGAACCAATTAACGACAAATACCAAGGATCGTGTGTGTATGCGTGATTATATATATATATATATATATATATATATATATATATATATATATATATATATATATATATATATATATATATATATATATATATATGTATGTATGTATATATATATATATATATATATATATATATATATATATATATATACACACACACACCCCAGTTTGCTTCCCTCGTCTCAGGCAATGCTGGGGTTAAAGGAGGGTACTTTATTAATGTTTAAGGGCGTGTAGCATTTATATAAGATATCTCCTTACTTCACCATTATTAACTACTTTCCCTCCAGCCATATCGTTGCTGTGAATATAGTTCCTGAATTCTCATTACACATTATCAAACCCCCCCCCCAAATAAAATAATCCTCTGCTATGCTCATAAAAACCAAAAGCTCATTTACAAAATATACAGAACGGAGTGGTTTGTTTTGGTCTTAATTCTCATTAGGAATAATAAAATCAGAATTTAATTATAGAGACCTCATTCTTATAACCCGCAGGAAGCCGATAGAAACTGTATGAGCATTGTTTTACTGCGCTGAAGTTACAAGTGAAATATGGTATCATTACGGACAGCTCGGAAAGGCTCAGAAAACGCGACTTCTTAACAAAGAAACGGTCACTATTCAGGAAATGTATAAGAATGTGATAAGAGGCGCTGGGTTAAAAAAAAATCCTGGATGAATTATCACAATGAATTCTCATTCAAAGCAATTGTTACGTCTTTAAACTTCTTATGAAATGAGTCAGATGGGTTTTATATTTGCCTTTCATGCGGTTCAATTGCTAGAATCCACGTACACTTTTTATAATATGAATATATCTATTAAAGGGGGCATTGTAATTGTTGTAAAAAGAGTTTCTTGTATTTAATGCACTAAAATCAGTAATTGACTATATAAAAAACTCAATGCAGCTTTTGAAATTTACATTTGAACTATAGCATTGCATGGTATGGTAAATCAGCTTGTCTCCATCATTTATAAGGTGCCTGGGGTGAGATGATCTGCCCATGGGGCGTGATTCTGTCTAGGCCCAGGCCAAGGGCAGCACTTTCTCAGGTGGCAGCCTGAGGATATATTTGTATAGGCACAGATAGTTAAATATTCAAATTAAATCCTACAGTGTGTCCACTACAGTGACCCTTTAAATGACTTCAGAAAAGCTACTTTCTTACAAGGTGCTAATAGTCCTTTGCAGATGAAGGCGATTTGCTTTATTGCTATCCTCACAGTGTGTATACAGGTGGAGCAAACTAAATGGTTGGAAAGGGGGCCCCCATTGTGTAAAAACACATGTCAGAAGTGGCGTTAAGAGGCCAGATCTATATTTAGGGAATAGAAAGTTGTTTTCTTGACTTTACATCAATTACATTTCACTTTAGATCAATTACATTACATGCACTGAAGTGTCAGATATATATGGTAAGTGCTTCTGACAATCTGATCTTGTAATAAAAAAAGCATGAAAGTATAAAAAATAAATACATATAGTCTTTGATTTATTAACTGTTAAATGAAATTATTCTTTATTGTAGGCATCCATTGCTTTGGTTGCTTTCCTAAATTCCCACCAGGGAATCAGAACCTATTGTGAGTTGCACTTTAATTTAATCATACTGAGAGCTGGCTAAAAGACAGGAGGCAAAGGGCTATTGTAAATGGCACATACTCAGATTGGACTAATGTGGTAAGTGGGGTTCCTCATGGTTCAGTATCAGGTCCTCTACTTTTTAACATATTCATTAATGCCTCAGAATTGGAAGGTGTTTATATATAAATAAAAATGTAAAACACTCTTGCCACTTATCAAACAGATACTTTCTAATATTTTTTTCCATTACTATCTTAAGCTCTTCAAAAAAAAAAAAATACTAAACACTGGACACCTGGGTAATTATTCAAAAAATAATGGTTGTCGATTTACTGAGGACATGCTAATGAAGGGAATTCTGGGTAATTCAGTCAAGTTTTATTTTCAAAGTTCTGCGTGCATGCCGTTTTTGGTGTACCTAGCGTTGTTTATGTAAGTGTTAGGGTCTTTGCTGTCGTGTATTTTCTAAGTCCCGCGTGCCTGGCTTTGCTCAGCCTCGTTTTCATGAAGTTTCAGATTATTATTTTTTTAAATTTCGTCCTCCATTTTATTTCTCACTTAGCCGATTTTCGAGTGACGAAACACGGCAAATAAGGCTCAAAATCACTTGCAACCTCACTCCCAGGCATCCTGGCTCGTCCCCTGTGCTGTGTGCGAGTGCGTTTTAACTTATTTTTTATTATTTTTCTTGTTTTTCTATTTCCTAGTTTCAGCCGTTAACTTCATATTTTTCCGAGATCGGATTTTTTTGCCCCCAAGTTTCCGAGGTCGGATTTTTTTATCGAAGTCCAGCATTCCTCAACTGCTTGCAGCCTAAGTCCCACATGCCTCAACTGCTCGCCTTGCTTTGCAAAGCTCGCAGGAGCGCCATTGGCGCTCATTTCAGCCAAAGTCCTGCGTGCTTCAATGCCTCAACTGCTCGCAGAGTAATGAGCTCGGAAGGCTTCAATGGCTCGCAGTTGCGTGACGACAAATCACAGGTTCACAATTATAATACGGGAGATATATATATATATATATATATATATATATATATATATATATATTATGTGTGTGAAAGAGTATTTATTGAGCGTTTTCATTGTGACTCACTGGGAATGTTCCCAGGTAGAAGCATGAATCCTACTTGAAGAACATCTATTTTTTTACAAAGTAGAACCCGATTAATAATAAATGAAAGTCTAAGAAATGAAATGTACTGGAACAGACTGAAGAAAATACGAATGTCAAATTGTCAGATTTGATTGCTAATTTTAAATAGTTTACAGCTTGAATAAGGAACTTTGGGTGGTAAATGGTGTTAATGATTATTATTCAATTACTGAAGGTGATTAGGGTTCATATATAACATTAAAGCAACGGGTACCCATGCCATGTGATCATGTACAAATACATTATGAGCACAAAGCTGTCAGTCCTGTCTATGTGGCTGATATTATAATAGCAAACACTTTGCCATAGTAAAATCTGCCATCAGTTTGTCGGACACTACAGCTTCAAAATAAAGTACTAGGCTATAAAAGCAAGTTATGTTTATTTGATCATGCAATATTTATGAGTGGTTTTAGAACACTATGTGCCGGACTATTAATCAATATAATGATGATGAATATTTCATTATAGTAGTTGAAAAGGGCCATGAGATTTATTTTTTCTTTCTTGCATCCAAAAGAGTATTTCATAATGTTTAATAGTGTGTCTGACGTCCTGGGGCAGAATAAACTGATTTGGTAGGGAAAAAAGTTAGTGCTTGTTTCTACTTAGAAAAAATAAATAGATTCTTATATCTCTGCTGGAACCCAGAGGCATCCATGATACTGGTGCAGTTATTGACACAAGCTGCATGTTTCTGGGCATGTGTGGGGGAATGAAGCCTGTGGCAAGTGAGGTCCAATTATCTAACAAATCCACAATGCTTCTTCTGTACATAAACAATATTAAAAAATTCAGATTTTCCCTAAAATTGCCTTATGTTCATAGTTGTTAATTTGTTACATCCAATTTTTGCTATCACTACCCTGGTCCTTTAGAAACAATTAGTTCTGCTGTGTCAAGCCTGGTGACGTGTAAGTTATCTAAATTTCAAACTGGAGCTTATAAACTACAAAGCATATCAGCTTGTAAAACATTTTATTCTCCTCTGTGAAGATGTTGAAAATCTAATTCTACTGCCTGAAAAAAAAAAAAAAAGTGAATTATTTATATGTAAAACTCCTTGTGCATCTCAGGAGTATGTGCAGCGAGAGATCTCTCTGCCTCAAGACTGGATCTGAGGATCTCCATGTGGGGTGAGACATGGAGGACGTCAGGATAATTCCTCTTTGGTAAGAATCCAGGTTACAGCCGGAGGGAAATCTGGTCCTTCGTTCTATTTTCTTACAGGCGGAAAATGCGATTTGGGGGGAAATGTTTTAAATCTGTCGGCTTAACTGCGAGTAAAAGGAGAGTAGGAATGTGGCTTATTAACATCTTCAGTACTGCGTGTAGCTGGATTAATCTGGATACGTCTTCTCTGCCAGCGTTGATGGTTTCTTGGCAGGAGAGTGACTCTGGGGGGGTCTATAGACCACATCCAGTTGACAGGACCCCCGTACCCATACCCATGCACCATCAAGACATGCAAAGGACAAGGACCAGGGCAGATCTACAAATAAGAGCATGGCCACCTGTCACCTCTCCCCACTATCTCACCGCGCAGTGCGATAATAATCCACTCCGGTTATCTTTTTCAATTTATTTCTGTGTTTGCGGCTTAAGGAAAGATTTATACTTAGAGAAAAAAAAAAAATATTAAAAATGGGACATCAAAGACAGATATTTCCATCATGTGTTTAGGGGATCAGGTTTAAATCATTACAGACGCTTTATTTTTGAGAGGCATGAAAAAAAACATTAAAAAGATATATCGAAGTTTAACACTTATGTTAAATATTAAGGGTCATTTTTACAACGTTTAGAAACACACTATACAGAGTTAAAAAAAAATCCACACCCCCAGAGCTGCTTACATAGGCATCTGGTACCTACCAATAGAAACACTGCATTCAGGTATGTTATTTTAACTATGAACTAAAATTTAAGCCAACAGCAACACCACTCAGAGATCCAAAGCAGCAATGTCGGACTCCTCCTTGTTTGCGGTGAGGAAGAGAAAATACACATCCCTTGATGCTTTGCTGCAGAGACTGACTTCCCGGACATTGCAACAATGGTATAGATGCCTGTGATTGGCCAAATGAATTATGGATTTAAGCTATTTTAGCACCCTGCTCAGCTTCAGGGTGGAGTGACATAAATAAAAGTACATAAATGAAGATAAATACACAGGTATATTATATGGCCACTAAATCCAGGAACCTTCCATGTCCCTTTAAAATAGCTGTCAGCCAGTGAGAAACTTCCAGAATAATTTTTTTGGGGGGATACAAATAATTATAAGACACAGGCTGTAAAATAGCATATATATATATATATATATATATATATATATACACACACACATATATATATATATATATATATATATATATATATACACACACACACACATATACATATATATATATATATATATATATATATATATATACACACACACACATAGAAAAATTTTGTCCCCCCCCCCCCCATCCCTCTCAGTTCCTATACCCATGGAGACTTGCATACAGCTGTACATCCTGCGCACAGACAGGCATTTCCTGCAAATTGAAAGGTTTTACATCTATGTGTTTTTTCATGGTTGCAATGATTAATTTGTGCTTTTATATTCGGAAATAAAGGCTTTTCTTGTCCCTTTAACTCCGAAACAACAAACTGTGAAAAAATAGCTCCCCTAGAGTGAAGGTGTTAGGAGTAAATATCCGCTAATGAGCTCCGGTAATCATGCATCGCTTCTATTACTGCACCTTATTGCTAAAATAAGAACAGGTGCAAACATGACGTGACATAAAATCTTCATCATTGTGTGTAATTATTTTGTGCTGCCAGGGATTTGATTAAACCCACAGCACACAGTGTAACCAGGCTTCAATGGGAGCTGCGCTCAGCTAATATTGTGCAATTACACTCACCTTTGTAGGTTTAAATCTGTATTATAGCAACAGTGCCCAGAAGGGTGTCAGGTGCGATCAGAGACATCTTGTCAATTACTTGTAATTTCTTATATCTAAACAAGGGGTTAAAGGGATGCTGTAATACAGGGCTGGGCGAGTCCTATCCTGCAGAGCCCCACACAGGCCTGTATTTGAGGATATCCTTCCTGTGCACAGGTGAGTCAGTCAGGATGACTGAAGTGATTCACTTACCAGGGATATCCTCAAATACAGGCCTGTGTGGGGGTCTCCCGGGCCAAACATGCCCACCCCTGCTGTAATAGAAGTTTAGGAGCGCTTTAAATTTGAATTTGAGCACCAATTGTAAAACATTAAAGCCACATTTGACCCCCTCCCACACAATTTTTGCTCACCTTTACATTGCTTGTTTGCTCAACTCTAGGAGTTTTATATGTCAGTGTATCTGCCTGTTTTAAAAGGAACATGGAATGTTTCTAGATTTCACTAGGATTATAATAGAACTAGGTATCTATTTACTTTTATGTGGTGGTCCAGTGGTTAGGATTCAGTGATTCCACCACTGTGACCTGGGTTCCATTGCAGTCCGGATTCCAAGAGGTCACACCACTTAAAAGCCATGCAAAGTTGGGCCTGGTCAGTACTTGGATGGGAGACTACCTAGGAATACCAGGAGCTGTATGCTGTGGCGCACTGGAGAAGAAACTGGCAACCTACTCCAGTATCTCAGCCATGAATACCAAGTGGTTCAGCATAGTGTGTTATGGACCATGAGGTCATGGAGAGTTGGACACAACTGAACAAACGCACACACTATTTTATTAAATAAACCTATAGCTGGTGAATGTGTGTCATGGAGTGTCGAGAACGTTTTATTCACAAGGATGTCATTTATTACCATCCTTTTGAATGTATAATTAGCTAAGCAACCATGGACAGGACTTTCTCCCAAGTTTTATCTCTCGGGCGCATCAAACACTTTCCTGTATTGTTTTAGTATCAGTTTTCTTAACATAGTATACATTTGTTTTTATGCACAAAAAAACAAAATAATAAAAAATATCAGAGATTGCAGTATTTGCAGGGAAGCATTGAAAACAATGTTTCAAACAAAAATATAAACTAAAACAGATTATAGAAATGTCCTGGATTATAAATGCATCTAACAGAGGAGAATCTGTTATGTACGAAAACAATATTTGCATGAAAAATCCCAAATTAGGTATTAATAAACTTTGCAAAATGTATTTAGTTTTCTGGCAGCTGATTTAGAAAAGAAATGCCCCTGGAAATCCAAGATAAATTAGCATAAAATTCATAATTTGTTGTGGCTAATCAGAAGCAGCTACAACATTGTTGCAATGTCTGGGGATCAGTCTCTGAGCATCATGGGATGTGTTGTATTTTGTTTCCACCACAAGGAAGCAAGGCGCAGCTCAGACGTTGCTGCTCTAGACTCTGCATTGTGCTGCTGTTGGCTTGAAGATGGGTATTGGGTTAAAAAAAATACTTCAATGCAGTGTTTCTATTGGTAGGTACCAGGTGCCTATGGAGGCACCTCTGTGGGTGCGGAAATCTTTTTTTTTTTTTTAAATAAATTAAATTTGTATGTGTATAGAATGACTCAATGTAATGCTTTTTTCGGATAGAAGCATCATGTGTTGTTGTTTTTTTGCGTTGTTCAGTTGTTTCCGACTCTCCATGACCTCATGGACTACAAAACACCAGGCATATCTTTATTGTCATGGTCTAGCTGATCCACTTGGTTTTCATGGCAGAGATACTGGAGTGGGTTGCCTGTTCCTTCTCCAGTGGGCCACAGCATACAGCTCCTGGTATTCCTAGGTGGTCTCCCATCCAAGTCCTGACCAGGCCCAATCCTGCATGGCTTCCTGACTTGTACTGAACCCAGGTCACAGCGGTAAAAATACCAAATCCTAACCACTGGACCACCAGCGAACCCTTGTGTTAGATTCGAAAAAGGTAAAGAACAGGGAAAAGGCTTTATCATGAAACAAAAACATTATTTTCATGGCTGAATAACTGAAATTCAGAACTCATAACAAGTGAAAAAACTCATAATATTCATGTCTTAAAGGGAAAAGAGCGTCCCAGAGCCCTGTATTGCCAATGGAGTCAATGAATAGACACTTAGAAACCCGCAGTCAATGTTTAACATATACAAATAATTCAGGTGAGTAAAACTTTCAGCAACAGTATACTGGAGTAGTATTTTATATTTCTTCCCAGTGGAAATCATGCGGACTGTGTCCTGTTAAGGGTACACATCAGTTGACTTTGTTTGCCAGAGGCTCATGAAATCTCAGCGCATGGTACACCTACTCCGAACAAATGCAACATGTTCTCTTTACAATACCCCAGCGGAAAAGGCACCTGGATTATTTCCTTGGTATAAACACTGGAATAAAAAGAGTATTTGTCGGGTGAGCGCAGCCCGGTGTGTGTCAGCGATATCCACAATAGGATAAACTCATCTTTTCTCTCCCTGATAGTGGCTGGTGCTCTCCACAAGTCTTTGTGGGGCGATGTGGAATGTGAGTGCTGGCAGTGGGGCGAGGTGGCGCCTGCCCTGCATACCAATAGCCGGAGAATTCAACATTTGAACTGAGGGGCCGTGCGGGAACCTCTCTATAAACCCACATATTGGCAGCGTGTAGGACTCTGCTAACCCTTTCACTGATAGAGTCCTGCAGAGCATTACAAAGCCTGGGTCTGCTAACTAACCGCAGAGCATTACATCATCTGAAACTGCAGAGCATTACACAGACAATTTGGAATGACACAGTTGAGGTCCCTATTCCAAAGAGCTTACAGCCTTGATCTCCCCAATAAACATATGCAGAGCATTACAATGCACAGATCTGCTAATTAGATGCACACATTTTGCAGAGCATTACACAATTGGGGTACCTATTTAAAAAAAGTTACAATCTCAGAATATCGCAGCTGTTCAATATATCATCAATAATCATATGCAGAGCATTACACCACCAAGCTCAGACAACTCTATTCAACAGGTCTGCAGAGGATTACACAGTCTCATAATTTAGTACAAAACAGTTCCAAAGAGCTTACAATCTATAGCATTACACAAGCTGTAAATATATGCCAGCCAATTGGCCTGCAGAGCTTTGCAATGGCTAGATCTGTTAACTCTTTCATTGCCAGAGATATGCAGCACATTACACAGTCTGCCTTTGGTAACCCTTTCACTGTGTAAGATCTACAGACCATTAGAGAGTTTGGCTGTGTTAACCCACTCACTGCCAGAGCTCTACATAGCACTGCACAGCATGGCACTGCCACCTCTCTCGCTGTCACATATTTCACTGCAGAGCATTGCACACTCTGGTACAGCTAACCCTCTCACTGCCAGGAATCTGCAAAGCACTGCAAAAGTCGTGAGTCTGCCATACATCTGCAGAGCATTGCACGCGCTGGATCTACAAACCCTTTCACTGCCGCCGATCTGTAGAGCATCTCTCAAGCTGTATATATGAATTTGAATTATTCCAAATGAATAAGCAATACATTATATATGAATATATATAAATTATACATATAATTTTTCCTAAGCAATATTTGTCTGTGTACTTAACATACCAGCAAGGGACGGATCAGCATTCAATTAAAAGGCTCTCGACAAACCTGATATTAAACACTGTCAGTTAATTTTAGTGGCTGGTTATTGTTTTTTCTAATTCTGTTCAAACTCAATTTCCAAAAATGTGTTAAAAAAAAAAAAAAAAAACGACATCTACCACATCATTAACCCTTTTGATAGGAGTCACAAATTACCTTTTGCATTATTATTATTATTATTATCATAACTAATGTGAGCGTCTGTCAGTCTCCGGGATATAAGAGAAAGGGTTAATGTGTATGTAAATGTGACATTAGTGCCAGCCGAGGCAGAGAAACAAGACAAACAGACCTCCCCCTCTAACTCAAGATTTTAGGCTCACAAGCCAAGCAGAGAAATGAGATCTTTAACCCTCAGAGACACTAATAATTCAGTGCAAGGCACATAAATGGTTAAAGTGACACCAAATTATACAATGACGTGCCATAAAATTGATATAGAAGTTATCTTATGAATAAATTAACTGAAATAGCCATCATCTGAGGTAATTGCTTTATCAACAGCAATTAAGTTGTGCAGAATAAGTTAAATGTCTGTCACCATTACCAATTTTTCAACTGGGCATGCTCTTCTGCTGTCAATGCTGATCTAAATTAATTGTTGCTGATAAAGCCAAAGCGTATATATTTCAGTTATTTTTTACGTAAAATAACTCTAATATCTATATCCCCTTCTAGATCTCTACCTTGTCGTGGTGGAGGGGCTTGTGTACCACAATCAAACGGAGTCTTACAACCGACTGAATACAGATCTTATCTGAATGGTTCTAGTCCGGTTAGGAACAAGAAAGTAAATGTCTGCTGCCAATAAAGCAAACATGAAAACAGTTGTTTTACTTATCTATTTTAAAAGTCCCCTTCTGGATCACTACCTTGTGGTGGTGAAAGGGGCTTTTGTACTTCAATGAAGCTGTGAGCTATACCATATAGGGTCACCCAAGATGGGCAGGTCATAGCAGAGAGGTCAGACACAAGCAACTGGCAACCCACTCCAGTATCTTTTTGAAGAGAACCTTATGGATAAGCACAACCAGGGACATAACAATTGCGTCTGGAGTGATGCAGTCCATAGGGTCATGGAGCGTCAGGCACAACTGAGCGACTAGGCAACAACAATCTCTACATATCAATTTAAAAGGCACTACCACTTAGAATTTTATATGGCAACCAATTGCAATTATACTTATTTTTACGTGTATTTTCTTTCTGTCTGACATTTTGTGTCACTTTAACGTTTATTATACATATTTATACCGACAGGGAAGGCTTATCATCCCTAGTAACCCCACTGTGAGAGCTAATTACATGACCACAGACAATGAAAGGCAGATAGAGATGCTGAATAGATAATTTGCTTCTAATCATGGGTATAGGAACGGGGGGGGGGGGGCTGTATATACAATGATCTGTATCCCCCCGAGTTATTGTGGCATTATATTGATTTATTTGTGTATTTTCCATTTTTAGAACAAATACTAGGTAATTCATACATTTTCTAGCACTTGTTCTATAAAAGAATAAACTGAAAAACTTTATTAACATACAGAAAAACACAGCGATTTACAACACCTCACTTGGGCCTATTATTTCAGAGCCATTTTGAAAAGCCATTATCATCAAGTTAGTTGTTTGGATCTATCCTGTTATGTTGTCGGGCTGGTCCGCTACTGCAGTGCGGCCTCCAACCGCTAGATGGCGCTGCCGATATGATATGTGAGAGAAGTTCTAAGCTTATAATGGTAGCCTAACCCTTGAAGTAACCTTCACCCTAACCGCAACCCTCACCATAACAGTTGAAACGGCATCTAGTGGATGCTCACCACCACTGCAGCCTTGTGCGGCGCCAGCATAATAGGATAGGACCAGTTGTTCCCCTCAGATACAAGGAATCCATCTTTAAATCACGGTTTCTCATCATAACCAGTGGGAGATATGAGGTTTGTTCCTCATTAAACCTACAAATCCCTTTCATTTGTAATTTTGTGAAATGGCTTTTCAAAATGGCTCTGAAATAACCGATAAGCACCAGTGAGGTATTTTAAATCACTGCGTCGTTCTATGTGTTAATAAAGTTTGTTCAGTTTATTCTTCTATACGTTCCATTTTTGCCAGAGCTGGGAACGTTGCGGTGTCACTTTAAATGAGAATAAAGCTAATGTGAAGAGCGTCTGCAATAGCGATGTAGACAGATCCTATAATTTGTACAGTAATTTGTTACATGATCTATTTTCAGATAATGTAGTTGCTCTGAGTCAATGGATGAAACATGTGAAATTGCCCAATTTAGGATGTGCTCCTCTCCCCAATCACAGCCCCTCCTGCTTTGGTTCTACATGAAGACAGCTTGCAAAGCTATTCAATTTGGGGCTTGGCCTGTTACAATGCTGAGGATTTCAAACACCAGATGTTTTAATGGGGTGTGCAGACAAGGGAGAGGCTTCCGGCTTATGCCTAGGGCTGGCCGAGGGACCAGTGACTGCTTCATAGAACTGGAACACCCATCTACTGTGCAAACTACTATATCAGTGTAACTCCTCCCACTGCGTCATGTAACTGCTAACAATAATTCCTTCCCATTCATAGATTGGACTGCAGATAAAGTCCATCTACTATGATTATTATTATATGGATGATCAATGTTTATCCCAGGCATGCTTCCATCCCTTAAAGGGACTGGAAGGTTACTGGATTTTACTAGATATGTAATATACCTATGTTTTATTTATATTTATGTACTTTGCTTTATTAAGACGTGGTTAAAGGCCCTGTTTTGCCACATAAAATCATACAAATAGTCCCTGCATGGTTTTGCCCACTGTAGCATATGCAGACATAGACTCTGTAGGCCTGGATGTGCATTGTAGCGTACTAGCCTATCAGGGACCACGTCTCAGCAGCATGTTACAGCTTTTTTGATACATGGTCCCTTATAGGCTAGGACACTACACTGCACATCCAGCCCTACTGAGTCTGTGTCTGCATATGCTACAGTGGGAAGACCCATACAGGGATTTATGGTTTAATTAAGGCAGCAAAAACAGAGATTTTAATTGCTTCTTAATAAAACAAGGTACATATATGTACATTACCTTTCCAATAAAATCCAGAAACCTTCCATATCACTTTAGCTATGTTTAATAACCTCATATTATATTTTAAGATACACATTGCATTCAATTGTTTACAATAAGTGCATTAATCTGTTAACTTTGTGTTAAAATTACCAATGTTTCAACTGGGCATGCTCTTCTTCTGCCATACCTGTTAATGCTGATCTACATTAACTGTTGCTGATAATTCCGTTAGCTCAGAGAGTATATATTTCAGTACATTTTTACATAAAATAACTCTAATCTCCACCTAGTATTGCCAATACCATTACTCCATCCCTTGCCCACCATGTTTCTACCATTGCCATGTACTCCCATGCTGCCCATATTAAAACATTTAAATACATGTTATGTTGTGTTCGACTCTCCGTGACCCATTGGACCACAGCCCAACAGGCACCATTATTATGTCTCTGGCTGTGCCTATCCATAAGGTTTTCATACCAAAGATACTGGAGTAGGTTGCCAGTTCCTGCTCAAGTAGACCAGTATTTGTCTAGCTATGACCTGCTCATCTTGGTTGACCATACATAGTATAGCTCACAGCTTTATTAAAGGTACACAAGCCCCTTCACTATGACAAGGTAGAGATCCAGAAGGGGATAAACAAATGTACTATGTCTGTTGGGTATATGTACATTTTACAAGTATCAATATTTCCTATACCACAACATGTTGTTAGTCAGTCGTTCAGTTGTGTTTGACTCCCTGTGACCCTATGGACTGCTGCATGCCAGGCAAATCTGGTTGTGCTTATCCATAAGGTTATCTTGGCAAATATACTGGAGTGGGTTGTCAGTTCCTTCTCCAGTGGACCACAATTTTCTGAGCTCTCTGCTATGACCACGACAAGGTAGTGATCCAGAAGGGAACCACAACATAGAGTTGCTCTACACAACAGAGCTTACAATCTAACCTCCATGCTTCAAGCACTGGGATTCAAGGTCATCTGAATCTTCCGCCTGGATTGAATCCCCTTCTCCCACTACAAAGCTCGATCCTCCATCCCTCCGCTCCTATTGATTGTTGCAAGTCTCTAGTGGCCAGGAGAGTAAAACATGTTGGTTTTCACTGCAAACTAATTACCAGAAACACCACTAAAGAGGCCGTGACGCTGTAACCCCTTCATGACTAGAGAAGCCGGCGCGGACCTGGACAATTCCCAGCGTGGCAGTGAAGTAGTTAGCTCAGCGGGAAGGTGATCAGACTGTAAACATTTATTCCTCGTCTGCCCTCGCTGTCCATGGTAATTTTGATCAAACTCTGCGCAGTCAGTTTAACAAAATCCAAAAGGGAGAGGAAGATGTTAGGTTGTCAGAGCCAAGCTCTACTTAGCATAACAGATGTGAGGAATCATGAGGGGAGCAGGTACCTGGTACACGTCAAAATATCCTACACGGCGCCGTATACAGAGTTTAATCGTGTCTTATTTGACTCAGTGGCTCAATCCGTTTGATTTGTTTCCATACTCGCTACCTTGACGAGGTGAAGGGGCTTGTGTACCTCAATGAAGCTGTGAGCTATGCCATGTAAAGTCACCCATGATGGGCAGGTCAGACATTGTGCCCCTCGAGAGTGGAAACAGATCACTATAGTTTGGGAAAATCTTTACAAGCTTGTGAAGTATCGAACAAACTAACATGGTACCGCCATTTTGGATAGAAATACCAAGGCAAAAAAGGATGCAAATAATAAGTGTTAGAAAGCACACCCGATAATTTACAATAGGGAATCTCTTAAACAGTATTAATAATAAATTATAATAAAAAAAGTATATTTTAGGGTGTATTAGGTGTTAGCTGCTCACTGTTTAATTAATAAAAGGTGATTCAGCTCATTTAGAGTATTATTAGGGAAAAACACAATGGCTCCCACAGCAGAACCTGTGACAACACGGAATTTAGGGATAATCCTTATTAAATCAAGTGAAATAATTATACCTACCGACTGGTTATGACACTTTTAATTTCATCAACTATTCAGACAGGGTTGTCCCTAAATCCTGACCTGCCTGGGGTTCTCTGAGGACTGGTGTGGGAATCAGTGCATTATATACCTTTTCTGCAGGATAACTAATGCAAATATTCTATAGAATATCCAATCATATACAAAGTCAGTCTTGTTATCAGTACCTAATTACTGGATTGATGCTTCCTTTTGTATATGACCTCTGATATATCAATACAGTCTGTTCTTTGAGAACATTAAAAACTGTACATTGTACTAGCTGTTTTTTCACATTATTAAATACAATTGTGTGGCTCATTTATGTTAATATGGCTCTAATATGCTAATGTTCAGTTCAGAGTGCTTGATAAGGTTGGGGAGGGGATCTCTAACTACATGATAACCTTAAGGGGGATTGTTTTGCCACCAAAGACAAGTAGTCTAAAGAAGCTAATTAGTATTTGGTTCACTAAACAGTACTGCAGAAACAATGCTGATTATCTCAGAAATTATCCACTATGTGAGCAAATGGCTAGCACAATGTGTAACTTGTTTACATGCTCTTTAAGAAAAATAATGTTATTTTGGGAGAGAGAGAATCCCTTAAAATCCACATATAAAGAGACTGCTCCTGAATTCCAAATAATTTAAAACTGCCAACTTCAAATAAAATGTGTAAATTGTGAATTCATACTGTTTTTATTAACTCCAACTCAATAAACCTCCTGAACATATTAATCATTAATTAATTGGGTACACCTGGAGGAGAAAATAACATAAAAAGTCTTTATTTATACATAAATAGAATGAAAGCCAATTAAGACCCAGTTGTCATGGATTTTGTGATGGATTGCGCAAGTGAAATTTGGTTTTGAGTAGTGATATATAATTATTTATGGGAATTTTCTTAGGTTACCTTTTTTTTTTCTTACTTTGACTAGATTAGACTTGATGCGTTTTCTTGTGTGATTAATATGTTAATATAACAAGATAGATCATTTTTTATATAACATTTTACATACATGAATCTCATTAACAAAATAGAAAGTGTTTAAATAAGCAGAAAAGGCAAATCTGTGCTCATAAATTCAAGATCTTTAATAAAAACAAGCACGTTTTTTACTTGGATCACTGGCTGACAAATATATCCATCTAACATAGTATAATGGTTTGCTGTAGTCTGAGCAATAACTGTTAATCCACCTTACGTGAACAGAACAGACAGACAGAAAAGGCATCT
This sequence comes from Discoglossus pictus, assembly GCA_027410445.1. NCBI lineage: Eukaryota > Metazoa > Chordata > Amphibia > Anura > Alytidae > Discoglossus > Discoglossus pictus. The sequence goes on along the minus strand of CM050169.1, from coordinate 209,284,877 downwards.
CCATGCTGATTGGTTGAAGAGCCTTGCCCCTATAACATCAGCTGTGAGGAAGCAAGAGGAAGGGCTGGAAGAAATGTAAACTTGACATCTTAACAAAATTCCGCCAAAAAAGGGTCAAATGTCAAAAATTCAGTAATGAGATCTAGATAATGCTGAACGTCAACTTCAACCAAATGTGCGCCCCTTTAAGTGGCACGTTTATGGGGGAATGACATTGAAACTTTCTGTGGTTACTTTGGGATGTATTTATGAGTTACTTATACTTAGACCAGTGACCATGTCCCTTTATGCTGTTGTTTACCTGCTGCCTTCTACTTTTGCAAATTTACATGAATAGTATATTCAGGTTGTATTTGTTTTTGGTTAAAAACATGCGTAGCACTGATACATAACTTATATAGGGCACTACTGTACAAGTAGGGGCACAGAGGACACAATGCCTGGAGTGGATAAAGCAAAGGTTGCACAGCAATACAATACCTCGCTCTGTATTCTATTGGATGTAGTATATGGAGTGCACAGGGCAATGTAGCCTAGTGTGGTGACAAGCCACGCAGGGCGCATGGAGTTAAAGAGTACACAGTAGATGTTTCATGAAGAATTGCACAGAGCAATGCAAATATGCACAGGGGATGTACACCAACACAGCATTAGAAATGCAGAGCAATGCTGTGCACAAGTGATGCAGGACAATACGGTGCATTCAGAATTCAAATCAATGCATTTCATTGGGGACCGCTACATAATGAGTGCACAGGGCACGCCGAGGAGTACAGTACCCAGGGGACACAAAGCAATTAATATACAAGATACTAAGTTATGCTGTGAACAGCATTACAGCGCATAGGGCATGCAAAGTAATGAGTGTATGGCACATACAAAGCCATGTGGTACAGAGGATGCTGAGCGGTACAGTACGTGTGGTATGTAAAGCAGTGAACATATAGTACACACAGCCATGTGTTTGAAGGACAGTGCAGTACAGGAGGTGCAGAGTGATGCAGTGCAGGTGGCACCGAGAGATTGCATTTCTTGCAGTGCAGTGATGTGCTGCATTGGGATGTGTTGCATAGCGAGGCACTGCGGGGGTGATGGTGACCTGGCCTCTGGAAGCAGTTCAGCTATTGATTTGTAGAAATGTAATTTCACAGGAGGCATCTGCTGGCCACGATAAGACGGCCCTGAGCTCTGGAGGTGGGAGGTAAAGAGGAAAACTCACTGGGAAATTCACACTCAGGCAGAAATACTGAATAGGAGGCTGTGACTCTGCTTCCTCTCCGCGGCTTAACGTTCCTCTACAGCTTTGATTCGCTAATTTGAGCCGAGTCAAGCGTCAAACAGAAGGAGATAGAAAGGAAGACAGAGAGAGATGGAAAGAGAGATAGAGGCAGGGAGGCATGGAGAGAGTGGGCAGAGAGGGACAGAGTGAGAAGGAGAGACATAGGGAGGGATGGACAGAGGAGAGACATAGGGAGGGATGGACAGAGAAGGAGAGACATAGGGAGGGATGGACAGAGAAGGAGAGACATAGGGAGGGATGGACAGAGAAGGAGAGACAGAGATCGAGAGACATAGGGAGGGATGGACAGAGATCGAGAGACATAGGGAAGGATGGACAGAGAAATAGAGACATAGGAGGGATGGACAGAGAAGGAGAGACAGGGAGGGATGGACAGAGAAAGAGAGACATAGGGAGGGATGGCCAGAGAAAGAGAGACATAGGGAGGGATGGCCAGAGAAAGAGAGACATAGGGAGGGATGGCCAGAGATCGAGAGACATAGGGAGGGATGGCCAGAGAAAGAGAGACATAGGGAGGAATGGACAGAGGAGAGACATAGGGAGGAATGGACAGAGAAGGAGAGACATAGGGAGGAATGGACAGAGAAGGAGAGACATAGGGAGGGATGGACAGAGGAGAGACATAGGGAGGAATGGACAGAGAAGGAGAGACATAGGGAGGAATGGACAGAGAAGGAGAGACATAGGGAGGAATGGACAGAGAAGGAGAGACATAGGGAGGAATGGACAGAGAAGGAGAGACATAGGGAAGGATGGACAGAGAAGGAGAGACATAGGGAAGGATGGACAGAGAAGGAGAGACATAGGGAGGGATGGACAGAGAAGGAGAGACATAGGGATGGATGGACAGAGAAGGAGAGACATAGGGAGGGATGGACAGAGAAGGAGAGACATAGGGAGGGATGGACAGAGAAGGAGAGACATAGGGAGGGATGGAAAGAGAAGGAGAGACATAGGGAGGGATGGACAGAGAAGGAGAGACATAGGGAGGGATGGACAGAGAAGGAGAGACATAGGGAGGGATGGACAGAGAAGGAGAGACATAGGGAAGGATGGACAGGGAAAGAGAGACATAGGGAGGGATGGCCAGAGAAAGAGAGACATAGGGAGGGATGGCCAGAGAAAGAGAGACATAGGGAGGGATGGAGAGAGGAGAGACATAGGGAGGGATGGACAGAGAAGGAGAGACAGAGATCGAGAGACATAGGGAGGGATGGACAGAGAAGGAGAGACATAGGGAGGGATGGACAGAGAAGGAGAGACAGAGATCGAGAGACATAGGGAGGGATGGACAGAGATCGAGAGACATAGGGAGGGATGGACAGAGAAGGAGAGACATAGGGAGGGATGGACAGAGAAGGAGAGACATAGGGAGGGATGGACAGAGAAAGAGAGACATAGGGAGGGATGGCCAGAGAAAGAGAGACATAGGGAGGGATGGCCAGAGAAAGAGAGACATAGGGAGGGATGGACAGAGGAGAGACATAGGGAGGAATGGACAGAGAAGGAGAGACATAGGGAGGGATGGACAGAGAAGGAGAGACATAGGGAGGGATGGACAGAGAAGGAGAGACATAGGGAGGAATGGACAGAGAAGGAGAGACATAGGGAGGGATGGACAGAGAAGGAGAGACATAGGGAGGGATGGACAGGGAAAGAGAGACATAGGGAGGGATGGACAGAGAAGGAGAGACATAGGGAGGAATGGACAGAGAAGGAGAGACATAGGGAGGGATGGACAGAGAAGGAGAGACATAGGGAAGGATGGACAGAGAAGGAGAGACATAGGGAGGAATGGACAGAGAAGGAGAGACATAGGGAGGAATGGACAGAGAAGGAGAGACATAGGGAGGGATGGACAGAGAAGGAGAGACATAGGGAAGGATGGACAGAGAAGGAGAGACATAGGGAGGGATGGACAGAGAAGGAGAGACATAGGGAGGGATGGACAGAGAAGGAGAGACATAGGGAGGGATGGACAGGGAAAGAGAGACATAGGGAGGGATGGACAGGGAAAGAGAGACATAGGGAGGGATGGACAGAGAAGGAGAGACATAGGGAGGGATGGAAAGAGAAGGAGAGACATAGGGAGGGATGGACAGAGAAGGAGAGACATAGGGAGGGATGGACAGAGAAAGAGAGACATAGGGAGGGTTGGACAGAGAAAGAGAGACATGGGGAGGGATGGACAGAGAAAGAGAGAGATAGGGAGGGATGGACAGAGAAGGAGAGAGATAGGGAGGGATGGACAGAGAAAGAGAGACATGGGGAGGGTTGGACAGAGAAAGAGAGACATGGGGAGGGATGGACAGAGAAAGAGAGAGATAGGGAGGGATGGAAAGAGAAGGAGAGACATAGGGAGGGATGGACAGAGAAGGAGAGACATAGGGAGGGATGGACAGAGAAAGAGAGACATAGGGAGAGATGGACAGAGAAGGAGAGACATAGGGAGGGTTGGACAGAGAAAGAGAGACATGGGGAGGGATGGACAGAGAAAGAGAGAGATAGGGAGGGATGGACAGAGAAGGAGAGACATAGGGAGGGATGGACAGAGAAGGAGAGACATAGGGAGAGATGGACAGAGATCGAGAGACATAGGGAGAGATGGACAGAGATCGAGAGACATATGGAGGGATGGACAGAGAAAGAGAGACATAGGGAGGGATGGACAGAGGAGAGACATAGGGAGGGATGGACAGAGAAGGAGAGACATAGGGAGGGATGGACAGAGAAAGAGAGACATGGGGAGGGATGGACAGAGAAAGAGAGAGATAGGGAGGGATGGACAGAGAAGGAGAGACATAGGGAGGGATGGACAGAGAAGGAGAGACATAGGGAGAGATGGACAGAGATCGAGAGACATAGGGAGGGATGGACAGAGAAAGAGAGACATGGGGAGGGATGGACAGAGATCGAGAGACATATGGAGGGATGGACAGAGAAAGAGAGACATAGGGAGGGATGGACAGAGGAGAGACATAGGGAGGGATGGACAGAGAAGGAGAGACATAGGGAGGGATGGACAGAGAAGGAGAGACATAGGGAGGGATGGACAGAAAAGGAGAGACATAGGGAGGGATGGACAGAGAAAGAGTGACATAAGGAGTGATGGACAGAGAAGGAGAGACATAGGGAGGGATGGACAGAGAAAGAGTGACATAGGGAGGGATGGACAGAGAAAGAAAGACATAGGGAGGGATGGACAGAGAAGGAGAGACATAGGGAGGGATGGACAGAGAAGGAGAGACATAGGGAGGGATGGAAAGAGGAGAGACATAGGGAGGGATGGACAGAGAAGGAGAGACATAGGGAGGGATGGACAGAGAAAGAGAGACATAGGGAGGGATGGACAGAGAAGGAGAGACATAGGGAGGGATGGACAGAGAAGGAGAGACATAGGGAGGGATGGATAGAGAAAGAGAGACATAGGGAGAGATGGACAGAGAAGGAGAGACATAGGGAGGGTTGGACAGAGAAAGAGAGACATGGGGAGGGATGGACAGAGAAAGAGAGAGATAGGGAGGGATGGACAGAGAAAGAGAGACATGGGGAGGGATGGACAGAGAAAGAGAGAGATAGGGAGGGATGGACAGAGAAGGAGAGAGATAGGGAGGGATGGACAGAGAAGGAGAGACATAGGGAGAGATGGACAGAGATCGAGAGACATAGGGAGGGATGGACAGAGAAGGAGAGACATAGGGAGGGATGGACAGAGAAGGAGAGACATAGGGAGGGATGGACAGAGAAAGAGAGACATGGGGAGGGATGGACAGAGAAAGAGAGACATAGGGAGGGATGGACAGAGGAGAGACATAGGGAGGGATGGACAGAGAAGGAGAGACATAGGGAGGGATGGACAGAGAAGGAGAGACATAGGGAGGGATGGACAGAGAAGGAGAGACATAGGGAGGAATGGACAGAGAAGGAGAGACATAGGGAGGGATGGACAGAGAAGGAGAGACATAGGGAGGGATGGACAGAAAAGGAGAGACATAGGGAGGGATGGACAGAGAAAGAGTGACATAAGGAGTGATGGACAGAGAAGGAGAGACATAGGGAGGGATGGACAGAGAAGGAGAGACATAGGGAGGGATGGACAGAAAAGGAGAGACATAGGGAGGGATGGACAGAGAAAGAGTGACATAGGGAGGGATGGACAGAGAAAGAAAGACATAGGGAGGGATGGACAGAGAAAGGGAGACATAGGGAGGGATGGACAGAGAAAGAGAGAGATAGGGAGGGATGGACAGAGAAAGAAAGACATAGGGAGGGATGGACAGAGAAAGAAAGACATAGGGAGGGATGGACAGAGAAAGGGAGACATAGGGAGGGATGGACAGAGAAAGGGAGACATAGGAAGGGATGGACAGAGAAAGAGAGAGATAGGGGGGGATGGACAGAGAAGGAGAGACAGAAGGAGGGATGCAGAGTGAGAGCAAAGCATGGGCAGAAGGAGGGATGCAGAGTGAGAGAGAAGCATGGACAGAACGAGGGTGCAGAGTGAGAGAGGAGCATGGGCAGAAGGAGGGATGCAGAGTGAGAGAGAAGCATGGACAGAAGGAGGGGTGCAGAGTGAGAGAGGAGCATGGGCAGAAGGAGGGGTGCAGAGTGAGAGGGGAGCATGGGCAGAAGGAGGGATGCAGAGTGAGAGAGAAGCATGGACAGAAGGAGGGGTGCAGAGTGAGAGAGGAGCATGGGCAGAAGGAGGGATGCAGAGTGAGAGAGAAGCATGGACAGAAGGAGGGATGCAGAGTGAGAGAGAAGCATGGGCAGAAGGGGGGATAGAGAGAGTTATATGCAGGAGGGATGGAGAGAGGAAAGCATGGGCAGAAGTAGGGTGGAAGAGATAGAGAGAAAAGCATTGGCAAAAGGAGGGATAGAGGAAAGCATGGACAGAAGGAGGGTTGGAGAGATAGAGAGACCCGCATGGGCAGAAGGAGGGGTTCAGAGAGAGAGAGAGAAGCATGGGCAGAAGGAGAGAGGCAGAGAGAGGCCAGTATGGGCAGAAGGAGAGACAAAAATAGAGAAGCATGGACAAGAGGGATGGAGAGAGACAAGGAGGGAGGCAAGCTTGTGCAGAAGGAAAGAGAGGGAGATTGAGAATATGTGAAGAGAGAAAGATAGATAAAGAGGTTTGGGGAGTACGTAAGATAAAGAAGGATGTGGATAAGGAGTGAGTGAGAGAGGATAGAAATGAGTGAGGGATAGACAGAGATATTGTCTGTACCAACAAGCAGGAAACTGCACCAAGATCGAGAGACTTTCAAACGTCCTCTGTTATATGTCTGAGATAACATCTAATACAGAGTGTACGCAGATTGCTGTAAGCCGGGTATAAGACAGTGCTATAAGTATGATATATTTACATTACTATATACATGGTGCTGTGTTCTTTATAGGCCACATACATAGCAGATAGACAGTGTTGTATACAAGGGGCCTCATTCAATTGCGATTTGGCCAATTGAATAGGGCTCTAAATAAGCACATAGCATAATTTTTTTTAAAGAAGTTTTTAGTTAGTGAAAAGCTTGCTTTTGAATAGATGCTTACTAACTAAAAATGTCTTTAAAAAAAATATGTTATGTGCTTATTTAGAGCCCTATTCAATTGTCCAAATTGCAATTGAATGAGGGCCAAGGTAATTAGGCAGTGCTCCATAATGAGTACACACATTGTTGTGTACATGGACTAGAGACAGTGCTATGCCCTACATGCAGGATATATACACAGATTGTAAGATATATTCACTGTACTGTATATATGATATACAAATTACTGCATGCATTGTGGAGAATATATAGCAAGGATTGTGTATAGGATATATACAAAGGACATGTACTCTGCGCAGGATAATTATGCTACGATATACAGTGCTGGGGATATACAGAGTGAAGTGTGGAGATCTTAATGAATGGTGTCTATATAGTATAAAAGAGACCGAGCAAGGATCACACACAGGGATATTATGCTAATGCAAAATGTAATGAAACACTCACTCACAAATGTCTGGAAAATCAGCCCAAAATGTCACAAACTTCATTACCAGCTGCTCACATGTGACAGGGCAGAGAGAGCATCACAAGAGACCTGCCGGGGAGGGGATGGAGACATAGACTGACTGCAAATAGGAACCCAAAAAGGCCATCTGCCTGTCCATTCTATCTACCTAAAAGACTGGCTTTATTTAGGATAGCCGTGTACTTATCCCAAACTATAGTTAAATCTACCACTTCCACTGGAAGGCCGTTCCACTTATCTACAGTCTTTGTAAAGCAGAGCTTTCTCCTATTGCCACTACATCTTCAATTTATCCTTGTAGCACTGCCTCCAATTCTGCCCCTCTATCTCTGTCTTCTTCTGTAATCATGCTTTACACACAACTTGTAAATATAAAAACGCTTTACTTTGTGAATACTAAACCAAAGCTTAACTGGATCTTAGGCTTTAAATGCATTCCAACACCATAAAAACATGATTTTATATATATATATATATATATATATATATATATATATATATATACATACCGTATATAAAAACATGATTTATATATCTATATATATATATATATATATATATATATATATATAAAAACATGATTTTATTTATATATATATATATATATATATATATATATATATGTATATATATATATATATTAGTACATTTTATCCACATTTGAAAGTTAAAAGCATTTCCTGCTCAGAATTCCACAAAATAGTTACTGCTCTGTACTCTGGGAAACTGGGCAGATACATGCAAATGAGCCCATCCTGTTTTCATTCTTCAGTCTAATACCACTTTACACGTAGCTATTTTTAAGCATATGCCTGCTGTATTACACAGCCTTAAAGCATAGCATAGAATGGATTGAACAAGTTAGTAGACCTCCCCACAGACAGCTGTTTCGTTCTTAAATGGCTCTCATCAGTGCGAGGCTCTTAACTCCTGCTATAGATTTTGTGGGAAGGCTGTTAACCACATCATCATTTAGCATATGGTGGGCAAAAGAGTGGTAGGAGCCGCCATCGTGCAGAATGCAGTAATTAAATAGTATATATAGTGGATTTTTCAGGGCTCCCAATATATATATATATTTTTTTTTTTTTTTTTTTTTTTTTAAATCTTGCACCATTTGAGCCATCCTCCTTTGAATATTTTTAATGTATTTACTTATATAGTATACAGATCATCAATGAGTACACAATACTCTGCTCACACAATCTACATTGGATATACACGTTACTGGGTTAACAGCGTATGATTTCAGAGAAGGCCCTTCAAGCCTCCCGCACCTCGGTAACCATCTGTAAATGTATAATAATGATTATTTTAATATAATTGCTGGTTTCTCTCCTTTGGAGGTGCGGTAGCGAGCGGAGTGTCAGTAATGTGCAGGCAGACGCGCTCTCCTTATCTGCTACAGGAGCATTGAAAATACTGCAACCAAGTAGATATTAAACAAAAGCCTTTGAAGTCTAAAGGCAGAACACTTTGTAATTGGAAAGCACCTCTTAAAATGTAGTTTGTTGGTGTTATGAAAGTAGCATTACATCCCATGTACTCCTGTTCAAAGATACTGATTATATTGCAACGTGCCCTCCAACGCTTTAATGGTATAGTCTCAATTTCTACACTATATTTCTTTTACTAAGCCCAAAACACAAGGTTGCTGGGATGAATTGAAAGAGGATTAATATTAATACATTCTAAACTAGGAATTCTTTTTCACAGTTGAATTATTGTTTTTTTTTTTTCCATAGATTTTCATTATTTTTCTCATCACGAAGGTTTAAGAACAAGGCTGTATGTTAATTTCAGAGCAGTTCTTATTGATCAGTGGAGGAAACTATATACTTTATCCACAGGCAAATTATGTAGATACTATTAAGAATTTTTTTTATTATAGTATTTTTTGTTTGTTTTGGTTCCTGAGGGTCTGGAATTGAATGGAGAAAAAAATAATGTAGATTTTATAAATACTTTTATACGCTTACTTGTACCCAAGTGCCTATAAGTACTATGTACTATTAAAAAAAATATGTTCTGTGCTTATCTAGAGCCCTATTCAATTGGCCAAATCGCAATTGAATGAGGCCCTATGTAACTATGTAAATAAGGTACGGCTTACTTGTCAATAAACATCAAGAATATACATCAGACACACCGACATACATCAAGAGAGGTCTATTGTAATTTATTTAATTACATTGTATACAATATATATATATATTTATATATATATATTTATAAATATAAATACATAATCATAGTATTGCAGTATATAGTGATACATTTTTATTGGACAAACTTATTCATAAAATAGCGATGAGCTTTGAAGAGATAAGCCTCTGCTTTTTGACTTGATAAAGAGAGGTTTATCTCTCGAAAGCTTGTCGCTATATTATGAATAAGTTTGTCCAATAAAAAAGGTATCACTATATACTGCAATACTCTGATTATTCATCTAGATTACTGGTCACTCATGGCTACCTCACAGATTATAAATAAATTATATATATATATATATATATATATATATATATATATGTATATATATATATATATATATATATATACACACACACACACATGTGTGTGTGTGTTTGAAAATGTTGCATCTACTAAAGACATAATTAAGAAGGAAAAAAAAATTTTTTTTGCATCTACTGATCTGTGGGGGCATCCATGATACATTGTTGGGAGTATGTGGAAGGGGTGTGGTGTTAATTTCAGTCATACAATTATCAAACAAAGGCTCTCTATTCTCTCCATACCCATCCCTCCCTCCCTCCGCTAATAGCCAAAACACATACTCTCATGATCCAGCTCTGAGGAAGTGATGTAAGCCAACACAAAACTGATTCTTATAATCAGAGTCTTAAAAAATTCAGATTTTCACAAAAAAAAACAGTGTTTATGCCCATGGCTTAGACAGCTCATAATATTGTCAGGTTGGTACATACTTGACAAACAAGTGCTTTTTTTCTTGAACTGCAGTGGTTCATTATTAGAGAACTCAGAAAATAAAAATGCTTATATGTTCTGTGCCATGACCATTTTTACATGTACCCCCTTTGGATCGCTACCTTGTCGTGGTGGATGGGCTTGTACACCTCAATTAAGCTGTGAGCTATACCATGTAGGGTCACCCAAGATGGGCAGGTCATAGCAGAGTGGTCAGTCAAATCACGGTCTACTTGGAAAAGATACTGGAGTGGGTTGGCAGTTCTAACTAAACCTTATGGATTTGCACAACCAGACATGCCGCGTCACAGAGAGTCGGACCTGATTGAACAAATAAACAAATGAGACATGTATACTAGTGAAAATCTATTTTTTTCCTAATCTGATCTAATATCTTTAATGGAAACTGGCAGTTTTTCTTTACTGCACTGCTGTGAAACCGGTCTACATTCCTCACAATTCTGCGTGTCCGTTTTCATTTACTAGGAGAATACACCAGCAACGTATAACACCAGATCTGATCAAAATTAAAACAAGGCTACGTTTTCCAGACATTCTATTGGAAATCCTTAAAGTTATAAAAACGGATCAAATAAAGAGGCTTCAATTAAGGATAAACGTTCTATAGGATATCAATCAACTTGAATTAACTGAACAATCACATAAGAAGTGAGTCTAGCTAGTTTAAGCAGCTTTTTTTAATAAATTCAAATGCAAAAATAAAACTTTCACCGGTTATTTTTAAAAATGATTTCCGGTTTCTTTTTAACCTGACAAATGCATTAATGAGGCATACATGAGCGCAGAATGCAAAATATGTCTGTGTCTGCAATGTCAAATATCTGTGTACGGAGGCATCAATCACACGGGCTGCATTTCCTGTTTTTTAACATTTCACACACTTATTGTCAAAGAAAAGAGTATAGTAATATTTAAAGTTCCTTTTAGGTCAGTGCACATTGACTTGTCCCTAATAGAGATATGGTAGATGGATCAGGCCTTTCATAATTGTATAGCACGATCATGACATAATTAATGGTGCTCGGCCTCCTTGGCAAATCATTAGAGGAGGGCCGAAGAAAAGGGAAGAAAAAGGAACATCTGTCGCTGATTTTTTCCTCAAGTTCCCTATTTACATAAACAAGCAAGCTAAGACGCGCATTAATAAGTGTGGGTGGTGAGGCTGAAGAACTAGAAGACAACATGCATAACATGGACATCTGCAGATGTGTATGTAGACTCTCAGTTAACCAGAACTCTTAAGCAACCAGAAAACAAAATAATGTACTTTAAATAACAATTAAGATTGGCAGGGCTCAACAAATGCCAGGAGCCAGGTTGTCATGCCACAAAATGCTTACAGGCCCCTAGATTAGATCCTCTGTACGTCTCTGCAATTCAGTTTTACCTGGAAGCAGACAGGGATGGGTGACTGAGCCAGGGTAGTGTTGACGTTACATTCCCCGGGTTCAGCACTGCACCCTCCAACTGACCATACCTGTGTGTAAGTGAGGAGTGAAAGCTGCTGCTGCTAGAACAGCCCTCACTGACAAATATTCTTAGCAGAATATTCTATGTGCAACTAATTTAGGCATATTTTAATAGTGACTCTCAAGCAATCATTAACTACATTCATCTGGCCTCTACCAATCCCCATGGGTGCCGGATAACTAAGAGTCTAGTTTATTGCCCATAACATGGATGTAGTAGCCAAAAAAAATCTGGGGTGGTGGTGGTGATGGTGGGGTGGGGGGGGGGGGGGGCCACATATAATATAAAAATACCACACAACTGCTTCTCATACACATAAACACACACATTGAAAAATCGGGAGGGGGGGGGTGTCCCCCTTGCCCCCCCCCCCCCCCCCAGTTCCTACACCTTTGAGATAAAAAATTTATTTCTATGGTTTGCATCTCAGATAAAGCTTACAAACTGAAAAATAGAAATTATAACGTATTTTATTATATTAGTAATACATTGTAGGAACTGGGGGACAAGGGGGCTTGATGGAGCTCAGTGGGGCAGTGGCTGACAGATGAGTCTGGCGTGCTACGGTCCATATGGTCATGGAGAGTCGGACACGACTAAACAACAACAAAATGTATAAAGAAGCTGCTGTGTAGTATTTGTATGCCATGAGCTGTATCCCCCTAATATTATTTTGGCTCCATGCGTCACTTACAATCCATAATCACTTGCCCCCTCTCTGGGGCAATGGCCAAACATGTGTGATCTAGGGTTCAATGCTGATAAATGGAAAAGTATAAACTTATGGCACAAAACCCTAAAAATAGATTAAACTGTATACTGAATGGGTAATTTGATGAGCGCAACAGAAGAAAAAACAACTTGGGAATTATATCAGATAATAAAAAAAGTAGGTAAACAATGCAACAAAACAGTAGGAGAATCCAATAGGGTGCCAGAAATGGCCTAAAAGGGGTGCTCCTAAAACATGTTCCTTAATGTTGGTCTATGAAGGGCTTCCTTCTAGACTCCTAGAGAGAGCAATTTGGCTCCCTATGAATCTTCCCAGTGTTAGATCTGTTTGCCCACCTTTGGTCTAAAGGACTAACTGTGTAAGAGATTTCTTTAAAATGTATAGTTAAAGGGAAAGAAGGGGGATCTTTCCTGTTATCATGTCACCACCTGCCAACCACTGCGCATGGCACTAGTTTAGTATGTGGATCATGTTATCTGCCACTACCCTAACCCTAGTGAACAAAGTCTGCAGCGACGTAGCAGCATGGCAGGCCGATAACAGTATAAAGTTCCCAGAAGGGATATAAACCTTCAATAATTCAATGCATTTAATAAAGTTCAGGAGGAAAATTCCTTCCAGAAAAAACAGCAATGCGAGAACAAGAGGTCATGGTTTGATTCATTCAAAATGTATTCAGTTTAATTGTTTGTCTTAAAATAATAATATTAACCACAAGAAATATTGTAGGCAATTAAGCATTCAAGAGATATAGCCTGTAATTAATTTCCTAAATATATAAAGAGTTTCCCTAATGAATACATAATCTATTGTAAACAAACAAAGAGGTTAAATCCTTCCTTCTAGCACTGACGGGGTTTAGCTTTGTGGAATTAAAACCGTAGTACATTGTCATCAGGTCGTAGTATATGAGGACACCAGAATAGTGAAATCATAAGCGCCCGGCCCAAAACCTGACGCACTTGGAGGGCGGGGCCGCCAACTGCCTCAACAGGTGACCCGATGCTGTGCCATTTAAATCCTGCCCTGCCTGTAAGCAGGCGCTCCCCTATCATCTCACCCCAAGGCCTTCCTTGGTTACAAAAGAAGGCATGTGAGACAGATTTAAGGGCGTACATAAGACAGCAGAACATAGCCTGTAGGAATGTACATAGACACCCACAAGAACAGCCAGTGCTGGGTGATAGTTCCTGGAGATGCACCCAAGGAATACAAAACCTGTAGGGACACAAAAGGACTATCATTACCGGATAAAGATGTGTAGACTTGCAGGGCACGCCAATATCACATAGATATCACATAGACACACAGCAACATTTCCAGTTAATATGTATTGTAACTAGTCATTAATAATAATTGAGTGGAAGTGTTAGATAATTCTGCTTGAAACTTGGATCTTGAAAGTCGACTCTCACCGTCGGAGATGATAAGGAAAAGAAGCATGCCTAGTTGGAATATTTTTTAAGGATTTAACTTTAACAATTAAACATCTCCTTGACTGTTATCAATTATCCAACTGAGCATACTCTTCTTCATCATCTCCCACTGTGATAGTTAATAGAGCTTGATTAGGTGATTTAGAGAAAAGGACGTGCAGTATAGATGATTTGTGCTTAAAGTATCCAACTTTCAGGCTTAGATAATTAATCCTGCCATTCGCAAGCCAGGTTAGTGAGGAGAAGATTTTTTAAAGCAGAGAATTTTATATATATATATATATATATATATATATATATATATATATATATATACATATATACAGTAGTTATCCGGCACCTAACTAACTGGGACTCTCAAGCAACCGGCACCAATTCCCCATTTTCAAAAAACTCCTGCTAAACCGGCATAACCAACACTATCCGGAAGTTCGAGACTGGAAAAAAAAATCCAGACTTTTTTTCTAATCGTTTTGTTGACCCCTAAATGGCCCAGTTTAGGTGCCGAAGCATTTTTAAAGGCATTTTGTGGGTTTTTGGGGAGTTTACTCCCGCTAAACCGGCTTAACAAGCACTATCCAGAGTTCGAGACTGAAAAAAAGAAAAATGCTAACTTTTTAAAAAATATATTTTTTCTGGGCCTAAATTGCCCAATTTAGGTGCTAATGCCTTTTCAAAGGCATTTTGATAGGTTTTGGGGTGTTTATGGGTCGTTTAGACCGTTACATTCAGGGACTCACGATTAACCGGAAGCTACATTTGTACAGCAATAAGGGGAGTCCCTGTAAGTGCCGGATAACGGGGGGTGTACTGTATATATATTGTAAGTAGCAAGTTTCCAGTCTTGTAGGGTGCTTTGGGATAAAGCACTTTCTGCTAAGATTCTAAGCTCAAAACAGGGCCCTTCAACTTTTGAACTTGTTAAACTTGTATTTCCCCTGTTCTTACCCCCTGTACAGCGCTACAGAATATGTTGGCGTGATACAAATAAAAGATAATAAAACGATAATATATATATATATATTATATATAAAAGTATTTATTTGCTACTTTCAGTAAATAAACTGTTCTTATTTACAGATCCCACAAATACTTTACTATCTAAATAATTTAAAAACAGAGACATCTATAAGAAAAGAAAGTGTCTCAGCATTTCCCAAATAACATGTGAAATGCATTGGCTTTCTCAGTTTGACAAATACGGTTATTAAAGTCTTTCCTGATGCACCTTGACAACAGGTCCCCTCTGTCCCGTGTGCTCAGGAGAGAATCAGAATCTTATAGCAGCAGAGATAATCCTATCAGAGAATCCAAGCGTGCCGGCACAGCGCACCCCCCAGAATACATCATAAGGACATATTATCATTGACATAAAAAGGCCACTATGCAGAATTGGAGGCTATTGTTATGTCGGAGCCTTCCTGTGGTTACCCGTTTCACAATGAGATTAGATTTTATTTGTGCAAAGTTAGCAAGTTAGGGTATTAATGATGCAAGGTAGTATACGGTATAAGAAGCGTTTAGTTATCAATATGATATATACAATGATGAACTTAGAAACTAAGTCACATAAATTATATAATAAATTAATCACTACATACAAGAAGGGAACAATTAACTACAATAAGGCACTGCTAAGTGATGAAGAGACTCCTTGTCTGGTTTACATTATATGGTACCTTAATCTAAAAAAAGGTAAACAGCATACCAGAAGTAGGGTTACCTCATTACCAGGTGCAGCTCTCCAAATCTGGGCTACATAACAAGAAGGTGGGTCACCGCTACCTTCATAAACAAGGCATCCTGAAGATGGGTTATCTTTATACACGGTAACAATATTCATAATGCACTCAGGAGGTTAAAGGGCCATTTATATCACGATAAGTGCTCTTCATGATGTGAAAAAACACACAAGTCGATGTTAAAATGATCTATTCTTTTTTTTTTACCCTAATAACGGCTAATAATCATTAGTGTTAGGTCTGTTTACAAACACACTGCTGACTGTTCCATGATTAACTGCATTTGCCGACAATGACCGTTCCAAGCTCAGTGAATACAAGAGTTATTGCTTCTCTCTGCTTTCAGGAATATCATCAGCCATCAGTTAACCCACAATTAACATATTTTGGAGTTTCCAGCAGTCATTTCCCTGCACCAATGAATTTGGGAATGGTTAATCCTCTTTATGCTTCTGCTCTCTGCACACAGCTCTTGCTGTGACTGTCTGGAGGCATGCCTAATTCTCATGTAAACAGAACTTAATTTATGATTTTGTTATGTGAAAAAAGCACCTATTTAAAACATTCAAAAAGTATTTTAACAGTAAAAGGAGTACATTATTGTGGTGTGCTCGAATTGTGCTTAATGAACTGGCCCTTTAATTATCTCTATCAGTAGCAATAAAGTACTGAGAACTTAGGTTATTATATCCACAGCAATTAGTGGTAAGTAGATGTAGTAAGTACTCACAGGGTGGCTTACTATAATTTTCACAAATCAGGCACTCAAGGGGTGAGATGTCATTATTTGCTGTCATTATTTGCTGTAGGTTGCCTGTATTTTCAGTATTAGGACATGCAGAAAGTAACCACTGTTTTCAGAAACAAGGCACTTAGAAGGTGGGTTATCTACATTCATAATTATAACAACAATTTGAATATAGTGTTACCTCTATCCACAATAATAATAATGCACTCAGAAAGTGGGCTATTTCTCTCTGCAGTATTAGAGCATACAGAAGATAGGTTACCTCTATCCACAATAATAATGCACCTAGGAGCTGGGTTACCTCTATGCACAATAATAATGCACCCAGGAGGTGGGTTACCTCTATGCACAATGATAATGCACCCAGGAGGTGGGTTACCTCTATGCACAATGATAATGCACTCAGAAGGTGGGTTACATCTATCTACAGTAATTAGGTACTCGGAAGGTAGGTTATCTCTATCCACAATAATAATGCACCCAGGAGCAGGGTTAGCTCCATGCACAATAATAATGCACCCAGGAGCTGGGTCACCTCTAGACACAATAATAATGCTCTCAGAACGTGGGTTATTTCTGTTTTAAGAAACAAAGTACATAGAAGGAAGATTACCTCTACCAACTATAATAATACAATCAGAAGGTGGGTTATTTCTATCTTCAGTAATAAAGTAAATAGAAGGTAGGTTAACACTATCCACAATAATAATGCACTCAGAAGGTGGGTTACATCTATCTACAGTAATTAGGTACTCGGAAGGTAGGTTATCTCTATCCACAATAATAATGCACCCAGGAGCTGGGTTACCTCTATGCACAATGATACTGCACCCAGGAGCTGGGTTACCTCCATGCACAATAATAATGCACCCAGGAGCTGGGTTACCTCTATGCACAATAATAATGCACCCAGGAGGTGGGTTACCTCTATGCACAATGATAATGCACCCAGGAGGTGGGTTACAGCTATGCACAATAATAATGCACCCAGGAGGTGGGTTACCTCTATGCACCAGGATAATGCTCTCAGAACGTGGGTTATTTCTGTTTCTAGTACCAAAGTACATAGAAGGAAGATTACCTCTATCAACTATAATAATACAATCAGAAGGTGGGTTATTTCTATCTTAAGTAATAAAGTAAATAGAAGGTAGGTTAACACTACCACAATAATAATGCACTCAGAAGGTGGGTTACATATATCTACAGTAATTAGGTACTCGGAAGGTAGGTTATCTCTATCCACAATAATAATGAACCCAGGAGGCAGGTTATCTCTATCCACAATAATAATGAACCCAGGAGGTAGGTTATCTCTATCCACAATAATAATGAACCCAGGAGGTGGGTTAGCTCTATGCACAATAATAATGCACCCAAGAGATGGGTTAGCTCTATGCACAATAATAATGCACCCAGGAGCTGGGTTACCTCTATGAACAATAATAATGCACCCAGGAGGTGGGTTACCTCTATGCACAATACTAATGCACCCATGAGTTGGGTTACCTCTATGAACAATTATTATGCACCCAGTAGGTTGGTTACCTCTATGCACAATACTAATGCACCCAGGAGGTGGGTTACCTCTATGCACAATAATAATGCACCCAGTAGGTTGGTTACCTCTATGCACAATAATAATGCACCCAGGAGGTTGGTTACCTCTATGCACAATAATAATGCACCCAGGAGGTGGGTTACCTCTATGCACAATAATAATGCACCCAGGAAGTGGGTTACCCCTATGCACAATACTAATGCACCCAGGAGGTGGGTTACCTCTCTCCACAATACTAATGCACCCAGGAGATTGGTTACCTCCATCCCCAATATTAAAACACTCAGCATGTGAGTTATTCCCATGCACAATAATAGTACTCCCAGAGGTCTGTATGCTGTAACAACTTCATTATCCTGAAGGTCTGTTTTACATTCAAGTCCAAAGCAATTCCACTCAGAGGCACAAACCCCAGCAGCCTGTACAGTAAGTGACATTTACTTTTGGTTTAAAGTCAAGATCTTCACATGAAGTGAAATCCAGGCGGTGTTAGGTTCATCATCACAGGAAGTTGTACTTTATAAGATGCAAACCCAAGGAATAGAAGATGATGACAAATGTATATCAATAAAATAAACTGTATTATTATTTCATATTTTCACTTGCAGAGGGGGCAGCAAAGGAATACATTGCATTAAAAGGGTTAATGCAGATATAATGAGACATCTAGACATGAAGCACCCCAGAAGGTGACAGCCATCCCTGGGTACCACTCACTGCATGGAGACCTTCACACCATGATGTAATGATACAGGCACCTTGGATATAGATATGAGCACAGCAGGGGATCCTGCTCCTTGTGTATCTCAGCATTAACTCTTTCAGCACTGCTGCATTAATCACATCACTGAGGGAGGGGGAGGCACACAGCATTCAGCCCTGGATGCTGCCCCTTAAACACACATCCCTTTGTTTAACATGGGCTGCAGCAGAAAGCAATTCCTTCAGCATTGTGTTTACTGAGGATCCTCATCATTACCCATCCCACGACATGGGGCCTGGGCACCCTGGGCATGGGGTGTCATACATTAACCATTGCAATGCCAGCATGACCTGACCAGATCAACCCTGCGCAGGGAACAGATATATGGACAGGGAGGGAGAATGTCCCATCATATAGATACATGCACAGATCTTATACATAGATGGATACAATACACAGTGCCAGGGCTGCCACACACAGTGCAATGCTGTCTATACCCAGTGTGATGGGCACAGGGTCTCCCGACCTTACCTTTGCCCGCAGTGCTCAGCAGTATGATCCCCAGCACCCAGCAGTGATCCAGAGCCCGTGCACAAGCCATGATGAGGAGCTGCCTTCTTGCTGCTGTCTCCTCTCTGCTCCCTCTGCACCTGCCCTGCCACTAATGTATGCTAATGAAATGCTGAGAGATGGGCGGGGCCCGGACGCCCCCAGCCAATAGAGCGCGGGGATGGTCTCCTGCTTTGCATAATGGGCGGTGACTGTTTACTAGTCCCATGCGGGTGTGAGAGGGAGGGCAGGGGCTTAACCTCTGCACTGCTGGAGGGTTATGGATCAATAGATGATCGGTGACATGTATTCGGTGCAGGCTCTGGCAGCGAGCGGGTTAAACCGTTTCCTGGCACTCACTGGGTTATTTGTTATGTAGTAAATGGGGAGCACGTGACTTGGCAGATGGCAGGATAGAGTGATAGACTGGGAGCACCCACTTCAGAGACAGGGCACACCAGAAAGGTGATGTTACAGGGTGCTGGGCACAGACATAAACAAGTTATATACACACATACAATGCCAACACACACAGCAATCAGATACACACAAACAGCAAGGTGATGTGACAGGGCACAGGGTGCTGGGCACAGACATAAACAAGTTATATATACACATCCAATGCCAACACACACAGCAATCAGATACACACCAACAAGGTGATGTGACAGGGCACACACAGACATAAACCAGTTATACACACATCCAATACCAACACACACAGCAATCAGATACACAGCAACAAGGTGAGACAGGGCACAGACACACACCAGTTATACACACACACACACAATACCAACACACACAGCAATCAGATACACACCAACAACAGCAAGGTGATGTGACAGGGCATAGGGTGCTGGGCACAGACATAAACCAGTTATATACACACATCCAATGCCAACACACACAGCAACCAGATACACAGCAACAAGGTGATGTTACAGGGCACAGGGTGCTGGGCACAGACAAAAACACACACATCCAATACCAACACACAGCAATCAGATACACACCAACAAGGTGATGTGATAGGGCAGACACAGACATAAACCAGTTATATACACATCCAATACCAACACACACAGCAATCAGATACACACCAACAACAGCAAGGTGATCTGACAGGGCACACCAGCAAGGTGATGTGACTGGGTGCTGGGTGCAGACACACACCAGTCATATACATACACATCACAACAACAAGGTGATGTGACAGGGCACAGGGTGCTGGGCACAGACATAAACAAGTTATATACACACACATCACAACAACAAGGTGATGGAACAGGGTGCTGAGAACAGACACACACCAGTCATATACACACATACATCACAACAGCAATGTGCTGGGTACAGATACACACCCATCAATACCAATACAGGGTGCTGGGCACAGACACACACCAGTCATACACACACACATGACAACAGCAATGTGCTGGGTAGAGACCCCCCCCCCCCCTATTAGTACCAATACGGGGTGCTGGGCACAGACACATATCAGTTATATACACACACATCACAACAACAAGGTGATGAGACCAGGCACAAGGTTCTGGGCACAGACATAAACCAGTTACACACATCCAATACCAACACACACAGCAATCAGATACACACCAACAACAAGGTGATCTGACAGGGTGCTGGGCACAGACATAAACCAATTATATACACACACATCACAACAACAAGGTGATGGGACAGGGTGCTGAGAACAGACACACACCAGTCATATACACACACATCACAACAGCAATGTGCTGGGTACAGATACACACCCATCAATACCAATACAGGGTGCGGGGCTCAGACACACACCCATAAATACCAATACAGGGTGCTGGGCACAGACACACACCAGTTATATATACACAAACATCACAACAACAAGGTTCTAGGTACAGACACACACCTGTCATATACACAAACGTCACAACAACAAGGTGATGGGACAGGGTGCTGGGAACAGACACACACCAGTCATAAACACACACATCACAACAACAAGGTGATGAGACCGGACACAAGGTGCTGGGCACAGACACACACCTATCATATACACAAACAACACAACAACAAGGTGCTGGGAACAGACACACACCAGACACACAAACATCACAACAGCAAGGTGATCTGATCGGACACAGGGTGCTGGGCACAGACACACACCCATCATATACACAAATAACACAACAACAAGGTGCTGGGCACAGATACACACCTGTCATACACACACACACACATCACAACAACAAGGTGATGGGACAGGGCACAACGTGGTGGGCACAGACACACACCAGTTATATACACACACACACACACATCACAACAACAAGCTAATGGGACAGGGTGCTGGGAACAGATAAACACATCACAACAACAAGGTGATCTGACAGGACACAAGGTGCTGGGCACAGACACACACCCATCAATACAGGGTGCTGGGCACAGTCACACACCAGTTATACACACACAAACATCACACAAACAAGGTGATGGGACAGAGTGCTTGGAACAGACACACACCAGTACACACACACACATCACAATAGCAAAGTGCTGGGTACAGACACACACCAGTTATATACACACAAATCACAACAACAAGGTGATGTGACAGGGCACAAGGTCCTGAGCCCAATACACACATCAATACCAATACATACACACCAATACAAACACACACATCTAATACCAATACATACACACGTATCAGTACCAATACATACACACAAATCAATACCAATACACACACACACATCTAATACCAATACCTATACATCAATACCAATACACATCAATACCAATACATACACACATCAATTCCAATACTTATACCTCAATACCAATACATACACACACATCTAATACCAATACATACACATCAATACACACATATCAGTACCAATACATACACACAGCAATACCAATACATACACATACATCAATACCAATACATACACACAGCAATACCAATACACACACACATCAATACATACACACATCTAATACCAATACATACAAAGCAATACCAATACATACACATACATCAATACCAATACAAACACAGATGTACCACTGCAGACAAACATGAATACAAATACATACACACATCTAATACCAATACATACACAGCAATACTAATACATTCCCACGCATCTAATTACAAATACATACACACACAGCAATACAAATACATACACACACATCTAATACCAATACATACACACTAGTGATGTCGCAAACATAACATTTTCGGTTTGCGAATTTCATCAAATGTTCGCGAACGGGCATAGACTTTAATGGGCAGGCGAATTTCAAAACCCACAGAGACTCTTTCTGGCCACAATAGTGATGGGAAAGTTGTTTCAAGGGGACTAACACCTGGACTGTGGCATGCCGGAGGGGGATCCATGGCAAAACTCCCACGGAAAATTACATAGTTGATGCAGAGTCTGGTTTTAAGCCATAAAGGACATAAATCACCTAACATTCCTAAATTGTTTGGAATAACATGCTTTAAAACATCAGGTATGATGTTGTATCGATCAGGTAGTGTAAGGGTTACACCCGCTTCACAGTAACGGACCAATTTTTGGAACAGGGAGATGGAAAAAGATGCTTGGTCGGACCTACTACTTCGAATTTGGGGCTCTGCACGTGCAATGTAATGTGCCACCAGATAGGAGTGGTGTATTAAGTTGTACTATTTATTCCTATCAGTTGGATACCTGTTACGTCACCTATCAGGGGAAGTGTATATGGCATGGATTTTTGGAACAGGGAGATGGAAAAAGATGCTTGGTCGGTCCTCCCACTTCAAATTTGGGGCACTGCGCGTGCAATCTAAGGTGCCACCAGATAGGAGTGGTGTGTTCAGTTGTACTATTTATTCCTATCAGTTTAATACCTGTTACGTCACCTATCAGGGGACGTGTATATGGCATGGATTTTTGGAACAGGGAGATGGAAAAAGATGCTTGGTCGGTCCTCCCACTTCAAATTTGGGGCACTGCGCGTGCAATCTAAGGTGCCACCAGATAGGAGTGGTGTATTAAGTTGTACTATTTATTCCTATCAGTTTAATACCTGTTACGTCACCTATCAAGTGACGTGTATATGGCATGGATTTTTGGAACAGGGAGATGGAAAAAGATGCTTGGTCGGTCCTACCACTTCAAATTTGGGGCACTGCGTGTGCAATCTAAGGTGCCACCAGATAGGAGTGGTGTGTTCAGTTGTACTATTTATTCCTATCAGTTTAATACCTGTTACGTCACCTATCAGGGGACGTGTATATGGCATGGATTTTTGGAACAGGGAGATGGAAAAAGATGCTTGGTCGGTCCTCCCACTTCAAATTTGGGGCACTGCGCGTGCAATCTAAGGTGCCACCAGATAGGAGTGGTGTATTAAGTTGTACTATTTATTCCTATCAGTTTGATACCTGTTACGTCACCTATCTTTCCTCCCAATAGCACATTCTATATGTCATCAACCTGCCTGGGTGTATTTAGAGAACAACACTTTGAGGCCATTAACCTGGGACAAGGTGGCTTGGCTATCAGAATTGCCTCAGAGCCTTAAAAACTCGCCAAACCCCCTAATCAGACACTCACTATCATACTGGAAATGGGCCAAGAAACACACGGGTTTGTTCCCTGGATCCACCCAAATGACCCCAATTCTTGACCACCCTCAGGCCCCGAAACACATGAGCACAACATCACAACACTGGTGGAGGTCAAGGAAACTAGATAGACTGGTTAGTAAAGGGCCAGATGCTCACCTATGAGGAACTGAGGGACAAGCATGGGCTACCGCTGTCAGAACATTACAATTACTGTAGGCTGAGGCATTTCACACACTCCCTGACCCAGAAACAGGGGACACCGGTTTTAAATTGGTTCTCCAAAATTTGTAAAGATAAACCTCTATCAAGGGGGATCATTGGGTCGCTTTACAAAAATAAAACATTTGTTCCTGGTTGAAGCGACATTGGGGGAAGGACCGGAGTGTTTGCCAGGCAGAAAGTGCCCTAAAACATTGCGTCTTGAACCCTAGTTGGTGGCGGATAAGTCACGCAAGTCATCCAGCATTCAGGGATAAAATACAGCAGCGTGTGGACCATTATTAGCTCAAGGCAGCTCATCTATCAGGCCTTTTATAATCGAATGTATCGCCCACTGTCAGTCCCTTCGGGATCCATCACTCATTCATCTTAATAAAGGTGAGGTAATCTAGACTTTTTTGACCTAGGCGACTTCTCTTATCAGTGACAAAACCTCCTGCTGCACTGAAGGTCCTTTCTGACAGAACACTTGAAGCGGGGCCGGACAGAAGATCTATGGCAAATTGGGATAGCTCAGGCCACAAGGCAAGCGTGCACACCCAGTAGTCAAGGGGTTCATCGCTCCTCATAGTGTCGATATCTTTAGTTATAGTGAGGTAGTCTGTTACCTGACGATCGAGTCGTTCTCTGAGGGTGGATCCTGAAGGCCTGTGGCGATGCATAGGACTTAAAAAGCTCTGCATGTCCTCCATCAACAATACGTCTGTAAAGCGTCCTCTCCTTGCCGGCGTGGTCGTGGGAGGAGGAGGATTATGTTCACCTCTTCCGCTGTTAGATTGCCGTTGTGCTGTGACATCACCCTTAAACGCTATGTAAAGCATACTTTTTAATTTATATTGGAAGTGCTGCATCCTTTCCGACTTGTGGTAATTCGGTAACATTTCAGGCACTTTCTGCTTATACCGGGGGTCTAGTAGTGTGGACACCAGTGCAGGTCGTTCTCCTTCATCCTTTTTATACGAGGGTCCCTCAACAGGCACGACAGCATGAAAGACCCCATTTGCACAAGGTTGGATGCCGAGCTAGTCATGTCTCGTTCCTCGTCCTCAGTGATCTCACTGAAGGTATGTTCTTCCCCCCAGCCACGTACAACACCACGGGTACCAGATAGGTGACAACGAGCACCCTGGGATGCCTGTTGTGGTTGGTCTTCCTCCTCCTCCTCAAAGCCACATTCCTCCTCTGACTCCTCTTCCTCACAATCCTCTTCCAGCGTTGCCGCAGGTCCAGCAAGCGATGCTGATAAGGCTGTTTCTGGTGGTGATGGTGACCACAACTCTTCCTTTTCCTCTTCACGCTCATCTACGGCCTGATCCAGCACTCTTCGCAGGGCATGCTCCAGGAAGAAAACAAATGGTATGATGTCGCTGATGGTGCCCTCGGTGCGACTGACCAGGTTTGTCACCTCCTCAAAAGAACGCATAAGCCTACAGGCATTGCGCATGAGCGGCCAGTAACGTGGCAAAAAACCCCCCAGCTCCGCAGAGGCTGTCCTAGCACTCCGGTCATACAAATACTCATTAACAGCCTTTTCTTGTTGGATCAGGCGGTCGAACATTAGGAGTGTTGAATTCCAACGTGTCGGGCTGTCTAAAATCAAGCACCTTGCTGGCATGTTGTTTCGCCGCTGGATATCTGTAAATTGCGCCATGGCCGTGCAGGAACGCCTGAAATGGTCACACACCTTCCTGGCCTGCTTCAGGACGTCCTGTAAGCCTGGGTGCTTATGCACAAAGCATTGTACAATCAGATTACACACATGTGCCATGCACGGCACATGTGTCAACTTGCCCAAATTCAATGGCGGCAACAAATTTCTTCCGTTGTCACAAACCACTTTGCCGATCTCTAGTTGGTGCGGAGTCAGCCACTGATCCAACTCTGAGTTCAGGGCGGTCAGGAGTGCTGGTCCGGTGTGACTCTCTGCTTTCAGGGAAGTCAACCCCAAGACGGCATGACACTGCCGTATCCGGGATGTGGAATAGGACCTGTGGAGCTGGAGGGGGGTGCCGTTGATGTGGAGCAAGACATAGCAGCAGCAGAAGAGGACTCAGCCGAGGAGGTTATGGAAGAGGATGGAGTAGGAGGAGTAGAGGAGGTGGCAGGAGGCCTGCCTGCAAGTCGTGGCGGTGTCCCCAACTCCTCTGCAGAGCCACGTATTCCATGCTTGGCAGCCGTCACCAGGTTTACCCAATGCGCGGTGTAGGTGATATACCTGCCCTGACCATGCTTTGCAGACCAGGTATCAGTGGTCAGATGGACCCTTGCCCCAACACTGTATGCCAGAGATGCATTACTTCCTTTTGCACAATCGAGTACAGGTTGGGGATTGACTTTTGTGCAAAGAAATTTCGGCCGGGTACCTTCCACTGCGGTGTCCCAATTGCTACAAATTTTTGGAACGCCTCAACCATGTCCTCAGAACTTTTCAAGTTCAGGGTACGTTGCCTCTGAAAACTGGGCATTATTCTAGGGCCAAAGGGAATCACAGCACCACGAAGGCCCCTGCAGGGTGGCCTGCCTCTGCCTGTCATTTTTCTTTCGATTAGTGTTATTATGCGGGCAAGCTACTGTGACACCAGATATGAGTGTCACTGTGCACTGGCAAAAGTTGGCAGAGTAGATGCAATAGGCTTCACACACACGCCTGTAGGCAGGCAACTGATATTCAATCGATTACAGTCAAAAAAGTGTTGTTTTATGTCACTGTACACTACGGTTGCACCAGATATGACGTATCACTGTGCACTGGCAAAAGTTGGCAGAGTAGATGCAATAGGCTTCACACACACGCCTGTAGGCAGGCAATTGCTATTCAATCTATTACAGTCAAAAAAGTGTTGTTTTATTTCACTGAGCACAATAGAAGCTGTTAGGTGTTAACCGTGTCACACACACACGCTGGCAGGCAGGCATATGCAATTAGATTACACAGAAAAAAATAATAAAATAAAATAAATGATGTTCTAGCCCTAAAAAGGACTTTTTGGGTTGCTGTCCTTGCAGCTGATATCAGATGAGTCCTTCAGGTCTGTAGTGGAAGCTAAATACACAGCCTGGCTATCTATTTCCCTATTAAATCAGCAGCAGCTACAATATATGTCCTCTCTCAACGAATGTAGCTTCAGAATGATTCTAAAATGGATGCTGTCCTTCAGATGGAAGGCTCTGGAAGGGAGTGGATGCTGCTGATTGGCTGGAATGTGTCTGCTGACTGTGAGGTGCAGGGTCAAAGTTTCCTCAATGATAAAGAATAGGGGGCGGACCGAAAAGCGCATGTGTTCGCCGTTCGCTGCGAACGCGAACATGCAAAAATCGCTGCGAATAGTCCGCGGGTGAACTGTTCGGGACATCACAAATACACACACATCTAATACAATACATACACACCAATACCGATACAAAAACACACATCTAATATCAATACTTATACATCAATACCAATTCATACATACATCAATACCAATACATACACACACAGCAATGCCAATACACACACACACATCCAATACCAATGCATACACACATATCAGTACCAATACATACACACACAGCAATATCAATACATACATTTCAATACCAACACACAGACATCTAACACAAATAGATACACATCAATTCTAATACTTATACCTCAATACACACACATCTAATACCAATACATACACACACACCAATACCAACACATACACATCACTACCAATACATACACATCAATACCAATACACAAACATCAAAACCAATACACACACACATCAGTACCAATACATAAACACATCTAATACCAGTACATACACAGAAATATCAATACATACATACACAGCAATACCAATACATACACACACAGCAATACCAATACATACACACACACACACACACATCAATACCAGTACATACACAGCAATAACAATACACACACACATCAATGCCAATACATGCACACATCTAATACCAATACATACACCCACATCTAATTCCAATACATACACACACACCAATACAAATACATACACAGCAATACCAATACACAAACACATCAATATCAATACATACACACATCTAATACCAATACATACACAGCAATACCAATACATACATACACAGCAATACCAATACATACACATACATCAATACCAATACATATACACACATCTAATACCAATACATACACACACATCTAATACAATACATATACACCAATACCGATACAAACACACATATCTATTACCAATACTTATCCATCAATACCAATAGATACACACACACATCTAATACCAATACATACACACATAACAGTACCAATACATACACACACAGCAATTCTTATACATACACGCATCTAATACCAATACATACACACACAGCAATACCAATACATACATATCAATACCAACACACACAAACATCTAATACCAATACATACACACACATCAATTCCAATACTTATACCTCAATTCCAATACATACACACACATCGAATACCAATACATATGCACACATCAATACCAGTACATACACAGTAAATCCAATACACACACACATCAATACCAATACATACACACATCTAATACCAGTACATACACAGCAATACCAATTCATACACATACACCAATACCAATACATATACACACATCTAATATCAATACATACACACACATCTAATACAATACATACACACCAATACCGATACAAACACACATATCTAATACCAATACTTATACATCAATACCAATAGATACACACACACATCTAATAGCAATACATACACACACAGCAATGACAATACACACATCTAATACCAATGCATACATACATATCAGTACCAATACATACACACACAGCAATTCCAATACATACACACACAGCAATACCAATACATACATATCAATACCAACACACACACACATCTAATACCAATACATATGCACACATCAATACCAGTACATACACAGCAAAACCAATACACACACACATCAATACTTATAACTCAATAGCAATACATACACACATCAGTATCAATACATACACATATTAAATACCAATAAATACACAACAATACTAATACGTTCACACGCATCTAATACTAATACATACACACACAGCAATACCAATACATACACAACAATACCAATACATGCATAGACAGCAATACCAATACATACACATACATCTAATACCAATACATATACACCAATACCAATACAAACACACACAGAAATACCAATACATACACGCATCTAATACCAATACATAGACACACATCAATTCCAATACTTATACCTCAATACCAATACATACACACACATTTAATACCAATACATACACATCAATACATACATATCAATACCAATACCAATACACACACATCAAAACCAATATACACACATCAATACCAATACATACACAGCAATACCAATACATATACACACAGCAATACCAGTACATATACACATCTAATACCAATACATACACACACATCTAATACAATACATACACATCAATACCGATACAAACACTTATCAATACATACAAATCCATAGTACGCCCTCATTTAAAATATGGAGTACAATTTTGGGCACCACTTCATAAAAAGGACATTTTACAGCTGGAAAATTTTCAGAGAAGGGCAACAAAACTAATAAGGGAAATGTAGAGGCTAAGTTATGATGAAAAACTAACCAAATTAAGCTTATTTTCTCTAGATAAAGAGAAGAGGAGATATGATTACCTTATATAAATACATCCAGGGTCAGTATAAAGATTTGTCAAGGGAGCTTTTTGTGCCAAGAGGTTTTCAACTGACAAGAGGACATCCCTTGAGGTTAGAAGTAAAAAGATTACACCTTAAAGAAAGAAAAGGGTTCTTCACAGTTAGGGTGGTTAATCTGTGGAATTCTCTACCAGAGGAGGTGGTGACAGCAGATTCGATAGATGACTTTAAAAAAGGACTGGATTTATTCTTAATTAAGGGTATTCAGAGTTATCCTGGATAATTAGAGAGAGAGTATTGATCCAGGGAGGAATCCGATCGCCAATATCTGGAGTCAGTAAGAAATCTTTTTTTTTTCTTTGAGAGGATTGGCTAAGTTTCAATTGTTTTTCTTTTTTTGTTTGCCTTCCTCTGGATCAATTACTTATTAATAAAAAATAAAAAAAAATGTTGATTAATAATTAATTATCAATTAATTAACAACTAATTAAATAATAACAAATCCAAATATTGCAGATCAGAGGAGATCTTAAAAGGTTGAACTTGATGGACTGAAAGTCTTTTTTTCACCTCAATTACTATGTAACTATGTAACATCAGTATCAATACATACACATATCTAATACCAAAACATGCACAGCAATACTAATACATTCACGTGCATCTAATACCAATACATACACATACATCAATACCAATACATACACACACAGCAATACCAGTACATATACACACATCTAATACCAATACATACACATCAATATCAAAACAAACACACACATCTAATACCAATACTTATACATCAATACCAATACATACACACACATCTCATATCAATACATGCACACACATATAATACTAATACATACACACATATCAGTGCCAATACATACACATCTAATACCAATACATACACATTAATATCAAAACAAACACACACATCTAATACCAATACTTATACATCAATACCAATACATACACACACATCTCATATCAATACATGCACACACATCTAATACCAATACATACACACACATCAAATATGAGTACATACACACACACCAATACCTACATACACACACAGTAATACCAAAAATATATACATACAAAACCAATACATACACACACATCAGTACGAATACATATACACTCAGCAATACCACTACATACACACACATCAATACAAGTACATACACAGCAATAACAATACATACACTCATATCAGTATCAATATATACACACACAGCTATACCAATACATACACACATCTAATACTAATACATACACACACATCAGTACCAATACATACATATATCAATACATGCACATATCTAATACCAATACATACACAGCAATACCAATACATACACAGTGATACAAATATATACACGCACATCTTATACCAATACATACTCACACATCAGTACCAATACCAATGCATATGCACACATCAATAACAATACATACACACACATCTAATACCAATACGCACACACATCTAATACCAATACATAAACAGTAATACCAATACATACACACATCAATGGCAGTACATACACACACATCTAATATCAATACACACACACATCTAATACCAATATAAAGACATACATCAGTACCAATACATACACACATATCTAATACCAATACATACAAATACATCAATACCATTATATACTGTGGGGTACTGCCTCCCAGTGGATGGTGCAAGTCACATTTTAGGGAGAAGATCTGCTCCAGGTTACTTGGAGTTAATCCCCTGGGCCTGGGCTAATTGGAGCTGCTGGTGTAAAATGCCTTTTTAAAAGACACACACACGGGGGCGCATCTTGCGACTGCTGGAGCTAGACGTGTTTACTGTGAGCTCCTGCTTAAAGCACTAAAAGTGGGCTTATAAATTGCCCTAGTTCATCATAACTAAACTGCATACCCTGAAAACAACTGGGGGAAGAAGATACCCTCAAAAGATACCATTGGGGGCACCGCTGCAGAGAAACCTGCACCTGGCCAGCTCACTAGAACACTGCCTTTCTGCAGGGTCCTACCGGGAGGTGAGAGCTTCAGAGGCCCTGTGCTTGCTACAGGCACCCTTTGCCAGAAACTGCAACACTGCAGAAGGGCCAGGTCAGAGCTACACAGGAGGCACTGGGAGCTACAGAGACCCCAAGATCGGGTGGCGGCCATCTTGGATTTGCATGAGGCAGGGACGGAGGTGGAGGCCCAGGCCCTTATGGGGGCACAAGATCACCTCAGGAGCTTTCCCGAGGCACCCGGTGGTGGCAGGTTCCGGCCGGCGAGGTCCAGGGTAGCTTGTGACCACACTGCCCAACAGTTTGAGGAGCAGCAGGGCGGGGGGAAAGTCTGCAAAACGGGCGGTCGCCATCTTGGATTTCGGACCTGGTGAGGAGGCTTCTATTTACACATTAACCATGATACCCAATGCCTGGTGACCCAACTGTAAAGTGAGTACTGTGGGGCTGGAGGAAAGAAGCAGGAAGATAGAGGGTGGATATCTCTTTACCTACATTAGGGGGGTCAGATAGGCCCTTGCTGACACCAGGCTGCATAAACCAGTGACTGCTACTACCACCACAAAGGGGTTTGCTGAAATGAGCCAGGTATTCTTCTAATCCTTGTATTCCATAACTGGCTCAGATAACTTAAGGCAAACAGACAGTACTGCTACTGCTGTCAAAGTCCTTTTATCTTTAATCAAATCAGAGGACTGAGAATCTACACATACTACAGACTAACTCCCCTGCTTCTAGCCATAGAAGATCTTGACTGCATCAGTTTACAATCCATTCTTCTGTGCAACGGGTGCTGTGCTGTTGATAGTGTTTCCATGAAAGCTGCATCTGAGACAAGGTTACCCCACAAAGCCTACATATCACAAATATTACTGCTATAATGGCACTTTTGTATTAACATACTGCAGAATCTCCAGAGTTTGGGCTGGAATCACAAACTTTACTGTTGGAGCTTCACTCCTGCAAAAAAGAAAGGAAAAACTACAGAATCACCTGAGTGACTTGGGTCTAATAAGCCTGTTCTAGGCTGGACCAATATGACCGATGTGTAATCTTAGTTAGCCTTGAACTACTTTTAACAGAGGCTTAATAAATGGTGTATATTATCTGACAATTTGGTCTTGTGCTGCCACCGTGTGAACATTCTGGTTAATTGCAACTGATACTTTGCAGAATACAAATTTTGTTGAACGTAACCAACCCATTCACAGGAAGAACTACTAAGTAATTACTAACATTTTGAGGGATTGCTACCCCACTGACTCCCCATGATCTTGTATAGTAACCTTCATTGCAAACTAAAAGCTACTCAAAGTCTTTCTTTCTGGGTGTCTAAAACTTGTGCTTTCAACACAAATATCTTAAGCGTCTGCTGTCCTAAAGACACTAAATTAAAAATGTAAATATAAGGGGGTTCTGACTTGCACCAAAACCATCAATAGTTTTCCATTCAAATATAAATACTGAACTTAAATGCAAGTCAAGAAACAGTGTTCCTGCTCGTAAATCATTTACACCTGCCTCAAAACAAAACAAAAATAAAATAAGGAGAAATCTAAGGAGGGCTTGACAGCTTCCCTGACCACGATAGTCCTAAATCTCAAACATTTAGAAAGGCAAAAGAGTTCCGTTCACGAGAGGCATCCGGGAGCATTTCCCACCTAAGGATTCTGCCTCTGATCGTTCAGACTCTTCAGACCAGGAGGACATTCCTAAGCTACTGAATCAACATATTGACCTCTCTGCTAGATCAATAGCCATAATTGAGCAACTTCTAACCAAAGCGATTGAATCGCTGAGGAAAGATTTAAAGGAGTTGGGGCAAAAAACTCAATTACTGGAAGAAATAGTAGATCAGGTTGGAGAAGCTCAACAATGTGACAGGACATCTATTGACCAGAATACTTTCAACATCATGGAGACAAGATTGAAGATCTAGAGAATCGGCCACGCCGTCATAATATCAGGGTACGTGGAATACCAAGAGCTGTTCAAGACTTAACAGCATATCTAAGAGAGACCTTTGCTGCTATTCTCCCTGATCAAACAGAAACTACTCTAGAGATAGCGCGTGCTCATAGAGCTCGTGTTTGTACAAGAAATCCTGAGGTTCCTAAAGGTGTCATTGTGAGATTTCTAAGACAACAGTCTAGGGACCTCTTACTTTCAGAGACCAGAAAGCTGCAAATAATAAAGCGCCCGGATAACTCTAATCTGCAATTCTATGCCGATTTATCTCCCAACACGTTGGAGAGACGGAAACAGATGAAACCTGCTTTGGCTATTCTGCGGCAGCATAAGGTGCAGTACCGATGGAACTTTCCCTTTGCCCT
The DNA here is from genome assembly GCA_027410445.1 of Discoglossus pictus. Classification (NCBI taxonomy): domain Eukaryota; kingdom Metazoa; phylum Chordata; class Amphibia; order Anura; family Alytidae; genus Discoglossus; species Discoglossus pictus. The sequence continues at coordinate 209,250,713 of CM050169.1, read as the reverse complement.
CACTTTTAACTACCAAGGTACGGCACATACCACTCGTACATTGGAGGACTGCCTGGCTGTACTACGTAATTTACATCTGTGCTCAACAGAAATATCGGTAGGTGGTCAAGATTATCCTCCCCCTCCCATTCGCAAGAGACAGTGGACTCTAGTTGGCTCACAATCTCCGAACAAGAATCCACTACCTCCTAGAGCCCCCAGAGACTTGAACACAAACCATAAAGGACCGGGTATCTGCAGCTCTCCAAGCAAGGGGGAATCCAGACTTATTGCTGATCCAGCACTTGCTGCAAGATCCGATTGATCCAAAATAATAAATAAATACATTAAAAAAGATTTTTTTTTCCGTATTTTTCAAAACATGATAGTCTGTCAGGAAAGTGCAGGGTGCTGGTTGACCTGCTGCCTATTACTTAAGATTATTATCTAGGAAACTAGAAGTTGAGAGTTTATCTTTAGCCTGTGCTAGTTAGGCCCCTAGACCCGTAAAGAAACAGATTCTACTTTTTGAATCTGGTACAAGTTCTGACAGTTAAAATTAAAAACATTAGAATGTTTTTTAATATGTTAACCTCTGATTATAGAGAAAGAGAAATTACATTTTTTTTTTTTACAGCTCTGTAGTTGCTCGGTAAGTGTAGTCGCTTTAGAAGAGGCAGAATTACTGATCATGAAAGTTACTGTTCTCATTGTGTGCTTATTAGATGGTCGCCTAAAGGTAGTCCCTTTGAAGGCTACAGAGCTACTGTTTAGGAATGACATTGCTCTAACTGTATATGTATATAATAGCTGTCTAAAAAATGTAACACTAATGTTTTATATCTTGGCTCTATACTTAGTTTATGATGATAATAAACTGGCACTCCAACATTTTCAGAGGACCCCCAAGCATCCCTCTGCCTCGATCTCTTCCAGGGGCTCCAAAAGAGGAGAAGGAACAGGTAACGGACAACAGATCACACACATTGTCCCCATCCTAGAATGACTGCATCAGACTACACTTTTATAACGCAAAATGTGAAAGGGTTCAATTCTCCTTTTAAGAGGCGGAAGGCCTTTAAATACTACAAACAATTTAAGCCCTCAGTTATTTTTATGCAGGAAACCCACTTCTCCGCATAAAAAATTAGCACTCGGTCCTAGCCAGTCTCCTTATAATAGTTGGAAAATTAATGTACAGTACCTCTATTATATGATCCTAATAGTTTGGCAGTGTTGGCAGGGGATATCAAAATGTATTTTGACTGTAACGATTCCCTGCAGATGTGGGCCGGATGGCTCTGGGTGGCCCATAAGGCCTATATAAGGGGTTCTTGTATTAAACTTGCCTCTCTATATAGAAAATCCCTTAAGCAAAAAGAGACAGAGTTGACGGCCACCCCTTAGCAGTATGGAGAAAGCTAATCATCCACTAAATTGCGCAAACAAATAGACAAGATTAGGTTAGAACTTGATGGGGTACTCTCTCATTACACTTAAAAAGTTATGAGGAAGACAAGATATCTATACTATTGGAAGGCAAACAAACCGGACAAGATGCTAGCTAAGAGATTAAGATCCAAAGAAATTCAATGTAGAGTTTCTCAAATCAGAACGCCCAATGGTCAGATTTCTTTTAGCCCAAAGGATATTCAAAAAACATTTCAATCTTTCTATCCGCAGATATATACATGTCAAACACAAGCTGAAACGTCAGACCTTGATTCTTTTCTTGAATCACTTGACCTACCCTCAATAACGGAACAATAGCTATCTAATTTGAATTCAGATGTCTCTGCGGAAGAGGTGAAAGCAGCCATCCAGAGCCTTAAAGTGGGTAAATCCTCGGGGCAGATGGTTTCACAAATCTATATTACAAGAAATTTGAAGCTTTGCTTACACCTCATCTCATGTCCTTATTCAACGCAATTCTAAGATGGGAAAGTATGCCAGCAGAGTTAAAATCAAGCTGATTCGGTAGTGTTTCCTAAAGAGGGTAGGGACAATCTTGATGTTAAGAATTATCGGCCCATCTCATTATTAAATTATGGTGCTCCAAATTTAAAAATTTCTGCCTGAAATCATACATAAAGATCAGGCAGGATTTATACCATATAGTCAGGCGGGGGACAATGTCAGGTGAATTCTAAATATTCAACATCTAGCGAATATAGCAAAATCCCTGATGTGTTTATTGGCTTTAGATATTGAAAAGGCTTTCAACATTGTCAAATGGCCTTTTCTTTATAAAATGCTAGAAAAATTTGGATTTAAGGGATGCTTTTTTACCTTACTTAAAAATGTATTATGACTTCCCGCTAGCCAAATTGAAGCTACCAGGCGAACATAGAGCTCAGATTCAGATCCAAAGCAGCACCTGGCAGGGATGCCCACTCTCGCCCCTGCTGTTTGCCCTTGTTATAGAACCTTTGGCACAGGCTATTCGATCGCACAGGGAGATTCATGGTCTCCAAGTAGGACTACAACAGTATAAATGCTCTATTTTTGCCAATGATATTTTATGCACTCTAACTAATCCATCATCTTCAATACCAGCACTTATGTCTGTTATTGATAAATTTAGCAGAGTGTCGGTACTTAAACTTAATCTAGAGAAGACTGAGGCCTTCAGTCTAGGCATGACCCATCCTGACCTTGAATTCTTGAAATCTAAATATGCCTTTACCTGGCCTGGTCGGTATATAAAGTACTTAGGAGTCAATATTACATCCAAATTTATCCCCCCATATACAAAAAATTAGGCAAGGACATGCTAAAACGGATGAAGTACCCACTCTCATGGACCGGCCGTATAGCAGCTTCCAAGATGATTATACTACCTAAAATCTTATGTCTTTTTAGAACTCTTCCTTTTCCGATTTCCTTGAAAGAATTGGACAGATTTCAGAATAACATGTTCCGATTTATTTTGAAAAATAGATACCCCCGTATCCCTAAAAGAATAATGTATAGACATAAAAGTATGGGGTGGCTCTCGTGCCCGAATCTAAGGAACTATTATAAAGCGGCACGTCTAGCACAGCTACTCCTAGCGCATTCTGTTAAATACCAACCAAGCTGGGTATTCTTAGAAAACCAACAAATGATCCCTCACAGGTGGGAGACGGTACTCTGGGTTCCAGAAAGATAATGCCCTATTAAATCACATCAAAATCCAATGATACACCTAACCTTAACCTCTTGTAAGTGGGCTAGAACTAAAAATAGACTAGACATACACATATCTCCTATGCTATTGTTTTTTTTCTTTTCCCAAAATATTAGCAGACTCTAGCGCAATATCCAAACATTGGTGGACCTCTAGAGGCCTAGATAGGTTTGGCTCATGGTTTGCTGAAGGTCGCCTAATAACATACAATCAATTTTGCAAGAAAATTCATCTACCCCAAAAGGAATTTTATAATGATCTAAAAATAAAAAGCTCGGTTAGTTACATTCTCAAAAGCTTTGGGCCCCTAAACCTACATGGAACTCACTAATTTGCAAAAACGATAGGGTCATTGTATGATATTTTTACAAATGAGCAAACTTGGATGAGAAGCCTAAATTTATATGTAGATGGGAAGAAGATTTAGGAGTAGAATGGGAGTGGAAAAAATGGGTGGAATAATGTTCAAACTTAGGCAGAGGATCCTTTAATTACGCCCACTTAGAAACATCCATCAAAGTCCTCTAGAGGATATACTGTACAGCTGACAAGCTTCAGAAGATTAACCCCCCAGAGAGTAACAAATGCTTTAGGGGATGCCAACAGATAGGGGATCATATCCACACTTGGTGGTCTTGTTCGGTGGCTTACAATATATGGGGAGATCTAACAAAACTTGCTACATCACTATTTAAGAAGGTGATCCCAGTCAGTATGGAATCCTGCCTTTTGGGAATTGGGTTACAAAATTTGTCCCTGAATCAAAACAAGTTGTTTCAATTAATGGCGGTTGCTGTTAAACTACATATTGCTAGCAAATGGAAGTCTAAGGCCCTAAGCTTTCAAGAGGTAATTAGGAAAATTAACTACATATTAATAAATGAGAAACTAACTTGCATTATACTAGATAAGATGTCTCAATTTGTAAGATTTGGGAGCCCTGGTTGGAATCCCCTCTTAGCACCTCATTGACGTGACTTGATTCTATTATATCAACACAACTTAATAAGAGGAGAACTTGGGGCAGAGGAGGCTTGGGACTCTGGATATACCCTACAACATGGGTGGCTTGACAGGAGGTAAATATTTAAATGCTTGCTTATAAATCTACAACTATTTTTTAATGTTTAAACCCAGCTTTTAATAGACCTTTTATAAAAAATGTATATGGGAGCTATGCTAGAAATCTCTAGATTGAAATTAGCTGTTATTTATATATACACAGTTGTACATGTTTATTTATTTTTATTTTTTTATTTTTCAGTTATTGATATGGTTCAATTATAATTGAAAATATAAAATGGAGAGTTTTAGCCAGCTTAGCAAGTGAAGTATTTTTCTGTTGAAGAAAAAGAATGTATGATGTAAATATTGTTTAATATGTTAGAATTTTGCGTATGCCTTTCAATAAAATTATTATAAAAAAAAAAAAAAAAAGGAACACACACAGAGATGAAGGGCTGCTGATTAGGCTCTGGCCTGAGTTCCGTGTGGAGTCTGTGTGTGGAGTCTGTGTGTGGAGTCTCTGTGTGGAGTCTCTGTGTGGAGTGTGTGTGTGGAGTCTGTGTGTGGAGCTACAGTCTATGGGCCTCATTCAAATGCAATTCAGGCAATTGAATAGAGCTCTATATAAGAACATAGCAAAACATTTTTACAGATGTTTTTCGGTAGTAAACTTCTATCCAAAAGCAAGGTCTTTACTAACTAAAGTACAGAGAGACACTGGCAAGTAAGTTGGATTGCCTGCAGCAGCTTAAGAAGAGACCCTGAGTGTTTCAGCATGACCTGGGAGGAGAAAGGGACAGAGCTCCTGAACAGGACCTGGCAGGACATACAGAGCAGCACGGGAAGCTGCTAGTAAGAGGATCAGTCTTGGTGACTGCAACAATACTTACCTGAGAGACTATTTGCTCTAAGAGTAGAGGACCTGCAGAGGATTAATTGCAGCTGAACAAGCTGGGAGAGAGAGACTGGACTTAAAGAGACCACCCCTCTGTGTGAAAAGGTATTTTTTTTTACCTGCAGACTGAGTCTCTGGGCTAGTGAGGGTATTCCTGTAAATAAGTAAGCCCGTTTGTTTAGATTTTTCCAATTATTCTGAAATTAAGCTGTTTGTTTTGTATACTTTATTAAAAGCAAAGGTAAAGTATATGGTGACTCAGCGGTTTATGTGGAAATCACAGGAGCAACTGGTAGACCGGCCCTATCACAATACACACAGCAATACCAATACATACATAGACATCCATACCAATACGCACACATCAATACCAATACATACATAGGCATCAATACCAATACACACACATCAATACCAATACATACATAGGCATCAATACCAATACACACACATCAATACCAATACATACATAGGGCCTCATTCTATTACCGGCCGTAGGAGATGCGGGGCCGCAAGGACCGGGAGCAAGCTATTCGCCTATTCTATTCCCTTCCGGCCGGGGATTCTTAAACGGCCGCAAGAGTTTCGGCCGCAAGAAAGCCCCGGTTGCTATTCAATTGCTCCGGGAAACCTCTCTGCAAGGCTAAAACCGAGCCGCAGCTTACTTGCAGAAAAAAGGTCCCAAAGGCACACAATTAAGCACATTTTAAAGCCATAATAAAGCCATCCTGCACTCTTATGAGACTATAAAGTGATTGTAGGTGTTAGCATTAATAGCACAACATTCCCCTACACTCAAATCCGTAAATATATTTTTTTGTAATTTATGTCACATATCCATGTAAAAAGTCCCGAGGGCTTGGAGCACCTCAGACCCGCCCACGCTGCGGCCGGAAAATAAACAGTTAATGTAATCTCAGATTTGGGCTGATGTGCAAGCTTGAGAGGGGGTTGCTATTAATCCTCATGTCCCCCATTATGATCCCTAGCATTTACAGAGCTTTACAGTGCCATCTTGAATTTATTTTTGCGTTTAAAGATTTCTGAGCTTACGGCCGGTTGCAAGATATACGGCCGGGAGATCCTTGCAGCCGTTTTACGGCCGATAATAGAATGAGGCCCATAGACATCAATACCAATACACACACATCAATACCAATACATACATAGACATCAATACAATACATACGCACACATCAGTGCAATACATACACACACATCTAATGCCAATATATACACACATTTCCAATAGCAACACATCCAATACCAACACATACACACACACACAGAAATACCAATACATACATACAGCAATACCAATAATTATATACACACAGCAATACCAACACATACATACACACATCTAATACATATGCACAGCAATGCCAATGCACACACATTTCATACCAATACATACACACAGAGCAATACAAATACATACGCACAACAATGCCAATACATACACATCAATACCAATTCATTCACCCAGCAATAGCAATACATAAATACTCATCAATACCAATGCACACACATCAATACCAATACATACGCACACATCAATACCAATTTATACACAGTAATACCAATATATACACGCACATCTAATACCAATACATACACACATCAATACCAATGCATATGCACACATCAATAACAATACATACACACATCTTATACCAATACATACACACTCATCTAATACCAATATATACACACTTATCTAATACCAATAAATACACACAAATCCAAAACCAATACATACACAGCAATACCAACACCTACACACACATCATTACCAATACATACACAGTAATATCAGTATAAACATACACATCTAATATCAATACATACACACTCATCTAATATCAGTAAATACACACAAATCCAATACCAAAACATACACACATCAATACCAATTCATACACAGCAATACTAACACATGCACACACACAGCAATACCCATACGTACACAGTGATATCAGTATATACATACACATCTAATACCAATACATACACACACCTAATACCAATACATACACACACAGCAATACCAATACATACACACACAGCAATGACAATACATACACACACAGCAATGACAATACATACACACACATCAATACCAATACATACAGTGCCTTGAAAAAGTATTCACCCCCCTGGACTTTTACCTATTTTGTTACATTACAGCCTTAAATTCAATGATTTGTTAATCTGAATTGTATGTCATGGATCAGAAAACAATAGTCAAAGTTGGTGAAGTGAAATAAGAAAAATATATACATACATTTTTTTTAGAAATAGAAAACAGAAAATTGGCATGTGCGTATGTATTCACCCCCTTTGTTATGAAGCCCATGAAAAGCTCTGGTGCAACCAATTACCTTTAGAAGTCACATAATTAGTGAAATGATGTCCACCTGTGTGCAATCTAAGTGTCACATCATCTGTCATTACATATACATATCTTTTCTGAAAGGCCCCAGAGGCTGCAACACCTAAGCAAGAGGCACCACTAACCAAACATTGCCATGAAGACCAAGAAACTCTCCAAACAAGTAAGGGACAATGTTGTTGAGTAGTACAAGTCAGGGTTAGGTTATAAAAAATATCCAAATATTTGATGATCCCCAGGAGCACCATCAAATCTATCATAACCAAATGGAAAGAACATGGGACAATAGCAAACCTGCCAAGAGACGGCCGCTCACCAAAACTCACGGACCGGGCAAGGAGGGCACTAATTAGAGAGGCAGCACAGAGACCTAAGGTAACCCTGGAGGATCTGCAGAGTTCCACAGAGTATCTGTACATAGGACGACAATAAGCCGTACGCTCCATAGAGTTGGGCTTTATGGCAGAATGGCCAGAAGAAAGCCATTACTTTCAGCAGAAAACAAAATGGCACATTTTGAATTTGCGAAAAGGCATGTGGTAGACTCCCAAAATGTATGGAGGAAGTTGCTTTGGTCTGATGAGACTAAAATTGAACTTTTCAGCCATCAAAGAAAAGATATGTTTGGCATAAACCCAACACATCACATCACCCAAAAAACACCATCCCCACAGTGAAACATGGTGGTGGCAGCATCATGCTGTGGGGATGTTTTTCAGCAGCCGGGACTAGGAAACTGGTCAGAGTTGAGGGAAAGATGGATGTGCTAAATACAGGGATATTCTTGAGCAAAACCTGTACCACTCTGTGCTTGATTTGAGGCTAGGATGGAGGTTCACCTTCCAGCAGGACAATGACACCAAACACACTGCTAAAGCAACACTTGAGTGGTTTAATGGGAAACATGTAAATGTGTTGGAATAGCCTAGTCAAAGCCCACATCAATAAGAATTCATACACCCAATACCAATACCAATACATATACACATATCAGTACCAAATATACATATACATTAATACCAATACATACACATACAGAGTAATACCAATACATACATGTACAGCAACACCAATACATACACATCAATACCAATACATACACACATACAGCAATACCAATACATACACACATCAATACTAATACACAAGCACACATCCATACAAATACATACACAAATCTAACCAATACATACACATCAATACCAATACACACACACACATCTAATACCAATACATACACTCAGCAATATCAATACATACACTCACACATCAATTCCTAATACATTCCCATCTAATACCAATACATACACATCAATATCAATACATACACATCTAATACCAATACATACACACACATACAGTCAGGTCCATAAATATTGGGACATGGACACAATTCTAACCTTTTTGGCTCTATACACCACCACAATGGATTTGAAATTAAACAAACAAGATGTGCTTTAACTGCAGACTTTCAGCTTTAATTTGAGGGTATTTACATCCAAATCAGGGGAACAGTGTAGGAATTACAACAGTAATGGGACAATTGGCTGCTCAGCTGATCCATGGACAGGTGTGTGTTATTCCCTCATTATCCCATTTACAAGGAGCAGATAAAAGGTCCAGAGTTAATTTCAAGTGTGCTATTTGCATTTAGAATCTGTTGCTGTCAACCCTCAATATGAGATCCAAAGAGCTGTCACTATCAGTGAAGCAAGCCATCATTAGGCTGAAAAAACAAAACAAACCCATCAGAGAGATAGCAAAAACATTAGGTGTGACCAAATCAACTATTTGGAACATCCTTAAAAAAAAAGAATGCACCAAGGAGCTCAGCAACACCAAAAGACCCGGAAGACCACGGAAAACAACTGTGGTGGATGACCGAATAATTCTTTCCCTGGTGAAGAAAACACACTTCACAACAGTTGGCCAGATCAAGAACACTCCCCAGGAGGAAGGTGCATGTGTGTCAAAGTCAACAATCAAGAGAAGACTTCACCAGAGTTAATACAGAGGGTTCACCACAAGATGTAAACCATTGGTGAGCCTCAAAAACAGGAAGGCCAGATTAGAGTTTGCCAAACAACATCTAAAAAAGCATTCACAGTTCTGAAACAAAATCCTATGGACAGATGAGACCAAGATCAACTTATACTAGAGTGATGGGAAGAGAAGAGTATGGAGAAGGAAAGGAACTGCTCATGATCCAAAGCATACCACCTCCTCAGTGAAGCATGGTGGTGGTAGTGTCATGGCGTGGGCATGTATGGCTGCCAATGGAACTGGGTCTCTATTATTTATTGATGATGTGACTGCTGACAAAAGCAGCAGGATGAATTCTGAAGTTTTTCCGGCAATATTATCTGCTCATATTCAGCCAAATGCTTCAGAACTCATTGGACGGTGCTTCACAGTGCAGATGGACAATGACCCGAAGCATACTGCAAAAGCAACCAAAGAGTTTTTTAAGGGAAAGAAGTGGAATGTTATGCAATGGCCAAGTCAATCACCTGACCTGAATCCGATTGAGCATGCATTTCACTTGCTGAAGACAAAACTGAAGGGAAAATGCCCCAAGAACAAGCAGGAACTGAAGACAGTTGCAGTAGAGGCCTGGCAGAGCATCACCAGGGATGAAACCCAGTGTCTAGTGATGTCTATGCGTTCCAGACTTCAGGCTGTAATTGACTGCAAAGGATTTGCAACCAAGTATTAAAAAGTGAAAGTTTGATTTATGACTGTTAATCTGTCCCATTACTTTTGGTCCCTTAAAAAGTGGGAGGCACATATACAAACTGTTGTAATTCCTACACCGTTCACCTAATGATGGCTTGCTTCACTGATAGTGAAAGCTCTTTGGATCTCATATTGAGAGTTAACAGCAACAAATGCAAATAGCACACTTGAAATTAACTCTGGACCTTTTATCTGCTCCTTGTAAATGGGATAATGAGGGAATAACTTACACTTGTCCATGGATCAGCTGAGCAGCCAATTGTCCCATTACTTTTGGTCCCTTAAAAAGTGGGAGGCACATATGCAAACTGTTGTAATTCCTACACCGTTCACCTGATTTGGATGTAAATACCCTCAAATTAAAGCTGAAAGTCTGCAGTTAAAGCACATCTTGTTCGTTTAATTTCAAATCCATTGTGGTGGTGTATAGAGCCAAAAAGGTTAGAATTGTGTCCATGTCCCAATATTTATGGACCTGACTGTATAATGCTAATACCTGCACATACAGCAATACCAATACATATACATACATTTAATATCAATACATACACACACATCTAATATCAATACATACATCTAATACCAATCCAAACACACATGTCAATACCAATACATACACACATATAATACCAATACATACACACACATCTAATACCAGTACATACACACACATCTAATATCAATATATACACAGTAATACCAATATTTATACATACATTTAATATCAATACATACATCTAATACCAATCCAAATACACATGTCAATACCAATACATACACACATATAATACCAATACATACACACACATCTAATACCAGTACATACACACACATCTAATATCAATATATACACAGTAATACCAATATTTATACATAAATACCAATAAATACACATATCTAATACCAATACATACACACACAGCATGATGTGAGTTACTGCTGGTGCTGCAGGTGCAATGTACATGGGCCCACAACACAGAAGAGACCCTCTGCAAACTTGAGTAAAGGGGTATCTTAATGTATTAGTGAAGAGAGGCATTTCATTTTCTTGTAAAAGGTTATTTGATCCTTTTGGGGTGATCTGTTCACACATATCATTTTGGCTTCTTCATTGACCCCTAAAAGTGCCTACTTTGTGTAGAGAAGTTGTGGGGGGGGGGGGGGGGGGGGGGGAATTATTTACATTAAGGCCCTTGATTTATTAGCTCTAAATCATTCTAATACAAAAAAATCATGAACCATATCTCACACCTGCTCTTTATACAGAGACCTCAAGACATGTACCACTTACTTTCTCCTAAGACATCTGAATCAATATATATCACATCTTCCTACATAGACATTAAGATGTACACCTCACCTCTGTATAATATTCGGACATCAGGGCATGTACAACTTAACTCTTCCAATTACATAGAAATAGGGACACATACAGTACAAATCACCGCTTTCCTAATACCCAGACATCAGCACATATACCTTTTCCCATTACATAGACTTGTACCACTTCTTCCTAATTTTACCCTGAAAGTTCACTCCATCCAAAACCTGAAAATCAAAATACTAAGAGGAAATTTCAAAAACATCCAGGAGAGAAAAACATTTTGAATGAAGATGATCACATTTTATAACACTAAAGAGAAAGGACTTAACATGTTTTTTTAACACATTATCAAAAAAGTATCTCTATATACTACAACCCACTTCTGGATTGCTACCTTGTCGTGGTAAAGGGGCTTGTATACCTTTAGTGAAGCTGTGAGCTATATCATGTGGGGTCTCCCAAGATTGGCAAGTCATAGCAAAGAGGTCAAACAAATTGTGGTCTACTGGAGAAGGAACTTGCAACCCATTCCAGTATCTTTGCCAAAAAAAAACTTATAGATAAGCGCAACCAGATACAAGATGTGCCTGGCGTCCATAAGGTCATAGAGGGTCAGAGACTAAGCAACAACATATACTACAATACTATAATTATTACACACATGGCTCACTTATTCTTAAAACACAACATCATAGCACCTATCTATCACCTACTCCTAATACATAGATGTCAGGACATACCTCTTGCCAATTTTTTTATTTCTAAATTATAGAGGTTAAATAAAATATAAATTCCCTTGGCCCTATTACAATTCCCTTCAAAACTTTTTTTGTTTGCATCCCATTTTATGAAAGGTTTGTATTTGCATAAGAACAATGCTGTAATATGTGTGTCTGCATACAAATCATCACATGATAGGATTAAGACTTGCTGTCACTCACTGTCCCTTTAAACCGTTACAGTTCATATAATCACTGTGTAATATCATTGCTGGTCCCATTTGTTTCCATATGCAAATCAGTGAGTACTCCTAGTGCCTGATAACAAACCTGCCTCTAATATGTACCTCATAATGTATTCTTATTCCTATAGAGGCCTAGGTGACATTTCACCCACTTACATTAAATACCAGTGGGCCAGTAACCAATTTCTAAGCATTAATTCAGGAAAAACTTTGCATCTGTGTAACAAACTATCAACATTAGCAGCTATTAAAATCATAAACGTAAAAGCATCTTACCTTGCTGTCTGCCCTGGGGCCTCCATCTTGGACTTCTAGTTTGCCACAAGTGTGAGGGGTTGGTTATCCTATTGGGCTTACTCTTTTATTTAGTTCTATTGTCAAAGGGACATTTATTATGGCAGCTTTTCCATCAGCGTCAAAACAAAATAGAGATGTTAACTGAATCCAACTCTTCTACTATCCCCCCAGGTTTCTAACATACAGATCAGTGTGTGTATATAACATATAGATCATTGCATATACAGTATGTAACATGTAGATACAGCAATCTATATGTGCAAGCAGTGTGAATTTGTGTTGTTAATACGTTTGTCCTGAGGACTATTTCATCTTCCTTGCAGAGCAGTCTATATACAACATGGAGAACATTGCATATATGTAACATGTAGATAGAGCTATGGATATGTGTGTGTAAAAGTGCAATGTCCATAAGTCTGTTCTGAGGACTGTATCATCTTTCCGTGCAGAGCAGACGTAATATTTCTGTGTAACACGAGTAACACTTTCTAAGTCCTCTGGCAGTAGATGAATTGCTAATAAATGAATGGCCGTTCACCAGCCGGTGCCATCCTGCAGGTGGGTGCTGGGAAGTAAGTGGGAGGGCATGGGACAGGCCCCCTCCAAGCTAGGCTTCTTTTGTTGATTGTGCGGATTATGATAACATCCCGGTGTGAATGGAGCCCTTTAAGCATTGAGTACAGGGAAGGGGCTTCGAGTCCCTTGTTTAAATGGCATGGACTGTAACATCCTTGGACTTATTGGGCAGAGCAGCTTGGAGGATGCCCTCTGTCTCTCTTTGTTTCCTCTCTCTGTTCTATGTGTGCTATGTCTCTTTCTCCCTCTCCTCTCTCCCTCCCTTTCTTTCTCTGCCTCTCTCTCCCTGCCTCCACAATCTCTCCCTCTCTTTTCCCTCTCTCTCTATGCCTGCCTCCCTCCCCTCTCTCTGTCTCTCTCCTTGCCTCCTTCCCTCTCTGTCCCCCCTTTCTCTCCCTGCCTCCCTCTCTCTTTCCCTCCCTCTCTCTCCCTCTGCCTCCCTCTCTCTCTGCCTCCCTCCCTGTCTCCCCAATCTCTCCCTCTCTTTTTCCCTCTCTCTCTTTGCCTGCCTCCCTCCCCTCTCTGCCTCTCTCCTTGCCTCTCTTTCCCTCCCTCTCTCCCCCTGTCTCCCTCTCTCTCTGCCTCCCTCCCTCTCTCCCAGTCTTCCTTTCCTTCCCCCACTCTCTCCCTCTTTCTCCCTTTCTCTCTCTCTCTCCTTCCCTCTCTCTACCTCTCTCTATAACTGTCTTCCTCCCTCTCTGCCTCTTTCCCTCTCAACCTGCCCCCCCCCCCGCCTGCTGCACCGCGCCGCACATGCAATGTGCAGGCGTTACTCACATCTATTAACTATATATATATATATATATATATATATATATATATATATATATATATATATATATAAATTATAGGAACAATTAAGGAATTAAGGCCCTTAATAATGGCTCCGCTATGCTCTTATTTATAGTGCTTGTCTGTGTCCCATCCGAATAGGAATTTGCTTATTTTGGTGCATCCATCTAGTATTCTGACTTGATAAAGGGAGGTGTTATCTTTCAAAAGCTTGTCATAATAATTATGAGTATATTTGTCCAATCCAATAAAAATGGTCACTATATACACTGCAATACTATCTATCTATTTATCTATCCGCACTAGCCTGTTCATCAGTAATATTTTGCACAGCAGTCTGACCAAATCCCTACTCCATAAACGGCAGTGACTTCTGGGTTCTTGTTTACTTTTTATTAAGCAGTCCAACATACAAATGAAAATAGCTTTTTTCAGCACAAAACAAAAATCAACATAAATGGACTAGCTCACAGCTTAGTTCCCTAACTAGCCCTGAAAACTGCTTCTCTGGTCTCAGGTAAAACAGTCTTTTACTTTAATCACATGGAGGGGTGGGGTCCTGGCCCACCCACTCTCAGGTACCCCAACCTCCAGGGACCCTTGATAGTACACAGGTACTCAAATGGGAAAGTCACTCTTAAATATCACAGTCTTTTCCCTAGGGTAACAAAGGTAAAGTCTTCTGACCTTAAAGGTAAACAGAGTGTCCGTCTCTCCGGTAGCTTCAGTCTGTAGCACAGCTCTCTCAAGTCTGGTCACACAGCAGTATCCAACATGTACTTGACACCAGGATTACCTCGCTGACCCAGCAGAGCTGGCTTTGCTTCAACAGCAGCTTTCCTGGTAATCTTCAGTACACTGTTCTCTTACTTGGTGCCTTTGTAGCTTCACCTCCTGACTCTGTAGTTGCTCTTTCTGACCAGCGACTTCAAAACAGCACACACTCTTTTCTGTGGTCCAAAACTGTCAGCCCCAGTAAACAAGGTTTTCTCCTTCAGGTTTGCTTTTAAAGATCCAAACACGATCAGCCAGCAAGCTCCCTCCTTTCCCTGTGTGTGACTTTTAAAAGGCTTACCACACCTGCAGCTTCAATTAGCACAACTCCAGGGAGTTAACGCCAAGTTACCTAGAGAGGACTTCCTCAATACTTGCACCATCCACTGGGGGGCAGTACACCACAATACATACACACACACACACACATATATATATATATATATATATATATATATATATATATATATATATATATATATATATATTAAATTAATAGTACATTTATAAGCCCATCTGAAAGTTTAAAAATAAGTTAAAAACATATTTTCTGCTCATGAATCCCAGAAATACAGTCATTGTACTGCATTCTGGTAAGACTGGATGGGGACATGCAGATGAGATACAATGTACCATACTCTTAGAATCCAAATCACCATTTTATACATGTCTTTGAAGCGTATTGTGGCAATCTGCTTTCTTCAGTCAGGCTTGATAAGGCTGTTATGGCCAAATCTACCCAGCAGATCCACTATGTTCTTTTGTGTCCCTTCACCAATGCAGCAGATGTCTCTTTGGGCCCTTACTCAGATGCAGAATTTAAAAATATGAACTCAGGCTCAGCATTATAAGAATCAGGAACTACTTTTATTGCTGCTGAAATTCATAACAGGTCTAATAGATGCATATTTAAACTTGAACTGATAACTTCCTGTAACAGTTTGTGAGTCTTCTGGATTTTGTATAAATTGCTAATACAGTCGTTTACAATGTTTCATGTGCAAGGCATCAAAACATCTTTACATTCATTTCAGTCAGTTGTACAGGACCAGGGCAGCTATGATCTCTGGAACATATATATATATATATATATATATATATATATAAATAATATTCCAGATATCTTATTCTATATATATATATATATATATATATATATATATATATATATATATATATATATATATATATATATATATATATATATATTCAGTCAGACAGTGATAGCTCTTACCATCTTCTATAGGGATTCTGATATATATATATAAATCTCCCAGATATCTTATTCCATTTTATTAATCCAGTCAGACAGTGAGAATTGTTACCTCACTCTTTTCCATGAAGAAGCATATACACTTCAGGCACAGCCACCTTGGCCTCAGAGCAGGATTACATAACTGACTCTTAACCGTCAGTTACAGATTACATCACTACATTCTAAATTATTTAACTGTTAATGAACCAAACATGCAACATACAGATACTAACATCATAAGTCACACAGAGAAGCAACATAAAATACAGTAATTAACATACATAGAGTAATCAACATAACATAACATATCAAATAACTATAAAACATACTGTAAAACTAGTCCAGTCCCAAAACCACATTGTCCCAAGAGGCAGCATAATGGCCAGACTCAAAATCCTAACCATCCTGGACAGATCATATAAGTACAAAGGACTGGTGGTCAGGGGGATCATGTCACATATGCTCACTGTATTAAACAGCTTTAAGCAAAGCTTAGGATTGGCTTTGGCACAAGCCAGGAACCCATTCACAGATAGAACTGTTTTGAGGTTGATGTCTTTCATCAGTGTGTGGTTGGTTCTGGTTTTGTGCATTAGATTCCGTGGGACGGGTTATACCACAGCAATCATTTAGTTTATGGTGAGCAAAAGATTAAGAGAAGCTCTCTACCGGACATAGTACAGAAAATTAATAGTATGTAAATACTGGAGTTTAACCTTAATTAAATTGTCTTAAAGGGACACAAAAAAACATGATAACGTTTAAAATGCTAGATAGGCAAGCTCAGTCCTACAGATCCACATACAGGCCAGGATTTGAGAATTCTCCTGCTGTGCACCATAGGAAAAGTCAGTCCTATAGATACACACAGGCCAAGATTTGTGGGTTTCCCTGCTGTGTAAGCAAGCTCTGTCTAACAGATCCACATGCAAGTCAGGATTTGAGTCAGTGATTCACCTGTGTGCAGCAGGCAAATTCTGAAATCAACACCTGTATGGCACGATCTGGGACTAACCTTGCCTACCCGTGGCCTTCCAGTATCTGAAGAGACATACAAAGTTTCAGAATTTTACTAGGATTATAATATATCTATGTATCTATTTACCTTTATATACATTATTTTATTAAGAAGTGCTTATAAACTCTTTTTATTCTAAATCATGCCAGTTTACCTGTTTGGGTCTGCTCTATTCAGCTCAGGAAGCTCAAGAATACACAGACTATGAAGTGCAGTGTTTCAAATTGGCCTGTCAGTGGCCTCTCTCAAGCAGCATGATGCAAAATGTTGTCACTGATTGGTTACTTTGAGACACTGCACACCCTGTAATTAGAAGTACACTAGAAGAAACTACTTAGGAACTATTTGTAAGATTTTAGGCAGAGCTTTTAAGCACTTCAAAAAAGTTATATAAAAGAAAATAGATACAAAGATCCTAATGAAATCCAGAAGCCTTCCATTTCCCTTTAACTTATTTTTAACTTCAGTTTTAAATACTGAATCTTCTTACATTGAAGTATATATGTTTTGTATGATAATGAATCTGATTCTCTACCTAATATTATGTTATATCTGAGCATGTGCAAACCTCCTGGTCTTTACCTATTACCGCTACATTATTCAACTGGCTCTAGAGTCACCTTGCATCACTATTGGCGAGTCCACCAGTTCACCTACCTGGGTTGCATCCTCTCCTCAGAAGCTAAGGTTGACAAGGAAATTGACAACAGACTAGCAGAGACACATGGTGCATTTGGCAGGTTATATAAAAGGGTTTAGAACAACAAGCATCTGAGTAAATGCACCAAGAACAATGTGTACGGATTTGTTTGTTGACCACCCTACTGGACGGCTTTGAGTTGTGGGTTACCTAACCCTATCACCTACGACTTCTTGAGTGTTTTCATCAACACTGCCTCCACAACTTCCTTGACTGGTATGACCACATCACCAACAATGAAGTCCTATAACAGGCAGGAGCCAGTGGCAATGCTGTTGAAGACGCAGTTGCGCTGGGCAGGACACATCTCTAGGATGGAGGATGATCGGCTTCCAAAGATTGGGCTATATGTGAGCTCACCACTGGTAATCGTCAAAGAGGAGGATCAAAGAAGTGGTACAAGGTCTATCACATTGACCATCATCGATGATTGGCTTTAGCTTTGAACCGCGAGAAGTACCATTCACCAGGTTGTCTCCTCTTTTGAGACCACATGCCGGGCTGATCTTGAGGAAAAATTGGATCACTGCAACACCCAACCCAGAGCAAGCCTTCCAGTGCAAACACTGCTGTCGAGTCAGTCTGTATTCTGTGCTTGTAAGAGCCCATGTGCAACCTATGTCTGTGAGAGCTAATGTGCAGCCTGTCCCTGTAAGAGCCAATCTGCATCCTGTGCCTGTAGGATCCAATGTACAGCCGGTGTCCGTAAAAGCCCAAGTGCAGCCTTTAAGTGCCAATGTGCAGCCTGTGCCTGTAAGTTCCAATATGTATCCTGTATCTGCAAGAGCCTGTGTGCAGCCTGTGCCTGTAAGAGCTCAAGTGCAGCCTGTGTCTGTAAGAACTAATGTGCAGCCTGTAAGAGCCATTGTGCAGCTTGTAAGAGCCCAAATGCAACCTGTCTGTGCCTGTAAGTTCCAATCTTCATCCTTTGTTCGCGAAGCCAAGATGATCATTCAACTGGCTCTAAAGGGTCACTTTTAATATTTTACTTTCTTGCTACTAAATAAACAAATAAAACCCTATTGCATGATCACTACAGTGGTCGTAAAAGTTTGTATGTATGGGGGGTATTCCAACCTAAACAGGGAAAAACAGCTATTTTGAATGTATGTTTCAACTTTTTAAATCACAGTAAAGTAAAATGTTTATACAGATTCCACTGCTTTAAAGTTAGGAGAAATGAGTCATTGCATTGCTTTTTGGGCACCTTCCACAGATCATAAGATATGTCAGTCCTCAGTTTTTTATGTTTTATTCAATTTCAAAACTGTAATGAATAAGAAAAAAAAAAAAATCAGATTATAAGAAAACTGAAGTTGATGTTTTTTTAGACACCAGCAGAAAATGAAAGTTCCCAAAAGGAAGACAAAGAATAGAAAGTGGGAACTGTTACAAGTTTAATGGAACAATGACTTCAACATCTATATCATGCATTTATCATGCATTTTAACGTTTGCTAAAGTTTTCTTTTGGCTGTATAAATAAGTAATCTACCGGGTTTTTTTTCTAATGAATATAAATTGTTTTAAATTAACACACATTTAAAATCATTTAGAAAACTTACATTTCACAAGCTACAGTCAATGTATGGAACAGAACATTTATTTCTGCTTAAAGGGACTCTATCAACCCAAAATCAAGTTGATTTTTGGTTATTCTTAAAGAGCATGAAAAACTAGCTATATGTTGTTTTATCCATTTATTTCTAAAGTGAATACATTTTTGGAAATTCTATGTTGTTGCTGTATTTATATGCAAATGAGTGACTTATGCCAGGGGCAGAGCTATCACCGGTGCAATGCACCGAGGCCCTGGGCCCAGTGTTGTCCCTAGGCCAACCTGACCTGGACGGCCGCTGCCCCCCTTGGCCCTCCAAATCTCTATCCTGTGCCTGTAAGAGCCAATCTGCAGCCTGTGCCTGTAAGAGCCAATCTGTATCCTGTGTCTGTAAGAGCCCATGTGCAGCCTGTGCCTGTAAGTGCCAATCTGCATCCTGTGCTTGTAAGAGCCAATCTGCACCCTGTGCCTGTAAGTTCCAGTCTGCATCCTGTGTCTGTAAGAGCCAATGTGCAGTCTGTGCCTGTAAGGGCCAATCTGCATCCTGTGCCTGTAACAGCCCAAGTGCAGCCTGTGTCTGTAAGAGCTCATGTGCATCCTGTGCTGAAAAGTGTCACTGTGTAGCCTGTGTCTTTAAAAGTCCAAGTGCAGTCAGTAAATGCCAATATGCAGCCTGTGCCTGTAAGTGCCAATATGTATCCTGTATCTGCAAGAACCCATGTGCAGCCTGTGCCTGTAAGTGCCAATGTGCAGCCTGTAAGAGAAAATGTGCACCCTGTGCCTGTAAGAGCTTGAGTTCTGCCTGTGTCTGTAAGAGCTAATGTGCTACCTGTAAGAGCCATTGTGCAGCCTGTGTCTGTAAGAGCCCAAATGCAGCCTGTGTGTACCTGAAAGTTCCAATCTGCATCCTTCGTTCATGAAGTCAAGATGATTATTATTACCTATCCATCATTCAACTAGGCTACTTATCATTCAACCTTATTGCTGCTAAATAAACAAATAAAACCCTATTACATGATCACTACAATGTCGTAAAAGCTGTTTGTATGTATAGGGTGGGTATTCCAGCCTAAACAGGGAAAGAAAACAGATATGTTTAATGTAAGTTTCAACTTTTTAAATCACAGTAAAGTAAAGTAAAATGTTTTATACTGATTCCACTGCTTAAAAGTTAGGAGAAATGAATCATTACAGCGACTTTTGGGCACCTTCCACAGATCATAAGATATGTCAGTCCTCAGTGTTTTATGTTTTATTCAATTTCAAAACTGTAATGAATAAGAAAACAATAAACTGATCAGATTATAAGAAGACTGAAGTTAATGTTTTTTTTAGACACCAGCAGAAAATGAAAGTTCCCAAAAGAAAGACAAAGAATAGAAAGTGGGAACTGTTACAAGTTTAATGGAACACTGACTTCAACATCTATATCATTTATTTATAATGCATTTTAAAGTTTGCCTGTAAGAGCCAATGTGCAGCCTGTGCCTGTAAGATCTCAAGTGCAGCCTGTCTGTATCTGCATACTGTGCCTCTGAGGACCAATGTGCAGCCTGTGTCTGTAAGAGCCAATCTGCAGCCTGTGACTGTAAGAGCCAATTGGCAACCTGTGTCTGTAAGAGCTAATGGACAGCCTATGCCTGTAAGTGCCATTGTACAGCCTGTGTCTGTAAGAGCTCAATCGCTGGCTGGTCAATGTGCAGCTTGTGCCTGTAAGAGCTAATGTGCAGCCAGTGTCTGTAAGAGCTCAAATGCAGCCTGTCTGTACCTGTAAGTTTCAATCTGTATATTGTGCTCTGAGGACCAATGTGCAGCCTGTGTCTGTAAGAGCCAATCTGCAGCCTGTGACTTTAAGAACCAATTGACAACCTGTGTCAGTAAGAGCTCAAGTGCAGCCTATGTCTGTAAGTGCTAATAAACAGCCTGTGCCTGTAAGTGCCATTGTACAGCCTGTGGCTGTAAATACCAATCTACATCCTGTGCCTCTGAGGACCAATGTGCAGCCTGTGTCTGTAAGAACCAATCTGCAGTCTGTACTTACAAGAGTCAAAGTTCCAAGCATTAACCTTTCTCCTCCTTCTCTACATTGCCATCATCCCGTTGGGTCTCAAGTCCTCTCATTAAAGTCCCTGTATGTTATCTGGCAGTTAGACCACTCTCCGTCCCTTATCAAGTACTCTGAGTGGCATATTAGCATACTGAGCCACAAAACCAATTTTAAATATTTCAGAAATTATTTACTTTTGATAAAACCTGCGACTACAATGTATAGCTAGTTTTTTTAATTCAATCAACTTCCTGTTGAGGTGACAAGAAGAGTCCCTTTAAACTTGCTTGTTTCACTTTGTATAGAGTTTCAATTCACTCATTTTGTAGTAAAGATATATAAACAGCTTTTAGTTCCATTACTTGGTGCATGACAAGCAGTCTATAGATTTTGGAAAAGGAAACTTATATATACCTTTAAGGACTTTTCTTAAACTCCCAATATCCAATTTCTAATACACATAGATATTCATAAATAACTCAAAATAAATGCCAAAATTCACCCAAATACTATAAAATAGCTTGGAAGCATGGAAATTGAGGTCTAGTTAAAAATAACAAATACTTTAGGGTAACCAAAAAGGATAGAAATAAAATGAAAAGATTAAAAGAAAATGTTTTATTTTAGTTTATATTTAATTTGTTGGCAAAAATATATTAACAAATTACAATGTTAATTACTGAATGTTTTTACCGGTACTTTCTTCTAATAAAAAAAAGTTTCCTAAAATATAGATATACAGTAATGAGTAAAAGCCCCTTCTGGATTGCTACTTACTTTGTTGTGGTAAAGGGGCTTGTGAACTTTAATGAAGCTGTGAGCTATACCATGTAGGGTCACCTTAGATGGGCAGGTCATACCAGATAAGTCAGACAAATTGGAGAAGGAACTGGCTACCACCTTCAGCAACTTTGCTAAGATATCTTTATGGACAAGCGCAACCAGAGACATAAGTGGAAGATGAGCCCCTCAGGTCAGAAGGTGCCTACCACATTACTTGGGAAGAGGAGATGACAAGTACGAGTAGTACCAGATCTAATGAAGTGGTTGGGCCAAAGCCAAGAGGAAACCAAGCTGTGGATGTTTCTGGAGGGGGAAGGAAAGTCTGCTTCTGCAAAGAAAAGTTCAGAATAGGATCCTGGTATGTTAGAAGTATGAACTAAGGCAAACTGGGCATGGTCAGACATGAGACGACAAACATTGATATCCTGGGAATTAGTGAACTCAAATGGGCTGGAAAGGGACATTTCAAATCAGACAACCACCAGATCTTTTCAGATGGTCAACATATTTTACTAGAACCCCCAGGGAAGTCCTGCATTTCGAGACTAAACATGGCCATACCTCATCTCAGGGACATATCATTCAGAAGTATGAGCACATTCACCCATAGATACTTCTAGGGAATTTCTGCCCAGCAGACAACAGCATTGCACCCATGTTTATCCTGACAGGAGGGGTTATAAATTACACTACAATTCCAGTTTTTATTAAAATATGATTGAATCATTGAATATGATTAAAAATTAAACTAGCCACTCCCCCATTACTTAATGACTATCTCCAGATGGCTAGGTCTTTTGATGCCTGTTTGCCCAGGAAGAGGGAATTTCACATGTTAAGGAAGCCATCAACACAGCGAGGTGTTATTGTAAATATCTTTCACAAGTGTCTAATTAGACCCTTCTACTACTCTGCTGACCTCCTTCTGTCCCCATCAACATGTAACCTCCGTAACTGGACCCTCTTCACCCCAGGGATCCTGGTAATACATTCTCTTAATCTTCCTGTATTTCAATACCAAACATACCTGGTTACCACCTTTACATCAATAAATGTACACAATAATACAATAATTCCATTCACTGCCATATTGTAGCCCTCTCTACCGACAACTTGTCTCCCCCATCTCACTGGGCACACAATAAGAATATAGCTGTCACAGTTAAAGTATCCCTGCTGGGAGGACAGGGTCAGAGGAGAGAAGGAAGAAAGAATAGCAATGTTTTATGTTAGTTTAGGGACCCCATAGTCCAATAGTCCCACAAAGTCTTGCCCCCACCCCCTGGATATCACAGGGAACCAAAAGACACCTGGAATAACTAGCAAGTTTGGCCTTGGAGTACAAAAAGAAGCAGATCAGAAATTAGTAGAATAATGTCAAGATTTATGTTAAGATCATTCTCTGGTCATAGCAAACACCCTCTTCCAACAGCCTCCGAGACGACATCACCAGATGGACGACATAGAAATCAGATTGACTATATACTTTTGTAGCCAAAGATGGTGGAGCTCTATACAGTCAGCAAAAACAAGACCCAGGGCTGACTGTGGTTCAGACCATGAGCTTCTTATTGCAAAGTTCAGAATTAAACTGAAGAAAAGGGGGACATCATCAGACCAAGTAGATACAAAATAAATAACATCCCTTGTGAATATGCAGTGGAAGTAAAGAATAGATTTAAGGGCCTAGACTTAGAAGATAGAATGCATGAAGAACTCTGGACTGAAGTTTGCAACATAATCCAGGAAACAGCAACAAAGAATATCCCTAAAAGAAAGAAAAGTAAGAAGTCAAACTGGCTGTCTCATGAGGCTTTGAAAGAATTCCAGAAGAGACAAGAAGACATTCTACAATGAGCGATGTAAAGAGATAGAAGAACACAATGGGAAAGTTAAGAGATCTCTTCAAGCTAATTGGTGATCTCAAAGGAACCTTTCACGCCAAAGTGGGCGTGATAAAGGACAAAAATTGTAGGGACTTAGCAGCAGATCAGATAAAGGAGAGGGGACAGAACTACACTCAAGATCTCTACTGTAAGGATATTAACAGCAGTGATAACCTCAATAGTTTGTCCAAGGGGCTGGAGCCAGACATCTTGGGGAGTGGCCCCTAGGACACATTGCTGATAACAAGGCTGCAGGAGTTAATGGAATCAAAGTCGGACTACTCAAAATCCTACAAATTGATGCTGTCAATGTGTTGCTTGCAATATGAAAACAAATTTGGAAACCTCAACAGTGGTCAATAGACTGGAAAAGGTCAGTCCACAATCCAATCCCAATAAATGGCAGTGCTAGAGTGCTCCAATTATCGAACAATTGCACAAATTTCACATGCCAGCAAGATAAAGCTTAAGATCCTACAAGTTCTACTCCAACAATATATGGACTGGGAACTACGAGATGTACAAGCCGGGTTCCCCCGAGGAAGAGGCAAAACAGATCAAATTGCCAATGTCCGATGGATAAAACAGTAAGCAAAAGAGTGCCAGAAAAAAACATTTACTTCTGCTTCATAGACTATTCGAAAGCAGTTGACTGTGTGGATATCAAAAAAATGTGTCATGCTCTTAAAGATATGGGAGTACCAGATCATCTCATCTACCTCCTGAGGAATTTGTATGTGGACCAAGAAGTTGTGCGACAAGGTTGTATATTGTCACATTATTTATTTGAGTTATACATGGAGTACATCATGCGTATGGCCGGACTGCATGAATACAAAGCCGGCATCAATATTGCTGGAAGAAATACCAACAACCCCAGATATGCGGATGATACTGCTCTGAAAATGAGAAGGAACTAAAGGACCTATTGATGAGGGTGAAATAAGGGAGTGTAAAAGCTGGCCTGTTGCTCAACGTTACATATGAAGATCATGGCAAACACCAATCTCATTTCCTAGAAAGTTGATGGGAAAGAAGTGGAGACAGTGAAAAATGTATTTTTCTGGGTTCCAAGATGGTGACTATTAAAATTACCATAATGTATTATGAAATTAAAAGATATTTGCTTCTGGGGAGGAAAGCTGTGGCAAGTCTGTACAAGCTGTAAGATGATCCAATAAATCAGTACTTCAGGAAATCAAGACAAACTTTTCACTGGAAGGTATGATTATGAGGCTGAAGCTCAAATATTTTGGGAGATGACAGGATTCCCTAGAGAAGACTCTCATGTTGGGAAAGATTTAAAGCACGCAAAGAAGGGGGAGGTAGAGGCGGAGATGGATATATGATAGATGAGGTCACTGAAGCAATGAACATGAACTTAATAGAGTTAAGAGGGCAGTGGCTAACAGATGTGCCTGACGTGCTGCGGTCTATAAGGTCAGGGAGAATCAGACATGACTGAACGATTAAACCACAATGAGTAAAATATGTTATTTTTGAAGAAAAGCATCCCTAATAAACGAGTTTCTCTACGTATCAATCAATTCTGATTGCTAAATACACTATTACGTACTTCAGTAGGGGAAGTTCATGCAGTCATTTTATTACTCACCTGCAATAGTATTTACAATCCAAAGAACTGCATGATCCAAAAAAGTATGAGTGTCAGACCCTCAATCTTACTTCTCTCCTCCCTAACAACTGCAGCATCATGTTTACATTTTATATTTAAACCTGTATTCAAAAAAAGCATAGGCTGAGGAGCTTTGTTGAAATCTGCTGCAAGGTAAATTTCAGGGTGAACTGAATTGGAAAGTACCCAGTTATGCAAATAATGTGAAGGCAAGGTCATTATAAAGGAAATAACAACAGATCACACAAAAAGAGATGTGAGTAAATGTATTAAAAACACAGTGTGACTTGAAAGTGTTAACCACACTGTTTTTATATGGCATCTCCCTTTAAACTGTGCTTCTTAATCTCATTTAATTGAAGTCTGGGCATGCTTAAAGGGTCACTGTAATCCAAAAGTTTCTATGATGCATTTAAATTAAACTATATTATTGAATGAGCCCTGTACTCATGGAGTTTTTTGGAACTGGCAACCAGACTTTGATGGACACTAACCTTGTGGCTCCCTAACTCAAGAGCTATTCTAAAGGTTTAAGGA
Source organism: Discoglossus pictus (assembly GCA_027410445.1). NCBI lineage: Eukaryota > Metazoa > Chordata > Amphibia > Anura > Alytidae > Discoglossus > Discoglossus pictus. Next base: position 209,224,388 of record CM050169.1, on the reverse strand, counting down.
CTTTCAAAAGGACTATGTCACATGCTGACTTGTACTGTTGTATGATGTTTTTCCCCAAGCCCTGGTTCTATGCCTTAGGCCCTTAAGATCCCTCCAGGTCATCTGAGACTAGGGGGCGCTGAGCCAATTTTTGGAACAGTTATTTTATGTGTAGAGTGTGTTTTGGGGTGTAAGTAGTACTTTAGACCAATAAAAAATATTTTGAGGGTGGTATCACTTTAAGGGTGACCAGTAGTCATTTCCAGTAGTCAACAGCAACACCCCATCCCAGGTCCAAACTAGGTTCCACGCTAGATTGGACTTTGTGGTAAGCTGTAGAATAGGCTCCAAAGACTTCAATGGGAGATCCACAGAACTGATTTAGCCATCAAGTCTGATTAACTAGGCTGTCAAATAGTGATTGAAATACTTTTGCTTCAACAAACAAAGGTCAATTTGTGTAAATTGACACTCCTTTGATCCTTTGTCCTCCGGGTTGACCGAAAAATAGGAAGTACTTAAACTCAGCCATTGTTCTACTTGGTAGCCCATATTGTTGAAAATCTCTTGGAAGCCTTAATTGGAAGCCTTAATTGGCCACAAATTCCCCTAGCCGACTCCCTTCCGACTCAATAAAGGTATCTCTATCTGAGGGGAGGTTGACTGGGTCTCCTAAATTCACCTGACCTTACCACTGTTCCCTCATCACTCAGGAAGTGCACTAAGCACTATAAGCAGTCCTGCTACCCTCTGCTGGGTCCCCTAATTAGCTGAGACCCACCTCTAGAGAATCAAAGTTCTGCACATGACAGACCTCCATGTGGGTTAGACGCCCACCAATCACCCAAATACTCTGTCTCCAGCAATCACACTACCTAATCAACCCCTGCTGTGCCCAGATCCTGCCTGGAGGTTAACTGATAACTCCGGCCGTAGACCTCCCGGAACCTTGATAGGGAAGTAGATAGGCTGGCACCCTGTTCTTGGAGACAGACCTGGACCACATAAGGTAGTTCAAAGGAGGCAAAAGTGGTATAAAAATGTGAACTTAAAAATAAAGTTTATGTCCGGTTTGGGACACATGTGCATGGTATGTTTCATTTAGAGGAAAGGCATATCTTTTTTTTAAACAGAAATTAATTTCTGCACTTTGTCCTGGTACCTGGCAACTTGGCCCTGAAACCACTAGGGGATAAGGAACATATACAACCTGTGGGTAGGATTGGTCTTCTTGGCCTTTTCAAGCCTACAAAGAGCAGGTGTGAAATATTAAAATTACCATAATGAATTAGTAGAGAACAGGAGAAAACAATCCCATCTCAATTTATCTACACTTATTTTTTATAATTTTTTTTAATGATTAACATATGATCTTTTAAAATCAAGATGGCCATTTTGGGCTACTTTGACCCTTTAAAACACCAATGTAATGTCCTAACAGTGACAGTTAGATGTTATAATTGGGCATTGGTCTTTAATAAAATTACAATTGAATCATACAGAAAAGCAATATTCAATATTAAACTTACTTTCAACCAGTTGTTGCTTGTCTCCACCCCTTATGAGGCCATCTAGGAGTAGTAAAAACTCTGATTGAGAGGCAATTATATATAGTCAGGCAAGAGCAGATGTTCTTCATTGGTTGGATACGTGGTGTGTTGAATTGCTTTACCTTGGCAAGCACACAAGCTTGTGGCTGCTCCCACCCCTTGATGACTTTAAAAGAGGTGGAGACAAGCAGCACATTTCTGGAGGGTTTAGAACGTTATGTATTTTTATATTGAAAAACATTTCTGAATCACTAAATATGATTTTTTATTAAAGATCAATTTATTAACAATCAACACATATAGCTCCTGTTGAGTATAGTACGTATATATAAATGTAATACATACACAGTGCACAATGAATTGTGTTAACTTAGAAATCACATTAAACCTGTATTGTTCCAATATAATGAACGTCTACTTGTGTCACCTGTGAAATAAACTGAACTTTCATGATCCACATATAGAATTATAGATTTTGCACAAAAGTACCAATATTCCCATTACTTCTGCCAATTTTATCTAACTATTAAGCTTGACAGTAGTTTCAAATGTTGTAATAAGTCATTAAAAGATCATGTTTATACATTACATATGTTTTTGCATCAAAGATACAATATTTAAACTTAAGAAAATTAACTTCAGTATAGTCTGACATACATCTTCTTTCTTTATTGTACACATATCTACCACTATTATGTAAGTAGAATACACAAGTATAATTTTAATGCAGGGTAGAGGCAGTATGAAGGCCAAGGCATTCTGGGAACCTTTGCAGGGACATGCAAATGTGCCCAAAAAGATTTAGCTCTTGCAATCCATAATCATATTAAACATGGCTTCCCTTAAGCTGCCGCTGTATAAAACAGCTTTGAGCAAAGCTAGGGTTGGATTATACACAAGCCAGGAATCCCACCCACGTACAGCCGTTTCAAGGTTACTGCCTATCATGAGCGTGGAGCTGGATCCCTAGCCTGTGTAGTTGATATTTTGAATATGTAGTTAACCACATATGCAGTTGTGCTCTAAAGTTTGCATACCCTTGGCGAATTGGTAATATATGTACATTTTTAAAGAAAACATGAGTGAGCAGACATATGTATATATATATATATATATATATGGGATTCATATTCAACTGTAGGTTATAACAGAATGGCACAATCATCAAACAAAACATGGCAACAAAGAAAAAAAATGAAATGACCCTGTTCAAAAGTTTGCATACCCTTAGTTCTTAATACTGTGTATTGCCCCCTTTAGCATCAATGACAGCGTCTTTTGTAATAGTTGTCTATGAGGCCCCTAATTCTTGCAGGTGGTATAGCTGCCCATTCATCTTGGCAAAATTCCTTCATGCAAAGTCATCTTGCATGAACCGCACGTTTGAGATCTCCCCAGAGTGGCTCGATGATAGTAAGGTCAGGAGACTGTGCTGGCCACTCGACAACCTTCACCGTTTTCTGCTGTAACCACTCGAGGGTCAACTTGGCCTTGTGCTTAGGGGCATTGTCATGCTGGAAAGTCCAAGAGCGTCCCATGCGCAGCCTTCGTGCAGAAGAATGCAAATTGTCTGCCAGTATTTTCTAAAATGCTGCATTCATCTTGCCATCAATTTTCACAAGATTCCCAGTGCCTTTAGTGCTCACCCCCCCCCCCTCCCAAACCCCAGTGAGCCACCACCATGCTTCACATTGGGATTGGTATTATTTTTACTATAGGCCTTGCTGTAACCTCTCCAAACATAGCACACATGTGTTGACCATAAAGCTTTATTTTGGTCTCGCCACTTCAAATTACGGTGTGCCAGAAGCAGTGAGACGTGTCAAAATGATGTCGGGCATATAGTAACTGGGCTTTTTGTGGCATTGGCGCAGTAAAGGCTTTGTTCTGGCAACTCGACCATGCAGCTCATTTTTGTTCAAGTATCGTCGTATTGTGCTCCTTGAAACAACCACACCGCCTTTTTCCAGAGCAGCCTGTATTTCTCCTGAGGTTACCTGTGGGTTTTTCTTTGTATTCCAAACAATTTTTCTGGCAGTTGTGGCTGAAATCTTTCTTGGTCTACCTGACCTTGGCTTGATATCAAGAGATCCACGAATTTTCCACTTCTTAAGAAGTGATTGACTTGCATTGGCTTTGTATATCTTTTTATATTCTTTTCCATCTTTATGAAGTTCATTATCTTGTTACGCAGGTCTTTTGACAGTTCTTTTCTGCTCCCCATGGCTCAGTATCTAGCCTGCGCAGTGCACCCACGTGAGAGCTAACAAACTCATTGACTATTTATACACAGACACTAATTACAATTTAAAAAGCCACAGGTGTGGTAAATGAACATTTAATTGCCATTTTAACCTGTGTTTGTCACCTTGTGTGTCTGTAACAAGGCCAAACATTAACAGGTAAGTCACGTTTTGATCAGGGCCATTTGGGGGGTTTCTGTTATTATTATGATTTAAGAAGGAGCCAAACAACTATGCTTTAATATATGACTTCATATAATCACTATCCTTCAATAAAATAAAAATGTTTGCATGATCAGTCATATTTTCAAAATAAATGCCAAAATGTCAAAAAAATGTGAGCACAACTGTATATACATATATACATAAATACACATAATGATGTGAGATATAGAAAGGGGGAAGGAGGAGCTGCAAGTGGGACATGGGGGTGTATAAATCTGAATGGCCTAGGGCAGCATAAAACCTAACTATGCCTATGGGTAGGATGTTACATTTTATTACAGGAGTAGGCACCTTGCCTGTATAATCTAGGGAGGTAATTTTAGCGTCTCACTTTGAACTCTCAAATGACTGAATCAAGAAAAGGACCACTTTACTTAAAAAATAGCCGGTAAATCAAGTTGAAAATGTGAGCGTAGGAGCCCCAAAAAATCTGGGAGGGCATAATTCAACTCTCAGGACAAGAAGCAGGGGCGGATTTACTGTTGGTGCACCCGATGCACCCAATGCAATGCTCCTGGGCCCTGCTCTAGGGGGGCCCTAAAACTTTTCTTGATTCTGAATGCCCCTGCCTCCGAATATATTTAATCTATATATATATATATATATATATATATGTATATATATATAGATATATGTATAGATATATATATATATAGATATATAGATACATATATATATATTATATATATATATATAACTATATATATATATAGATATAAATACATATATATTATATATATATCTATATATATATATATATAGATATATATAGATATATAGATAGATAGATAGATACTGTATATATTTATATATATATATATATATATATATATATATATATATATATATATATATACATATATATTATAAATAATGGGTCAAAGCTTTCTTTGGGAAAGACATACTGCTCCATAGTGCCAAATCTGGTAATGCATGATTAAGTTTGAATTTTGCTATTATTTGTGTCCCATTTTCATTTAATCCCTATGCCCCTGCTTTATTGTATTAAGAAGTGATTAAAAGCTGATTTTTTTCTGACTGAAATCTTACAAATTGTTCCTACCTGGTTTCTCCCTTCTGCATCTTATGAAGACAGTGCACTTCTAAGTACAATGCTTGTCCTGTCGTCTCATATCAACCAATCAGTGGCAACATTCTCCAACATGCTGCTTGAGAGAGGTTACTGACAGGCTAATTTGAAAAACTGCACTTCATTGTCTGTGTATTCATGAGCTAAAGAGGGCAAAACCCAAACAGGCAAAAACAGCATTTAAGCACTACTTAATTAAAAATGCATAAAAGTAATGAGATACATAGTTTATTATATACCTAGTGAAACCCAGAAACATTTTTAATTTGAATTTCTTTCTAACCTTTTAGGATTATTTTAAAATGTTGCCATGTTAGCTTTTACAGGAGTTGGCTGCACCACCGGATTCATTGAACTTTTAAAGTATTCTCTCAGATCCTCAGTGGACCATAAATGACAAGCTTCTTCTAAATGTGAATATAATATTAAAAAATACGTATTTTTTTTAATTTCACAGTGTATTGCTATTTGGGTGTGCTTGTGATTTTTTTGTCCTTGCAGAACATACTAAGTGTAGGGAGCTCTACAGGGCTGTTTGATATAAATATTTTAATGTTATATAAAACCTCAGAAAATGGTAATAAATGCATCAGTTTAAAAATGATATTATTTTTCGCTTGGTTTTCAGTGCTCTGATGATGCAGATGTATTGATGGTTTCCATGTCCCTTCAAGGCTATCTTCCATCTTCTCCCCATTGCCTCATCCCTGATTGAGGGTAGGCCCCTTTCTTGACTAATGTTTAATCCCCACATCCTCCTCCTAAAACAGCATATGGTATATTTTTATTTTCTTGCTTTCCTCTCAAATAGAAGTTGTCAGATTTTTGAGATTACTTTTTTTGTAGTGCAATTACACATAATTTCAAAAGTCGTTAAGAGATTTGAAGTATAATTAGCTGCTACAGAGGATTGTACAATAATCTAGACTTGATGAGTTACAACAAAATTCATTACATTGCTGGATATATTTTTGTTTAGAAATGTAGAGTAGTAAAAGTATGAAATAAATCATGCATACTATATTTTTGTCATGTAATTAATAAACCACTAGTCAGCTTCATATGTCCCATTACCGGAGAAAATCTTTCTTTCCGAAAGTATAAGTGAAATATAATTTGTTTTATATAAATAAATATATATATAAATATATATATATATATATATATCAAATACATAGTTGTCAGTTGTCACGCTAGAAATGTTGGTCACGAAATGTTAAATGTTGTGCATGCGCAATGAACGGCAAAGCCGCTTAATGCGGGGCCCCCTTCCTCCTCCCGCGCCTCCTACCTCCTTCGCCCTTATCCTCCTCCTTCCCCCCTTATCCTCCTCCCCCCTTACCCCCTCTCCAATAACCTCCCTTTCCCCTCTCTTCTTACTGTGACCTGATGAGCTCCTGCTGCTGTTCCTTTCCTTCAGCACGTTTGCTGCCTGTGCCCAGAACCGGCATATGCTAATGACGTGACGTCACATGCGCGTCACGTCATTAGTAGATGCCGGTTTGGTCACTGGCAGAAGCCGTGCTGCAGGGGAGGGAACTGCAGCAGGAGCTCATCGGATCTTACTAAGCAGAGAGGGGAAGGTGATAGAGAGGTAATTGAAGAGGGGGAAAGGGAGGTGGATTAGGGGGAAGGAGGGAGGGAAAGGGGGAAAGGGAGGAGGATAAGGGGGAAAAGGAGGAGGAGGAGGATAAGGGGGAAAAGGCGGAGGATAGGGGGAAAGGGAGGAGGAGGATAAGGGGGAAGGAGGGAGGAGGATAAGGAGGAGCATAAGGGAGGGAGGAGGAGGGGAAGAACGGAGGAGGATTAGGAGGGGGATACGGGGGAAGGAGGAAGGAGGATAAGGGGGGAAGGAGGGAGGGGAAGGAGGGGGGAGGATCTGAAGGAGGATAAGGGGAGAAGCAGGGAGGAGGAGGGGAAAGAGATGCAGGGGAGGGAAAGGGGGAAGGAAGAGACACAGCGAGGGAAAAGACACAGGAGAGGGGTGAAGAGACACAGAGGAGGGGGGAGAGACACAGGAGAGGGAGGAGGGGGAAGAGACACAGGGGAGGGTGGAGGGGGAAGAGACGAAGGGAGGGAGAGACACAGAGGAGAGAGACACAGGGGAGGGAGAAAGACACAGGGGAGGGAGAGGGGAGAAAGAGACACATGGGTGGGAGAGGGGGAGAGACACAGGGGAGGGGGCTCAAGAGACACATGGGAGGGAAAGGGGGGAATAGATGGGGGAATAGATACTGGGGAGGGAGAGTAAGTAGAGGGGAGGAGAGGCTCGCGATGAGCGGCCCCCATCAAGTAGGGGGGGGAGAGGTAGGGGGGGAGAAGCTTGCAATGATCACCTTCGGTTCTCTTTGTGAGGTCCATGATGAGCGCCAAAGGTGCTCATCGCATGGCCAGTAAAGTAGGAGGAGGGAGAGGCTCCCAATGAGCTCCTCCCATCAAGTAGAGGGTGGGAGAGGTAGAGGGGGGAGAGGCCCATGATGAGCGCCAAACGCGCTCACCAATAGGGCAGTAAAGTAGAGGGTGGAGAGGCTCGCAATGAATGCCTCACATCAAGTAGACTGGTGGAGTGGTTGGTGGGGGGGGGAGGCTTGCCATTAGCACCTTCGGCACTGTTTGCGAGGTTTGAGATGAGCTCGAAAGACGCTCATCACAAGGCCAGTAAAGTAAAGGGGGAGAGATGCTTGCAATGAGCGCCTCCCATCAAGTAAGGGTGGGAGAGGTAGAAGGGGGAGAGGCTTGCATTGAGCACCGAAGGCGCTCATTGAGAGACTTGCGATGGGCCCCGAAGGCACTCATCGCGAGGCAGGCAGGTTACGGGGTGGGGGGGGGGGGGTTGGGTGAGAGCTTTGCAATATGTGGCACACAGCATTGCAAGGCTTCAAAGTTTATTGCCATCATTTTTGACGGGCAATTCGAAGTAGACAGGATAGAGACATTGGGCGGCAAACAGCACTTCCAGGCTTAAAATGTATATATATAAATACTTCTAAGTGGAACTGATTTAAAGATTATATATATATATATATATATATATATATATATATATATATATATATATATATATACAGTAAAATCCAGGTTATCCAACTAACCGAGATTTTCAAGCAACCGTCACCGGCATCAATTCCCCATTTAAACAAAACTCCTGCTAAACCAGCACTATCCGGCACTATCCGGCAGTTCGAGACTGCAGAAAAAAATACTAACTTTTTTCCTATTGATTTTTTCTGGGTTTTGAGGGGTTTAAGGGTCGTTTAGACCCTTTTTTCCCAGACTCCCGATTAAACGTCAACTACACTTATCCGGCAATCGGAAATCCACATATGTGCCGGATAACGGGGAGTTTACTGTAATATATATGTATACATATAAACATATATATATATATACATATATATATATACAGTATATGGAAGGATGCGCCAGGAGTAGCCGAAAGGCATACTTCAATATCCACCTTCGCCATTCTGGCGCCTGTTCCGGCCTTACGAACCATGTCAATTGCATGGTCAAATGACGCATGAGAAACGGCTGAACACTCCTTTGCTATGCCATCGTTGACCGATCCGCCTTTAGTACACAATAGGTGTTGGATAAGGCAAAACTTGCCCTCTTCCTTCCTCATGACAATGCTTCATACTGGATTTTCTCAAAACTGACTTCGGGGAATTCCTGAACTGAATGCAGGTTGGCCGGCCGCTCACCCGCAGGCACTAGACTGCACGGGATGGCAAAACCCTCCCAAAAACATTTAGTCAAGAGCTCGGCCGCACCTGCTTCACCCCATAATCTACCGTAGCGTTTTAGCCATGGCAGCATTGCGGCCAGCCTTTGGATGCCTTTGGGAGAGGACTCTCCTACCTTTGCCCCTTCTCTGGACCTGCCCCATCTAGCAAGAGGGTGCTCCCCTCTGCTGTTCGAGCAAGTGTGTCTGAAGCGGCAATTTGGCGCCCACTTGCAAATGCCTTCGTGGAAAGCATAGAAAGTCTTGCGTCCGGGGGAGGCAGTTGTGGCAGGGCTCTTGGCTCTGTCGGGGTTGTTCCGAAAGGGCGTCATGGCTTGCATGGGAGTTATGATGTTTATCCTGTAGGCTACTGCCTTGTCACTCCAGGCCATGGACTGTACCTGGTTGTAGACTTCCGGACCCTGGCGGGGTGCGCTTGCCATGCCGCCTTGAACGTCACAGGCACGTCATCATTTACAATTTCGCTGTCATCATTTACAATTTCGCTGTCATCATTGGTTATCTTGGTCACAACTTTGCTCCTCTTCTCCTGCATTGTCTCCATGACTCCGCCAAGCTCTTGCGTAGTCCCTATAAAGCACCAGAAGTGCTGTTACTATGCGTAGTAGAGGGGACCGCAGGATCAGAATAGTGCAGGGCTGTAGGAGTTGTTGGAGCTCCTTGATTTTCTTTTACCCCTTGAGCCCTTTGACCGGGGCAGTACAGGGGTTTGTTTAGTTCTAGGGTGCAGACACAGGCCCTGGGGCAAAGTGCTTGTTGTGGTCGTGACTGGGGGCCTAGGCCCTCACCTGCAGGCCCTAGTGGGGGGTATGGGTTCCTGGCTCTCTGGCCCTATTGCCTAACATGGTCCTGCAGCCTGGCTCCAGGTGACTGGGGGACCTAACTATCCTACTGACCTCTCCAACCTCACCCAGGACACCGGCCACCATAGTCTGGGCCTGGGCCATGGTCAGAAAGTTCTCCGCCACAGTCTGTGGTGACCCCAGTCTGTCCTGAACCCATCTAACCCAGTGGCACAGGGCCCCACTAGGGAGCCCCTTGCTCGCCATTGCTCTATACCAGTCTAAAAGCACCTCTACTTTTAATAACAACCAATTGCAATGACATATCTCAAAACGGTCAATCTTTTTGAGAGTTAGTCTCTTTATTTAGGGGCAATCCTCCTGTCCCTTATAACTCCCCAAATGTCCCTCTTTTGAAGGACAGTCCCTCATTTAAGAGCAATACTCTGTTTTCCAGCCCAGATCATGTCCCACTTTCTCTGGATTGTTGTGCAATTTTCTCACGAAGACTTAGAGAAACACAGAAGCCTGAATTCTACAAAATATGTACAGTAGACTCTCAGTTATCCGGCATCCACAGGGACTGTTAGATGCCTGAAAAATGTAGTTTTTGGTTGCTTGAGAGTTACTTTTAAAAGAGGCTTAGATTAGCTACACATAGGATGCCCTGCTAAGTTCTAGCAGCTGCAGCTTTCACTCCTCACTTACACACAGGTACGTTCAGCTGGAGGATCAGGTGCTGAACGCAGGGAATGTAACCCCAACACAGCACTGCTCAGTCACTCATGCCTGTCTGCTTCTAGGTAAAGCTGAATTGCAGAGTCATACAGTGGATACAATCTAGGTGCCTGTAAGCATTTTGTGGCATGACAACCCATTTGTTGAGCGCTGTAAAATTATTATTTTTATTTAAAGTATATTATTCATTTTTTTCTGGTTGCTTGAGAGTCTGGTTAAATGAGAGTCTACTGTTTCTGTATAAAGCTTTAGGTACATATTGAGTGTGTCCTTATGGTGCATAGTAGTTCTAACACATAATAGTGTTAAAAATAATACTTAGGTGCTTGAAAATTTCAATAGGAGCCAGGCAGGCTATTTCTCAGAACATGGAAGGAAACCCTTGATAGAAATGCATTATAGCCAGAAGTATATATTTTGGAAGTGAGAATTTCCCAGGACTTCTTTATGGCTTCTGCTCAGTCACCTAGGAATAGCCTGTCTGGCTCCTAAGTTGGAGATATTTGTGTCCACCCCTATATTTACGGTATTAAATAATACAGATCGGAAAGGAATGAGGACATCAACAATAAATGCCACCTATATATGCATGAGTTAACGCTTACTCTCCATGGTCTCATTTTCTTGCACAAAATCTCAATATAATAAATAACACCAGTGACTTACAGTGTAGAACATATAAAGAAGTAGTGTGCTTATGACTTATATAATCTGAAATGTGCTGTACATTAATTAATATTATTATATGTGTTTAGAAAATCCTTAAAAAACAAATAACAATATTTATGAATGTAAATATGAGTAACTGGTATAAATGAAGAGGCCCAGTACATTACATTTGAAAATTCTACCCACTAGCCTCATGCACATAGTACAATGTTCTAGTATTTCTCTTTTCTAAAATAAAGCGCCTTAAGAAACTTTATTACTAAAATATATATATATATATATATATATATATATATATATATATTCCCCTCTGGATCTTTACCTTGTCATGGTGAAGGGGCTTGTGTACCTCAATGAAGCTGTGAGCTATATCATGTAGGGTCACCCAAGATGGGCATAACATAGCAGAGATGTCAAATGGTGGTCCACTGGAGAAAGAACTGGCAACCCACTCTAGTATCTTTGCCAAGAAAACTTTATGGATAAGCAGAACCAGAAAAAGACAGAACCGCTGGCGTGCTGAGTCCATATGGTCATAGAGAGTCGGACACAACTGAATGACAATATTGCTATATGTTATTAAACATACATGACATTTTACTTTCAGATAATGCACCCTAAATACTGGTAGCAAAACTGCTATACCGACATACCTTGGCAGATTGGATAAGAAAAAGCTGAATAACTGAACATTTTAAAACATTAAAAATGTCTGTAGTTTGCACTGTGCAGTAAAACAATGAGACTTAATGAGTTTACCATATAAATAGACCCTTGTTTGTCTTCCCACATTCCTCCTAGTTTCTAGGATTTCTAATTTGTGTACTTTAGAGGAACCAGGATCTATGCGCCCAAACACAAAAAAAGCAGATATAAACAAAACAACATGCTGCCATTCGCTGATTACTGTGGCAGTCACCCAACAGTATCCTGGCATGGAGTCTACATGAGAAAGATGAGCCGTCCCTTTTTCATGTGATAAAACCATTGGCCCTTTGTTTATTCAGTTATACAAATATTCCCAGGAGCCAGGGAATAGCCAATCGGTGATCATTATTACTATAGGCGTATAAGATCCCTCAGGAATTTCCTTTCTTTTATGTTTGGAGGAATATTGGGGTTCCTTTACAGTTTTCCTTTCAAATAATAGCCTAGAATCTACTGGAGTAATCAAAGAAAAGTGGCATGGGACCACTTAGTGGCAAAAACTACTTTCCATCTTTTAAACAAAGCAACTCGTTAACTGTCTGAACACTCATTATATTGATGGATTGGTCCTCTTTCCCTTGAAGTAGATTTATGATTCTTATGAACTCCCTTCATCAAATAATACATGTGGTTCAAATCATGCCTCCAAAATCGAACATTTAGATTCTCCTTCTCTGGCACCTCTTCTTCTCCTCTGAATATTGGTGTACCCCAAGGTTCAGTTCTAGGCCCCCACCGCTTCTCCATCTATACATCCACACTTGGAACCCTAATAAAATCTTTCGGATTTCAGTATCATATCTATGCATATCTACCTCTCATCACCAGATCTATCCCCCTCTCTTCTAACATATGTCTCCAACTGCCTCTCAAGTATATCCTCCTGGATGTCCGCCCACCACCTGAACCATGTCCAAGACCAAACTCCTAATCTTCCCACCCTCTACTTCAGCTTCAATGCCTCACATCTCGCTCATTGTCGACAATGCCATCATCACGCCCCCCTCCCAAGCCCATAGTAATTGAGGTTGAAAAAATAATTTTAGTCCATCAAGTTCAACTTTTTAAGATCTCCTCTGATCTGCAATATGCATATTATTTGTTAATTGATCCAGAGGAAGGCAAACAAAAAGAAACCAAAGTGAAACATAGCCACTTTGAGAAAAAACAATAATTCCCTCCTGACCCCAGATACTGGTGATCGGATTCCTCCCTTGATCAATACTCCCTCTCTAAATATGTTAAAAAGGAGAGGACCTAATACTGAACCCTGGGGAACCCCACTTACCACATTAGTCCAATCCGAGTGTGTTCCATTTACCACAACCCTTTGCTTCCTTTCTTTTAGCCAGCTCTCGGTCCTGTATCCCTTAGTTTGCACAATAGTCTTCCATGTGGCATTGTATCAAAAGCCTTTGCAAAATCCAAAAAGACTACATCCACTGAGTTGCCTTGATCCAGGTTCCTACTAACCTCTTCATAGTAACTAATTAGATTTGTTTGACATGACCTACCCCTCATAAATGCCTGATGACTCTTACTTATAATCCTGTTCAAATAGATATATTCTCGTATATTATCCCTTATTAACCCTTCTAAAAGCTTTCCCACTACAGAAGTGTGGCTTACTGGTCTATAATCTGCTTTTCGCCAGTCATCTGGTAGCGACCCTGTATAGAGTGAATCTTGAATAATTAGATATAATAGTTTGGCTATTCTATCAGGACCTGGGGCTTTATGAACATTTCTTTTTTCCAACCTGTTATGAACAGAAGGGCCCACTGGACTGTTTGGGGTTAATACGTAATTAGATGTGTGGTTAGAAGGTACAAACAACTTGCTTAACAGTTATATCATGGGTGTTATAAGTGCATATAGTACTGTCATTGGTTAACATTAAATACTGTATCTGTATTAGAAATAGGGTAGTAGGCTATGCATAGATAATAAAGTTAATGCAGTCATATCTGGGATATACAAAGGTTAAAGTTAAAGATTTTAAAGAATTTATATGGCGCTGCGATCGGCGACGTGTGAAGGCTCTGGCTTTAGTCATGAAGGGGGGAGCTAGTTTTATGGTAAAGAAAATGTGTAATGAGAAGAAAGCCAGACTCCCCTATACATCTGGAAATCATGTGGGTGAGGGGGGTAGCAAGCTATTTGCCTAGGAGGATGGGCTAGAACTGGGGGGAAGTCTTTGGTGTTTTATGTCATCTAAAATGTGTTTTGAAAAATAAAGAAGGCAGGTCTGATTTTGGACACACTAAACAAAGGTGGTGTCAGAGTCTGCTTGTACTAATCAAAGGTACATGGTGTGTGATACTTAGATCTTAGAAAAGGGATCTGATGGTGCCTGTCTCTTCAGAAATGATGCTGTTATCTGAAGTGTCTGCTGGTGTGGAGATCTGAACAAAAAGTTGTGACCCGTAGAAAGAGAGAGAATTGGGGTGAGCTCAGTTCGCCAAATCTGGCGGGCGTGACAGCTGGTGGCATCGGTGGAAGATCTCAAGCATTTTTACAAGCAGCCAGGATGGCTACTTAGAAAGACAGAGAGAGAGAGGTGACAGAGGCAAAGGACTGCAGAGGAATGGCCCTTCTAAAGCAATGGATGGTGTTCCTGGGATTGTGGCAGGGTCATGAGTTGTCAGGATGGCTGGAGGAACAAATTTTTGCTACAACTGGGACAGATGAGGATGGTACCATACATTATGGGTACATCTCAAAAGCAGTGGAGTCTGAGTCTCAGACAGGAATTGCAGGCCAGGTGAAGGGCCTGGTAGAGTTCTGGAAGGAACCAGAGATGGATTGTGAACCTAGCATGGGGTTCCCGTGGATAACTACAGTCCAGGAACCAGCCATGGATACAGGGGTGAACACAGAGAATAACCTTGGGACTGTGTCAGACCAAGGGGGCCAGCCATACTCCAAATGGCTGGGGCACAATTGCTAATCACAAGGCAGTTGAGAAGACAGAAAATGGCTGTCAAACTGATGGCCCAAGGGGAAGTCTGGATGAGAGCTGTGAGGTCCTGCCAGGGAACACTGTAGCCATGGACTCAGAAGGAGGTGAGTTCTGTGCCCAGGCGGTGGTTCCAGAGAGAGGGGGATGTGACATGCTGATCCAGATGAAACCTAGAGGAGAGGAGTCTTTAGACCAGGCCACAACATTGGGTGCCAGCTTCTAGATCCATCCAGTACATTCCCCCTTTGAATTTCTCTTTTTTCTGGGCGCCCCAGGGGAGTGTTTAACCCAGGCTGTGGGGCAGTAGAGTTCATCAGTCCTGTTTTTTGGGGGGTGGGGTGGCAATGGCACCCTTGGACTGTATTGATTACCCTCACAGAGAGGACTGTTGGCAGAACCCAGGCCAAGCAGAGAGTCTGGATGGGATTAGCTATGCTCACTGTGCCCTGGGAATGGACTGTGGGCCTAGCATGGGGCACCAGCTGATAGCCAATGTCAGAAAGCCAGCCACAGTTCAAGGGACAGACTCAACCAGCAGCCCTGTGATCATGGCAGACCAGGGGCCCCAGCCCTATCCAAATAGTGGGGACATCATTGCTAATGAAAAGGCAATAGGGGGAAAAAAGAACAGAACTGACAGATTGGAGATGCAAGGGAGAGTTTGGGTGAGAGCCGGCATACCCACCAACCCTTGGAGGAGAAAATGGACTGTGAACCATTAAAGGAGCTCCAGCTGATAAAAAATGTCAGAGAGCTAGCTACAGACCAGATGGCAGGGTTGGTTATGTTGCCTGAGATCCTGCCAAACAGAGACACAGCAAATCAGTTAAAGAGGGAGAGCTGGAGCACAGTGCACTGACTGTGGTTCCAGGTGAGATGGAATATAGCACACCGACTGTGGTCCAAGGAGATGGAGAAATGAAGTCCCATGCCCAGAACATTGCTCCAGGTGAGCAGGGGTACTGTGCCCAGACTGCAGTGCAGGGGAAAGTGGAGCCTCCAGTCCTGACCACCATCATGGATGCTGGGTTCAGGATCCAACCGGTATGTTCCTCCCTGGAGGTATTAGTTTATGGGACTCCCAAGAAAAATGTTTCCCCTCAGACATTGGGAAGAAAAGGATGGCACTGGCCCTGGCTTTTGGGAGGGGGGCTAGCCATGTCACTTTGGGACCTGCTGGACTGGGTGAACTAATAGGCCTAATGGGCTGTTTTAGATTCAGCTGCTCAAGGAAAATGGATGGGGATGGTGGGGCATGTGCCATTGCCCAGGGGAGGCGCATGGCAATTGAGCCATTGAGGCTATGCCCAAAATTGTGTGCCCATTGGAATTGGAAGAAAATGTGGACTGTAAAGCAATTACAACTCTATCACTCGCACAAGTGAGATCAGTGTGGTTAGAAATTTGTCCGGCAGGATGAATTCCTAGGCCATACAAGGATGGGGGAAACTAGCTGTTATGAACAAAAGGGCCCATTGGACTGTTTGGGGTTAATCAGTTATTATATGTGTGGTTAAAAGGTACTAACAACTTGCTTAACAGTTATATCATGGGTGTAATGCATGTATGCAGTTATATCATGGATGTAAGGGTGTAATAAGTGCATATAGTACTGTCATTTGTTAACATTAAATACTGTATCTGTATTAGAAATAGGATGGTAGGCTATGCATAGATAATACAGTTAATGCAGTCATATCTGGAATATACAAAGGTTAAAGTTAAAGATTTTAAAGAATGTATATGGCCCTGCGATCGGCCACGTGTGAAGGCTCTGGCTTTAGTCATGAAGGGGGAGCTAGTTTTATGGGAGAGAAAATGTGTAATGAGAAGCATGCCAGACCCCTCTATACATCTGGAAATCATGTGGGTGAGGGAGGGGGGGGATAGCAAGCTATTTGCCTAGGAGGATGGGCTAGAACTGGGGGGAAGTCTTTGGTGTTTTACGTCATCTGAAATGTGTTTTAAGAAATAAAGAAGACAAAGCTGATTTTGGACACACTAAACAAAGGTGGTGTCAGAGTCTGTTTGTACTAATCAAAGGTACATGGTGTGTGATACTTAGATCCTAAGAAAAGGGGTCTGATGGTGCTTGTCTCTTCAGAAATGATGCTGTCATCTGAAGTGTCTGCTGGTGTCGAGATCTGAACAAAAAGTTGCAACCCATAGGGAGAGAGAGAATTGGGGTGAGCTCAGTCCCCCAAATCTGGCAGGCGAGACACAACCTCTTTTGGATTTCTTCCTGTGTTAACCAATTATTTAGTGATGGTAGTGTAGCCCCATTATGTTGCAGTGTTGCAACCACTGGTACCTCCCGTGTGTATACCGAAGACAATAACCTATTTAGCTCATCTGCCTTTTCCTGGTCAGTAATTATCAGACGGCCTGTGTCACATTGTAATGTTCCTATAGCTTCCTTCCTGGCCTTCTTCCCATTAATATACTTAAAACATATTTTAGGGTTAGTCTTACTCTCTGGTGCAATTAATTTTTCATTTTCTATTGCAAGCCTTGTTGATTTCTTTGTACTCCCGTAAAGCAGTCTCTGTCCCCTCTTGTTTGTATAATTGAAATGCCTGTTTTTACTCTGCATCTTGATCTTTAAATCATTGTTAAGCCACATTGGATATGATTTACTCCTTTTACTTTTATTCCCACATGGTATATGCAGGTGTGTATGTATATTTAGTAAGGATTTGAATGTTGTCCATTTATGTTCAGTGTTTTTACCTATCAGTTCTCTGTCCCAGTCTATACTTTGTATTGCTGCCCTTAGACCGTTAAAATCTGCCCTTTTTAAAATTAAGAGTTTTCGTTGGCCCCTTAAATTTTTGTTTTTTTTATTCAATCACAAATGAGACTGTGTTGTGGTCACTGTTTCCCAAAGGTTGCCCTATTTCAACATTTGATACTATATCAATATTATTTGTGATGACTAAATCCAAGATAGCCTCATTTCTAGTAGGCTCTTGTATAACCTGGGTCAGATAATGATCCCTGAGTGTACTCAAGAACCTGCTCCCCTTAGATGAACTGCTGGTCTCATTTATCCAGTTTATTTCAGGGTAATTAAAATCTCCCATTATTGGAACTTGCCCATGCTTAGCTGCATTTCCAATCTGTAACAATAATTGTATTTCCTCACTTCAAGCTATATTTGGGGGTTTATAGCATACTCCAACTAATATTCTTTTAGAATTTGCTTTTCCACTATTTAACTCTACCCACAAACATTCAACATTACTGCTAGTTCCAGCATAACTATCTTCTCTGACTATAGGCTTAAATTCAGTCTTAACATAAAGACAAATCCCTCCTCCTCGTTTACTATTGCCCCTGTATTACCAGTCCAAGTTTCAGTAATTCCTATTAAATCCCATTTTTAATTAACGGCTAATAATTCTAACACCTAACCATTTTTCCTGGCAAGCTTCTGGCATTAGCAAGCATACACCTTATGTTATGAGTTTGTATTTTTGAAGTGCCTATCTCTGTACTTGAGTTACTTAGTAATACCTCTCTATTGACCATGGGTGTAGGAACTGGGGGTGGTCGAGGGGGACAAATCGCCTCCGATTTTTCAATGTGTGTGTATTTTTGTGTACAGAAGCAGTTAAGAAATATTTTTGTACTAAATACAGTATCCCCCCAGATTTTCTTTGGCTGCTACACCCATGCTATTGCCTGTACTAACCATCCCCCCATCTCCTCCCTCATGAATAGTTAATTCATCCCTTACCCCCTCTACACTTTCTACCCCATTACATTCACCTAGTCCCTCCCCTCCTTCTACTAGTTTAAAAACTTCTCCAGCCTTTCTACCATCCTATCCCCTAGCACACAAGCTCACTCATCATTAAGGTGCAATCCATCCCTGCTATAGAGATTTTATAGAAGTGAGAAGTGAGCCCAGTGCTCTAAAAACCCAAACCCCTCCTTAATGCACCACTTTTTTAGTCACACATTAACCTTCCTAAGCTCCTTCGGTCTCCCTGGGCTAGCATGTGGCACAGTTAGTATCTCAGAAAATACAACTTTGTCTTGGGGTTCTACTGGACCCTGCTCTCTCTCTCATTCCTTAACATACAGTCACTAACAAAATAAAATCTTTGTACTCTAGCCACTGTTTACCAAACGGACTAAGGCTGTTGTTATAGCCACAAAGGCATCCCATTTAATAGTTGTGGTAAGTTACGAATGCTGGTCACGTAATGCGCATGCGCATCCGAAGGCACTCATTTCAAGCCCACGATGAGCGCAAGGCCCGCAAGACTTTAAAAAAGGCTGGACATGAGTGCCGAAGGCGCTTATGGCGATGCCCGAGATCAATGTCAAAGTCTGTAGGCCCTTGGCGCTGATCGCGGGGCACGCAAGATTGAAAGAATTACGGCTTTAACGGCCGACCTTTTTTTCAAGCCCGTAACTCGGAAGTTGTCGGAAGACTGCCAAAAGACACCAATTAATTAAAAAATGTACTTACAACCTCACACACAGCACAGAGGGAGAGGCAGTGAGCCTGTGAGTGAGGTTGAAGGCTGATTTGAGGCTTAATTGGCATGTTTCGGAGATTGAAAATCGTCTAAGCGGGAATAAAAATGGCTTCTGTAAATGTTTTGAAAAGGCTCAAAAGGAGGCCAAAGCCTGTCACAATTTGCCGGTCATCGCGAGGCCTGCAAGCATTTGAAAAAAAGAACCAACGGCACTCATCGCAAAACACGCAAAACTTGAGCAGGGAGAGAGAGGAGAAAGACACATGGGGAGGGAGAGGGGGACATGGTGGACATGGGTGAGAGAGGGGGAAAAGAGACACAGGGGAGGGAAATAAGGAAGAAAAAAAACACAGGGCAGGGAGAGGGGAGACACATGGAAGGAAAAGGGGGAAATAGTCACTGGGGTCAGAGAGTGGGGAGAGGCTCGCAATGAGTGCCGAAGGCGCTCAGCGCAAGGCAAGAAAGTGGCGGGTTCGACCACGTCTGCAATGATCGCTCATTGCAGGGCTCGTGATGAGCGCCTTCGCCGCTCATCGCAAGACCAGTAAAGTAGAGGAGAGGAGTGGCTCGCAACGAGCACTGAAGTCACTCAGTGTGGGGGTCTCGATGAGCGCCGAAGGTTGGCCGAGGCTTGAAATGAGTGGCGAGGCCGCTCATTGCGGGGCTCGCGATAAGCGCTTTTAGCCCGTAAAGTAGATGGTGGGAGAGGCTCACAATGAGCGCAGAAGCACTGAAGACGCTCATTGAAAGGCCCGCAACTTAGAGGGGGGAGAGCCTTGCATTGTGTGACACACAGCATTGCCAGCCTTCATTTTCATTGCTTTCATTTTAACGTGCAAGTCGCTAGTTCTAGAGTACTTTATCACTTTATTATGGAAATAGGACCAAGAAGTAATTGTTAACATAAATGTATGCCCTAATGTTTCCCCAAGCCCCTAGTTATATGCCCTGGTCCCCCTCCTACTATTTCCACTACATAACCAGAGCTCATGGTGCTCTATATCAATTTTCTGACAGTTGCCATATGTATAACGTGTTCCAGGGTGTGTACACTACATAGGGCTAATAAAAATATGTTAAGGGTAGCATCACTTTAAGAGTGACCAACATCCACTTCCAGTAGCCAACTGTTATACTTAGTTCACTACCAGCTAGATTCCTGGGTAGATTGTGGTAGAGGTGGAAAAGGCTCCATAGACTTCTAGTGGGATCCACAGATCTGATCGAACTGTCATATATAGCTAACTAGGCTTTCAGACAACAATTGAAACACTTTGTTACAAGACAAAAAGGTCAAGTGATATTAAGTGCTTTGCAAGTGATATCCCTTTGGTTCATTGTCTTGTGGTTAACTGATAATTGATATATACTTAACCTAGCCATTGTTCCTGACCCCCCATACAATCTAATAGAGAGCATGGATTGTTAGATATGTTATGGAAATCTTGATCAGTTACCAAAAGTGAATAGACCCTATCTTATTCTCCCAGCCAACTCAATAAAAGTATCTCTAGAGGAGAGAAAGTTGCTAGAGAACGGGTACACATAGACTCCATCCTTCCCATGAACATCGGGCATGAGGGATACCCCTTCCCTGCTTGCAGGGCACCATGAGCCTGCTAACAAACACTATCACGACCCACTCTCTGGCTGGGGTCTGCTGACTTGATTTGGGTTACTCTGGACCTTGGAGTAGCTTTGAGTACAGGAACATCATGTCTCAGCCCTTGGGTTAGACTGAGCAATATTGACAGTAAGTCTGATGAATCTTACTGCAAGCATATGTCCCCGGGTAAATAATACATCTACACACCACGTCTTGATGAAAATTATGAACAACTTTATTTGGAAAACAACATCTTTTAAACAGGCATACAAAATCACCAGGAGGGCTATCTTTAGTCAGCCCCTAACTGCCTCTGGCCAATCAGGCAGGGAACCATGAGACTCCTCCCAGGTCCGCCCACTAGGTGTGGCTACCTAATTCAGTTGGTGTCTGGGTCTCAAGGGAGAAACATCTACCTGTCCTCTGGAATTTGCCCTGATTATCTGAGTGAGAATCCCTGTAGACCCCCTGGGGTTATGGTGCCTCAATGTCTGTATAGACCCCTTTGTTCTGGCCTTGCTATTACTTCAAGTGTTTACTTTAGGTGATAGCTGGAAGGCAGATGGGTGATCAACTCAGGTTACATATGCAGTCAATATGGATGATGCACACAACATGGCTCCAACATTCCAATACAATATATTTACAGATATTACCACTACAACATGTTATAACCCACATGTTATGAGTTGAGGCAGTACTTCCCACGTCAGTCCACTTAATGCGTTATGACGACTTTATTAGTGGTGACGTGGTAAACTGCCTCTTCTCTCAATGCCTAACAATAACAGTGGGACTCTGCCCTGAATATATTACATTATAACAGTGGCTCTGGGAGCCCAAAACCTTCTGTTCAATAACATGTGGCAGGTAACAGTTCCAAATCCAAGATGGCCCCTGGCTGATTCATGACAACACCTCCCCAAGCGTGGCAGGAAACATCCCTGATTTTTCCAGCTACGCTGATAGTCATGAATGTGCTGGTTTGGCCCTCTGTATGCTATGCCAGTTCTTGTTTGTCCCAAGGTGCAGAGTAAAAACCTCCCCCAGCCCTTGGCCTTGCTCCCACTGTATAGAGCAAATTGCTCTTCCCATTCACACCCACCCAAATAGTCCAGGGTACCTCCCCAATAATCTGGTATCCCAGAGTACAACAGGTGGGCCACAGTTTCTGTCCCATAGCAACTCTGTTCCCCCCAGCCAGTCCCCACCGATGGGCTGGGATCTCTAATACAGTCTCTGGGCCTATGGTATTGCAAAGGGACCGTTCCTCTTGGCTTTCTTCCTCTGGTCCAGCTGTTTCCGTTGCTGCTTGGGGAGCTACGCTGCTCCCACCCAAGCTGTGCTTACCTTCCTCCATTGCCCGGGGTTGAGCAACTTTATCCCAGTCCTTTCTGTTGAACTGGATCTTTGGAGTGGTGTCTGTTCCAGTGGGCCCCTGGACAATGGTTATCCAGGGTATCTCCCCACTTGGTACACCCTCTTTCATGGTGCCACTCTGCACCCATAATGCTTTTGCCAAGGCTGGCATGCTTGCTGCCCCCGCCTGGCTCTTTGTGCCCCTGGCACTCTCTTGCTGTGTGAGGTCAGGTTACTTGTAGCCAGAAACCAATTCCTTTCCCTCCCCACAGTCTCTTACACAACCCTCCTGGGCTCTGTGCTTCACTAGCACCTCTGGGGACAACTCCCCTGGACTGTCAGGGTACAGACAGTGGTTATCTGATGCAGGCTGGGGAATCTCATCATTCCCTTCCAGCCTGGCCTCTAAGGCTCCCTTCCCACCGTCCATCACATAATAATCCAGAGCCTCTGGCTTCATTAGCAGTTCTGGCCAACACACTTTGCCTAGAACTTCTGAGGGCAGACTTAACTTATCTGGCCCTAGCTTGTGAGCAGTTCCCACTTCCTCTGGGATTAAATCTCTTGGGGTATCAGGGGGCAGACATGGATTATCTGACCCCACCCAGGGAACATTCCACTGGGTCTCTGGCTCTTTGGGCTGGTGACTAGGCCCTGACACAGTTACTGCATGTTCTAGGGGCAAACATTCTCCATCCCCAGGAGTTGGCAAAGGAACAGTGTTTACCCCTTCCCACTCCTCACTTTGTTTACAGTCTAGAAATGCCTCTCCCCAGTTCCAGTGAGCATACTCACTCTGGTACATACCGTCTGAGTTGTAAGAATACTTCTTGGGTATCGCATCCCACAATTCCACATACTCAGCCTCCAGTTGCAGCTCTTGCTGAATCAGGGGTTCCAGCAAAGGAGCCTCCGGGAACCATGCTTCCAGTCCCAGACCCCGGCAGCGTTCAACAAACAAGTTATTATGCCTCCTTGCAGTTCCCATGCCACATTCCGGATCACCATTCAGAATCTCACCGACCCCATATTCTAGATCCAAACGAAAATAGAGATCCTCTCTCCGGCCACCCAAGGACTCTATCCTGGCAAGGTACTGTTCCTCCAAGTCCATCTCTTTCTCTACCAGTTCCTCCAACCAGCTTGCCAGCTCATGGCCATGCCATAATTGCATGAATGCCATCCATTGATTTAGCAGGAGTAGTCTGTAGTCCTCTGCTTCCATCTGCTCCATTTTCTGGTCCTTCTCAGAGTACCCCACCACTGTGCCACCAATTATCACGACCCACTCTCTGGCTGGGGTCTGCTGACTTGATTTGGGTTACTCTGGACCTTGGAGTAGCTTTGAGTACAGGAACATCATGTCTCAGCCCTTGGGTTAGACTGAGCAATATTGACAGTAAGTCTGATGAATCTTACTGCAAGCATATGTCCCCGGGTAAATAATACATCTACACACCACGTCTTGATGAAAATTATGAACAACTTTATTTGGAAAACAACATCTTTTAAACAGGCATACAAAATCACCAGGAGGGCTATCTTTAGTCAGCCCCTAACTGCCTCTGGCCAATCAGGCAGGGAACCATGAGACTCCTCCCAGGTCCGCCCACTAGGTGTGGCTACCTAATTCAGTTGGTGTCTGGGTCTCAAGGGAGAAACATCTACCTGTCCTCTGGAATTTGCCCTGATTATCTGAGTGAGAATCCCTGTAGACCCCCTGGGGTTATGGTGCCTCAATGTCTGTATAGACCCCTTTGTTCTGGCCTTGCTATTACTTCAAGTGTTTACTTTAGGTGATAGCTGGAAGGCAGATGGGTGATCAACTCAGGTTACATATGCAGTCAATATGGATGATGCACACAACATGGCTCCAACATTCCAATACAATATATTTACAGATATTACCACTACAACATGTTATAACCCACATGTTATGAGTTGAGGCAGTACTTCCCACGTCAGTCCACTTAATGCGTTATGACGACTTTATTAGTGGTGACGTGGTAAACTGCCTCTTCTCTCAATGCCTAACAATAACAGTGGGACTCTGCCCTGAATATATTACATTATAACAGTGGCTCTGGGAGCCCAAAACCTTCTGTTCAATAACATGTGGCAGGTAACAGTTCCAAATCCAAGATGGCCCTTGGCTGATTCATGACAAACACCCTATCCTGCTCTGGGCTTGTCTGATTAGAGTGAATACCTCTCCTCAGTACATAAGCCTGTCTAACCCGAATCCATGGTTCCCCACTCGGGTTAAACCTCAACCAATTGCCAAGACACTCTGTCTCCAATATTCACAGTAATCGTACATCCACCTGGTGTGCCCAAACAAAAACCAGAGATACCTGTCATTTGGAGCCATAGATGGGGAGAAAGACAGGCAGGCACTGTGCCTGCTAGGGAAGATGAACTTCCACCCAGATTGGCCCAAGCCCGATCTACCCAGCCAATCACTTTAGCACCGATTGGATGTTCTAGCCCATGGCTGGAAGTTCAAAGTGCCAAAAGATGCAAAGTTGTGTTTATTTAGGAAAAATTGCCCATAGTTGTATTATGTAGAAACTGTATAAAAATATGAAACGAAAACATATATTTTTTGGACTTATGTACATGGTGTGCTTCATTTAGAGGAAATACTTTTATTACTTTTTTATTACTTATATTCCACAAAGAATTTCTGTAACTTGTCCTGTTAATCTGCAACTTGTCCTTGAATCTGGATAGCTGTTCTGTGTGAGGGGATACCTAAGCAAGGCAACCTGTGGGAAGGATCAGTCTAACGACCTTTTCAAGTAAGTTGTGACAATGGAAAGGTTTCTTGATTGATGTAACCATGACTGTTCTAACCAAGGTTTTTATTATATGTCGATAGTTTAAATTTTTTTATAGCTCCCCTTTTATTAACACCTAGTGTAAAGTGAATTTTAGTAGGCATTGGATGATGAATAAAAAAGTAAACATGGCCTCCTATTTTTTTAGTGAAGGGTTCCAGATCATTTTGTACAGCTATGGGAAAGGTAGATGATAATTTTGCAGGCCAGGATTTTACAAATAATCACCACTGTCTAATGGTGCGAGAAGATGCCAATATTACAGAAATTGGACTGAATTGGGCCACAATTCTGAGTGGATGCCTCCCATCTTCCAAACAAGACTCCTTGTAATTCTTCATAGCGAGGGATAGGAGTTATTGGGAGTAGTTTAGAATTCACATCAGCGATTCACTGAGTACTGCCCAATGATGTTTGATAGTATTTTAGTTGTCATTTATTAAAGTAATGGACTGATTAATACGTAAATATTTTTAATTTCCCTTAAATTAAGTCACATTTATTATAATTTTGAAAAAAAGAACAAAATTGCTACTGTTGTATCAAAATAAGCAAAAGATGGATATGGGGAAATCTACAAAGGTTGCCTTTATGGCATATCTGTCTTTTTTAATTCCAAATACTAAATATATTCTTCTGATAATAAGAATGAAATATTTGCATCTGTCTCCCAGAGAATTTTTTATTTCTATAATCAGTTCAGGAAAGTTAACTTCATATTATGAATAATATGAATTTCTAATGTAAGCCTCCAGGTATCTTATATTTAGACCATTACTGATTGAAAATTGTCTAAGACATATTTTCAACTTTATCTCCTTGGAACATGGAGTAAAGGTTGATTAGTATTAAAGGGATGCGAACACCAAATAACTGCTTGGATTGCTGTTTGGAAGTATGTCCACTGTCCTTTTAAGACTCTCTTACATTAGGGGGAATTACGGATCACAGGTAAAATAGACGCAATTCAGCTTTCAGTTCATCCTGTGATTTAATAAAGCCTATTCACACATATTATACCTGGCTCATGGGGCTTTTTGAGTAACTAAACTCAATATGCTCATAATGTTTTTTTTAAAGTAAAAAATTAATCACAGCCTTTACATTTTTCACTTGTATAAGCAATTTTTCTTTACTGCAAAAAAGAGAGAAGAGGGGTGGGGAGAGAAAGTGCACCAAATCCTAGTGCAGATAACCAAGTATTTATAATAATCCCAAACCCTTATTTGCAGAGATTAGGAGGTAAAATTCTCACCTTTTATAAACTCAGTTTATGAGGTATATTATAGGCTTCCCAACACGTGTTGGCTTTCTAAGTTGGTACTTATTTTCTTCGTGGGCGTCTAATCTCATATTGGTATGTGGGTATTACATATATATGCACACTGCACTTAAAAGGTATTTTTAGATCATTGAGAAAGCCACAAGAAAGCCACAAGAAATAGTGGCGAAACGCATCTGGTCAGTACTTTTTTATCTATCCATTTTCCATAGTAATAGAACTACTGTGTATTTTAATGATTATATTTCTGTTATTGAGCATATGTGAACTTTAATTTATTTCAATTGTTTTTTGGAATCTTATTCAAATATTGAATAGATTGGATATTTATGTCAACCAACCCAGTTTGAGATGGTGTTTTGAATAGATACCTGCAGGCCCATACAGGTTTTTTTGATACAACTAAGTATTGATATTAGTGGAATATTCCTTGAATTCTGGCCACTCCCATATATATGTTATACCCATATTAGATTAGACACTCGTGAAGTAAAGAAGTACCAACCTACAAGCCAACACGTGTTGGGAAGCCTATAATATACCTCATAAACTGAGGTTATAAAAGGTGAGGATTGTACCTTCTAATCTCTGCAAATAAGGGTTTGGGATTATTATAAATACTTGGTTACCTGCACGAGGATTTGGTGCGCTTTCTCTCCCCACCCCTCTTCTCTCTTTTTTACATATCATATAAACACACCAGTGAACTGTGTTCTGAGAGAAGCATCAAGCCTAGCTATAACCAACACGTTGGACGAGGTTGCATCTCCCTGTTACTTTTTTATCTTCTTTACTGCAGTCTCAAGTTTTATTGAGACAGCTCTTGCAGCATGTGTCTGAACAGTCTGTAAATTAATGCGCATACCATTAGATCAAACACATGCACTGGCAGTTGTATATGGGGGGGATACCGCTCATTGTATACACAGACTGTAAAATTGCTTATATATACATACATACAAACATAGAAAATCTGGTAGGGGGGGTTGTCCCCCCCCCATCCCCCCAGTTCCTACACCCATGGCATAGACTATTTTAAATTTTTTACCAGTCATCCTTTAATGCGTGGTTCCATCTGACATTTTCATTGCCATATCTACATCCACAGGTGAGGGTATGAGCGCAGATTAAGCTTCTATCTGCTGCAATGAAAATATGAGAATTAAAATTTCCAGTGCTTTCATGATGGCTAATTGAAACCTGATCCTTTTACACACCTACTAGAAACTGCAGCATGGAGAAGCAACTTGTTAAAGGATCATGTTTCAATTAGCCATCATGAAAGCACTGGCAATTTTAATTGCCATATTTTCATTGAAGCAGATAGAAGCTTGGTGTTGAAACCCTCATCTGTGGATGTAGATTTTAAATGAAAATGGCAGATTCCACTGCAGTATTATTTTTTCCATTTTCCAAAATATTCATTATCAACTACAGTTCAAAAAGAATCAAACAATTGATTGTACTTGGACAGTAGACCTTTAATAATTATGATAATTTACATCCTATTTTATTCTCTGTTTCAGTATTATTATCAATTTGCCCGTTTCATGGCTTTTTCAGTCACTTTCAGCAATATCTTGTTTATAGAGTTGTAATGCTTACTTTCGTCTAACTTTCTATAGTGTTAGTATGACTCTTTGTTTTATTTAAATAATAAAAAAACATATATATTATTAATATTAGATACTATTCTGTTGTTTCTAGTAAAAATCCAGTTATTTTGCAAGCTTATAAAATGCTGAACTTTTCATCTTCTTATTATATTCTCATGCAGAGATACATTCTGTACAACAGATTTCCGGCTGTAGAATACAACATAAAAAAGGAGTAATAAAATAATATTAACTGGATAAACAAAAGGAATTGGATTAAAATGTATTAAAATGTGTAAAGTTACTGTTGGAACATTTAGTCTCTTATACAAAGTCTATAACTAAGGTGATCACATATATAGTTGTGAGCAAGCGGGCCGTTGCTAACGCTGCGGGCTTCGCGAGGGCCGCAGTTGCTGGCAGGAAGCGCCGTAGGTGCTCCTTGTCAGCAACTGCTGACCTCGCAAAATTTACGGACTTACGAAACAAAAATACGAGACGCCTTACAACCCATTAAGACCTCGCAAAAAACGCCCTAAACCCGCGCACATGAAAACATCAAAAACACAGTAAATACACACAACAAATACATAAAAAGCTTACCTACAGCAAGGGGGGGCACCCAGGACCACGGAAACTGAAGTTACACCTCAATTTAACTCCAAATAAAAGAGTTTAGACACCCGAAAATCCCCTAAGCGAGAGAAAAAATGGCCGCCGAAAAAGATGCAAAACACCACCAAACACCTACGGATTTTCCGAAAAACCCGTACGAGACCCAAAAACAAGGACGCAACCCACGCGACCCGAAAAACATTAGAAACACAATAAATACACACAACAAACACATAAAAAACTTACCCACAGCAAGGGGGGGGGGGGGGGCACTCAGGACCTCTGCAAGTGAAGTTACATTTTAGAACACTAAGTTATACAATCCGGAAGTACACAGCTACCCTAACGGATTTGCCTTGCGCACGCACACTATTTACACTACACACTGCACACATTGCTGACACTTACACAGCAGCTCCACAGCACTGATGCTGCAGCAACATGAAAACAGATTGCCAGCTCTTCAACACAATGCTTCCTGCATATATTACTTCAAAAAAGGGAAAATATATTCATTTATTATTTCATTAATTATTTCATTGGCATACAAAAAAAAACGCCAACACTGCTCATAGCACACAAACAACCAACAGCCTCGCAATGAGCTCAGAAGGATCTTGGAAATACCTGCCTTACAATCTTATTGCCGTCATTTTTTGACAGGCAAGTCGCTAGTTAGTAATAATTATTAGTAAAGCCGCTATTTGTCAATAGTACTTTAGAATGTTAGATCTATTTAAAATTGGTTCGAAAGTGCTTTAGGCTTGTGATATATTACAGGGGTACTAATATTATACTGGCATGGGCATCCATAGGATGTTTTTTTTGGGGAGGAGGGCAAAGAAAAAATAAAGCTTCACCATCGTAATTATATCTATAGATAAGCATAAAAATGTAGATAAACACATATACACATGAATATCTATCATATACATACGGTATGCATGTACATATGCATGTGTCATGGAAAATGGAGTAGCCATGAATATCCAGAAATCTAGATAAATAATCAGAGTATTGGAGTATATGGTGATAGATAGATGGATAGATGTATTAACAAATAAAAAAAAAAAAAGCTTAAGGGCCATGTTGTTGTTTTTTAAGTCAGGCAGGATTTTCCTAGGCGCAGGGAGTCCGTTCATTCATAGAGCTACATTACACTTCTTGGAAATATTTAGTAGGCCCAAATAAAATATTTAGGAGTCCAGACTAGTACATTAAATGCCAATGCAAAATTTTAAATATCGCCTGAAGCTAATCCTGCGATTCAATGTGAACTGGTCTCTCCTCTCTGTTCTGGAAACATTAAAGGGCTTCTGTAATGGTCCAGCTTTTATAATATATAAGTACAGGTAGTAAAGTACAGTATAAACATTTGTTCAGTTTATTGTGATTATAAAGAAAGATGATCTTTCGTGAGAACATTTTACAGTGACTAAAGTTGGATTCCCTGTAACCATTTTTGTTGTTTACTTGTTCAGTCATGCCCAACTCTCTGTGACCCTATGGACCACAACAACACCAGACACATTGTGGATGGTTGTGCTTTTCCATAAGGTAATCTTGGTAAAGATACTGGATTGGGTTGCCAGTCCCCTCTTCAGTGGGACAGGATTTGTCAGACCTCTCTGCTATGACCTGGCCACAGCTTCATTGAGGTACACAGGATTCACCACAACAAGGTAGCAATCCAGGGGACATGTAAGTTGTTGGTAATGCCATGATAAAATTGCGGGCCGCAACCGTGGGCCTTGCGATCAAGGGCCGCGATTGAGGCCAGGCCATGTGTGCTGAAGGCGCTCATTGCGCTGGTGGAGATGAGCGCCGTAGGCACTCATCCCTACGACCTGCAGCACTTAGACAATGAGTGCCGAAGGCGCTCATTACGTTGGTGGTGATGAGCGCCGCAGGCGCTCATTCCGAGACACGCGGTACTTAGATAAAAAGAGCGCAAAAGGCACTCACCGCAACTTAGCGATGCCCGCAAAATTAGGGCCCGCAAAAATATGCATTTAACGGCCGAACAGCCAAACTGCAAAAACACACAAATATGCCTCAAATTTACTTACACACTCACACACAGCTCAGGGGGAGTGCCAGGGAGCCTGTGAGTGAGGTTGCAAGTTAATTTGAGGCATATTTTGGCTTTTTTTTCTATCGAAAATCTCTGAAGCGAGAAAAAAAATGGAGGGGCGAAAATAATTAAACAAACTGAAAACGAGGCCGAAGGACGGAAAATGCAGCTGAAGGACGGAAAAGCCCTAAAGTTTGCTGAAATTCTTGCATTTGCAAACTGTTTTCTATCTATGTTGACATCCCCTGAAAATCCCAGGGAAAATTAGCATACATAATACATTGTATCTTTTTGGTCTGGTGATTGAGCTGCAGCTTTCCTTTTGATTTCTGTAATACCCAGAACAAGGTCTGTGTCCCGTCATTCACTGATTGTTTTATCTACATCCCAGGTGAAACTTCCCCCAGCACCAGTGATTTACCCCTGTAACCCCCCCCCCCCCCACCCCCAGTGAATTGCCCCTGTGATCTCTCCCAGCCTCAGTGAATTACCCCATTACCTCCCCCAGCCCCAGTGAATTGCCCCTGAGATCTCTCCCAGCCCCAGTGAATTGCATGCACTCACTCACACACACAGAGACACGTGAACACACACAGAGACACATGAACAGAAAACGTTGCAGGTCATTGCAGGACCATAAATCAAGCATAAATGCTCATTCGCCTAAAAAACAAATTAAAATAGGAAGAAGAAGCTGAAATGTTTGGTTTCAGTACAATTATAATTTGTCAGAATTTAACAAGGAGAGGAAGTATGTCTAAAGAACAACCGTGTAACTGCTCAAGCATTTTTACTTGAATGTCGATTTATGGTCCTTTAAGGACCCAGTGTAGTAGTCACCTATTCTGGCTGCATACAGCATTGCTGATTGGCTGCTAAGCTGGGCATGCTCACATGGATAGGGTACATTTTAACAAAATCGTTCCTTGAGAAGCCTAGCTCAATCCTGGGGGTGTAAACATCGCCTGCAACAGTTTTTTTTATGCAAAGCTAAAAAAGATAGTGCATGCAAATAAATGTAATCATACACTACTAATTCCCCTCTATCAGATGCATTCATAACCCAGCTCACTTGCATATACCTTTAGGATCCATACGGAAGAGTTTGGAAACAATAAGGTTTTTGGGTCCAAAGAAACCCATCATATCCCTTTCATATATATATATATATATATATATATATATATATATATATATATATATATATATATATATATATATATATATATATCCAGTATTAGGCAGTTAAAAGATTATTTATTCAAAATTCTGAGTTTATCACTTTGCACCATTTTTAAATCTCCAACACGTATGCAAAATCTTGCAATAGATTTGCTCAAGAATTTTAATTTCATTCGTATTCTGTTCTAAATGTATTTCCTGGGCTCTTTCAAATTTTATCTTTGATCTAAATTTTTTTCCACCCAATAGAAGCTGATTAAAAAAAGAAGACTTCCGAAGCTTTTAGTTACCATGGCAACATTCTAAGTTTAAAAAAAATCTGTTTTAAGGAGACTTTTTATCATACTTGTCTGATTTGTAAGAGACATCAATCAGTTACAATAGCGCTGATAAACATGGCAGATGTATTAGAGTGTGGCGGATTATAACAATGGCAGGATTGCAACTGGAAGAGGCTGGGTGATAAATATCAGCCTTATATATTCTGCTGTATGAAATTGCTTTGATACAAATCATTAGATTGTAAGCTCCTCTGACTTATTTCATCATCTATTTGTGGATTATACAGTGAATTATGGTCAAGAGCATTTCATTTATATAACTAACACACAGCATTTCATTTATATAACAGGCCCAGAGCAATAGTGAAGAAAGAAATAAACAGCACATGTTAAAGGGGCATAGAAAACAAATGATTTTAAGCTTTTCAAAGAGCACATTTTAAGCATTGGATAAGTAATTTTTTGGGATAAATTTTTTTATGTGAAACCTTTTAAACTTTTTTGAAACGAAGAGGAAATGCAGAGAGCTTGCCTTAGTTTGTAGATTTCATTGGCTGGCAGAGAGCAAAAAAAAGTTCTGAAATGATTTATCTTTGTCTAATTTTTTTACAGCACAGAAACCTTACATTTTAACAGGCGTGGGTAGACTTTTTATATCCACTTTGTGCGCTGAGATCTTTATTTGAAAAAAAGAAAACACACTGTGAAACATCATCAAGTACCCTATTTCCATATACTGCAAGGCGAAAACTGACATGAACATTATTATTATTATGATAGTTGATTTATAACGCGCCAACATATTCCGTAGCGCTGTACATAAATTAGGTTCAGACAATGATAAATACAGATTAACATATAGCAAAGCAAGGAGGGCCCTGTCTTTGAGCTAGGAATCCTATGTCCAAGGTGAATTTCCAAAGTACTTAGGATAGAAACTCGCAGACTTACAATCTAAGGGATAGTTAGTGGTAAAAGATGGAGAGAGAGGTGATAAGTGTGTTAGGGTGGAAGGCGATACGCTTCTTTAAAGAGATGCGTTTTAAGTGAGGTTTAAAAAGTTTTGAGGCAAGAGGATGATCTGGTGGAGCGAGGCAAGGAGTTCCAGAGACTAGGGGCAGCACGAGAAAAGTCCTTGAGGCGGGAGTGAGAGGATGTGACAAGAGTTGTAGAAGGAAGAAGGTTATTAGCAGAACGAAGAGTATTGAAGGGCCTAGAGGCCACCCCAGCCTGCTGTGGTTGGGAGTAGGGCCCCTTTGACCTGGCAGGACCGGTATGGAAGGAGGTGGCTAGCTGGGGGAGGCGGAGCTGTTATAGGCTGGTTTGGCGCCAACAGTCATCAGTAGTCCCCCAGCTAGCCATGAGGGAAGATAACCACCCACCCATCCCTAAAGTATTGTTGTTTAAAGTTGATATTTTTGTAATTGGAATAAATAAATAAATAAATACAAATAAATAAATAAAAAAATAAATAAAAAAGGAATGGATAAAATAAATAAAACGAATTATGTACATTGTCAAGTTTAAGGATTGTCTTGTTTGGTGGAGCACTGGTGATTGTTATATTGTTTAAGTGTACATTATATGTTAACAAAATATGTTTATGTTGTTGTCACAGCGGCGGGTCGTGGGGGAGTCGACGGGACAGTGGTAAAATGGGTAAGATCCTAACCCTGCGGTGGTACGGATGTTACAACACGGTAGGCCCTCAAGACGTAAGACCTACTTTCTCTGGCCAGGCTCCACCCCTCACGTGGTTATGTTTGTTTATTAATGGATATGGTTATTATGTCTACTTGTGTTTACCAATAAACGCTGTGGCCAGTCTTCCTACCAAGAAGTAGTCTGTGTCTAATCATTAAATTTAGCCTATGAAGTACCGTAGTTTGGGTCTAATCGTCATATGTTAGAGGTAATTGTGTTTAACCCATATCCGTACATACCAACTGGGCCTTGCTTAGGTCAAGAAACAGAGCATAGACAAAGGGGCATAATAGGAATGCATGGTCTAAAACAGAGTAGGGGCTGTACCATATAGGCAGTGCCGGATCTACATTTTTGGAGTCCCTAGGCAATGAAGTGGAGGAGACCCTGTGAGTGCACGCGCAAGGTATGTACGAGACCATTTTTTTTTATTTTCTGTGCGTGTATATCACTTTCTTGCTGTGTGAGCAAGTCACAAACATTTCCCCATAACAGCCATTTTAACGACATAACTACTTGTGCAAACGCCGTTCTATTACTTGTTTATTAAATGTATTTGATGGTGGGCCTAATGGGTAATCCAGCCATGCCTATTCCCAACCAATTATTGGTTCCACAAATTGTTGAATAATACCTGTCTCACCTGTGTTTACAGTGTTAAACCTACATCATAGCCTATCTGGTGAGTCTTAAAGAGATATCTAAGTGAGCTGGATTAATACATTTCTGCAATCCTTAGGCAAAAAGCAGCCTATGTGTATGCAGCACATCTCATAAAACATTTTATTTTTATTAATATCTAAGAATCCCTCTAATGATTATGTTGGCACCCCCAGGGATGTCTACACAACTTCCTGGTGCCCCCCAATCAGCATTCAGCACACAGGGAGCAATATTAACCCACTATTTACCTGCTGTTGCTTGCTCAGCCAATCTCCTTACAGCTTCCTCCTTGCAGCTTCCTGTCACATGACAGTGATACACTACATTTCCCAGACTCCTTTGCCTACATATCACATGCTGCTTTGCACCACAGCCAATAGGAGAGCAGTGTTGTCACTGCTGGTATATGACTCATCCCTGCTTCCTGGCTATGCTGCGTGGTGTTGCCAATAGCAACTAACATAGTGCTAAGTCTGAAATCTTTCTCTTACCGGATTGGCCAAAACAAATTGGAGGGGGTGTTAACCTTAATTTTATACTGTCAGAAATTACAATAGATTTTGCTAACTTCAAGGTAAGTGTTTGAATATTTATTTTGATATTTTTTCATGCAAACATTTTTTTTTCATACACTTCTGATTCTCCTCCATCAGATGCATTCATAATCCAGGAAACTTAGATATCCCTTTAAGGGTCGGATAAGGAATAAACAAAAATACAAAATAGAGGTGCTTAATCAGAGAACAAATAAACCTTAATAGGTTGGTTCTACGGACATGATAACCCACTCTGAGAGCAGCGTCTTTTAGCAAATTGTGAATAGAGTGATCCAGCCCCTAAATAACAGGAAATGCTAACCTGAACAGGAAGAACACTAAACTCCAGGCGTACGTTTCGGCTTTGATTGGGCCTCATCAGGGAAGTGCAGCTAAGGCACTATGAGCAAGGAGTCCACATCTGGAGTCACCTATCACTCTTAGGGAGACAAAGCCCTTAGGATCATTTGAACAAACAAAAACCAAAAATAGAGTTGCTCAATCAGAGAACGAACAGGATTAGAAATTAATGATTTAAGGCCTTAATCAGGGAGTTAAATTGATTTGAGCCAGGCCTGGCGACAGTTGGCAACTCTATTTTCTATAATAACTTCTAAAAGTATGTGTTGCACATTAACATTACCCATGGTATTCTTCATGGTTTTAGATAAGAGTTTCCCTTCTTTAAACTCACTGCGAACATTTCATTCCCATCATTTCAATTAATTTTTATCTGTAAATTCAGCATGTAGTATAATACATTTCATCTGTATATGTATAGTACTTAATCATATTCCTAGACGCGCCTGAGTTTTATTATAATAGAAGCAAAGTGGTAAAAATTGTAAGTGTTATCATAGTCCAATTTAAGTTGTATGGGCTAATCTAATAAGATATTATACATTAAGTCGTGTTTTTGTTATAAAATTTGGAGAATATACCGTTTTACTGTAAATAATAAAATGTAATACACCTCAAAACTCTTAGTGTTGCATACACGTTTCAAAATGCAAAATAAAAGAGGGTTGGGGAGTATAAGAAGCAACTCCATTAATCTTAGGAAATACTATGTGAAGAATTCCAGTGCAATCTCATGGAGTAACTTGCCCCATTGCTTCGGTGATTAGTATATCTAGCCCAGCGTGTGACCCTCCCAAATATTAGCTTTGAATTTTTATTTTTCAAAGTTTTAATTATTAATTATTTGTTTTTATGTTATTTATGTATTTTATATGTAAACCGGCAGCACTAGTAAGGTCTCTGATGGGGCCAGTGGTGTATTTCTGGCTTTAGAGTATGAGTTTGTGAGTTTTCAATCTTGCAAGATGCTTTGGGTAAAGCACTTTGGACATTAGATTAACAGCTCAAAAACAGGGCCCTCCATCCTTATCAACATGTTAATACTGCTATTGTTTTTTGCCTTGATCGTAACCCATCCCCTATGGAATATGTTGGCGCATTACAAATAAATGATAATAATAATAATAATAGATCTGTCTGGCATCATTTTAAGATGATACCAGTTGCTGAATGGGGTAACAGCAAGCGGCACTGGCTGCACAACATTGATATATTATTTCCAATTTAGTTGCTTTTCTTCTCTCGTGGAGTCTTAAGTGCAGTGACTCAGAGCTTACTTGATAACCAATATCAGGAGCTATAGGGGAATTGGCAGACCTTTTAAATCGCCAAACTAGTGGTCAGAATTTTAGTTGGCTAGGACTTTTTCCCTTGTAAGGATTTATTCACTGGTGGGCTATAGGGGGTATCTTTCCGCCCCCTTCGTTCTGCTAACGACCTTCTTCTTTCCTCCTCTCTCATCACCACCTCTCACTCCCGTCTTCAATACTTTTCTCGTGCTGCCCCTACTATTTGGAACTCCTTGCCTCGCTCCATTAGATTATCTTCCTGCCTTAATACCTTTAAAAAATTACTAAAAACACACCTGTTAAAAAAATCTTATTACCTTCAGCCTTTATAATTATAATTACAATGCACACAGCTTAATAACACTCACACCCACAATCTACAGTACAACACACAGACCCCTCCAATTGACTAAACAAATTGCATTCACGTTGCCATCTTGCATTTGTCACCCTCTTGTATCACACCTAAACCCTTAGATTGAAAGTTTGGGAGTTTTCAATTGTGTGTTCGTGTCTTGGAAACAAGCACTATGTACATTTTCATTATAAACTCAAAAACAGGGCCCTCCATTCTTTATAAGGTGTTAAGTTAGTTTTTTGCCATGTACTAAACCCCTGTACAGCGCTACGGAATATGTTGGCGCAATATAAATAAAGATAATAATAATAATAATAATAATAATAATAATCTTGCATTGAATATTTGTGCAAGATATAGTAGTAGGACTTCCTAGATTACCAGATGTAATGGTGCAATGAGATTACCATGTAATGGTGAAATTGTACAGTAGAATTGAAAACAAACTGATCAATAATTTTCTGAAATCATTCATTACTGTCCAGATTAGATTCATTAGGTTATTAAACTTTTTCCAACTGGGGCAGAAATTAACCACATCTGATTTTAAGATGAGTCTTAAACAGTGGATTACAATTTGAACAGTAACCTATTTAATAGCAAAGCCCCATCCTATAATAAAAACTTCTAATTGGGCTTTGCATTTTGCTAATGTTGTATACATTTAATTCTATAAAAAAACTTGACAAATTCAGGATTTTATGAGCTGTTTGTTGGACCACAGTTCCTACACTTGTATTTTGATATGGCTTTGAATTAATAGTGAGAAACTGTCCTCCCTACTTTGAATCTTTAGCAGTTACACCACTACAGCTTATCTTGTAATAAAAATGCTTTAATCGTAATTGTTTATACTAATTTAAAAAAATTATAAGAAAAAAAGAAAAGAGAGAGTAATTATTTTAACGAATAAGAATAAAAGTTTCTAATCAGTGGTACCTTGGCATGATGAGTGACAAAAATGATGAGTAACAAAGTTGCCATAAGGATTAATGTAAGTTGACTCATACCAGTGCCAAGCAAACGACGTGTGCTGAAACATTTTTTCCTTGTCGAAATGCGTTGAATACCATATTCAACAAGTTTTGTGGTAGACGAATGCCGAGGTACCACCATGCATGCTCTATCCTTTTCCCTCTACCTGTGTATTGAGATATTTTGTACCCTTTGGAGATTACCCACTAGTTATAAGAGGTGTACTTTTCTTTAACCATGTTTTTGCCTAGGCCCACAAGGCCCATGACCAGGGCAGAACACTAGGCAAGCAGACTGCCTGAAGTTGCTGTTGTAGTACCATGTAATAGTGTGTGTATATGCACTTACACTACTATATGTGGAGACCTTTCTGACTGTAAGTGTAACCTCGTAATCTTATGATTGGGATATAGCACAAAGAAAGGAATAGCAATGGGGGGTACAAACTAGAACAGTAGACCTGAATTGTATTTCCTTGAAGTAAATTGCCACTGCTTATGTCACCATATGATAAAATATGTCATTGTCACAGTATTTTTGCAGTTATACTATATACAGTCTGAACCTATTTCTGTCCATTCCCAGCAGTCATTTCTATAGCATACTGCAGGATTTTACATTCCTTGTGTTTTTATCT
Organism: Discoglossus pictus; assembly: GCA_027410445.1. Lineage (NCBI taxonomy): Eukaryota > Metazoa > Chordata > Amphibia > Anura > Alytidae > Discoglossus > Discoglossus pictus. Next base: position 209,185,851 of record CM050169.1, on the reverse strand, counting down.
TGTGCTACCATAGTTACACTGTTGAAGACATATAAATAAAAAGATATACAAATTGAATCAGAACATCCATTTCCCCTGTGGCAATGGTGACGAGATTGATCTCAGGACTGTGCAAGTGAAAGCACTTAGTGCTGCTGTCAGCTCATTATCCGGCAGTCCAGATACACAGAGATCAGAACCAGCCTGAGTCAGTATGCAAAATCAAAACAGAACAAGTGCTAAGTCTCACACCTCATGTAAATTCTGCTCTCTCTCTTTCACAGAGCTTGGCTTGGTAATGTCATTGCAGACAGGTAAGCACTGGAGTCAGGAGGAAACAAGGGTTTGATTTAAAGTGAATTGGATTGGAGCTGGAGTGACACTGACATTTATGGTGCAGTATAAGGAGTTGTAGGACATTTGTACGTGGAAAGGAGGAGCCACAGGAAACAGTTGTGCGGTTTATGAGCTGAGATATATATATGAGAACCATTGGATACACTCCATACCGTCACTAGTCATTTGCCCCTTCCTGATTTCCTCTATTATTGCATATTTATCACAAATCAATGTTTTCAGATATTCAGACAAAATCAGGAGTGGAGCTACCAGTGGCGCAGGTCCTATTTAGAGCGGCCAAGTGCTGTGTAATTATTTTTTGCATACATTTTTCTCCTGTTGTGTAGGGGCCCCCACCCTCGCCCAGGGTGTTGGGTGCTGTGTGGGGATGGACGTTGAGATGGAATGGCTGGTGAGAGGATTGGTTGCTATGTAGGGATGGATGCTGAAATGGGTGGATGTTGTGTGGGGGTAAATGTTGAGAGGGACTGGGTGCTATATGAAGATGGCTGCTGAGAGGGACTAGCTGCTATGTAGAGATAGTATATGTATGTATGTATGTATGTATGTATCTCTCTCTCTCTCTCTCTCTCTCTCTCTCTCTCTCTCTCTCTCTCTATATATATATATATATATATATATATATATATATATATATAATGTTTTCTTCTTCCAGGTCTCTCCATTCTCTAGCTCCACCACCAGACAACATGTCATATTGTATACAGGGAACCTGAGTGAACAAATAACAAAACATTTTTTACATTATTTCCTTTATTTAGTGTATAAAGTTATCAAACCCAGCAAAAAAAAAGTACTTGCCCCTATACATTTACTAATTGGCTGCACCACCTTTAGCTTCAATTGCGATTGTATTGCTGCCTGAACCCAACTATACTTCAGCTCACAAATGGATGACTGGACATTCTTCTCATTACAATATACAATTATCTTACTGTATAGTCTATATTCATTTTGACATTTATTTTACATTTAGGATATTCTATAAAAGTAAAAAAGAGCACTACCACCGAATACCATTCTCTAATGCTAAATAAATAAGATGCTAATGTATGGAAAAAGATTCTCAAAGGAAAAAAGCAAAAAACTGTTTATACTCGAGTATAAGCCGACCCGAGTATAAGCCGAGGCACCTATTTTACCACAAAATACTGGGAAAACGTAGTGACTGGAGTATAAGCCGAGGGTGGGAAATGTGCTGCCCCCTGTGTCCCTCTTGTGCCCTCTGTGTCCCCCTCTTATGTGCCCTCTGTGCCCCTTTCTTGTGTCCCCTCTCTCTCTCCCCTGTGTCTCTTCTCCCCTCTCCCTCCCCTGTGTCCCCTCCCACTCTCCCTCCCCTGTGTCTCTTCTCCTCCTCTCCCTTCCCTGTGTCTCTTTCCCTCCCTCTCCCTTATCACCCTCCTCATCCCCCCTCCTCAACCCCCCTCCTCATCCTCCCTCCTCAACCACCCTCCTCAACCTCCCTCCTCAACCCCCTCCTCAACCCCACTCCTCATCCTCAATCCCCCTCCTCAACCCCCCTCCTCATTCTCAACCTCCCTCCTCAACCCCCCTCCTCAACCTCAACCCCCATCCTCAACCTCCCTCCTCAACCCCCCTTCTCATCCTTAACCCCCCATCCTCATCCTCAACACCCCATCCTCAACCACCCATCTCATCCTCAACCTCCCTCCTCATCCTAAACCCCCCTCAAGCCCCCTCCTCAACCTCCCTCCTCACCCTCCCTCCTCAACCTCCTTCCTCAACCTCCCTCCTCAACCCCCTTCCTCAACCTCTGTCCTCAACCTCAACCCAACTCATCAACCTCAACCCCCCATCCTCATCCTCAACCCCCTCCTCATTCTCAACCCCCCATCCTCATCCTCAACCCCCATCCTCATCCTCAAACCCCACATCCTCAACCCCCCATCCTCATCCTAAACCCCCCTCCTCAACCTCAACCCCTCCATCCTCATTCTCAATCCCCCCATCCTCAACCCTCCTCCCCATCCTCAACCCCCCATCCTCATCCTCAACCCCCTCATCTTCAACCCCCTCATCCTTTACCCCCCATTCTAAATCCCCCCATCTTCAACCCCCCATCCTCAACCCCCCATCTCATCCTAAACCCCCTCCTCATCCTCAACCATCCTCATCCTCAACCATCTTCATCCTCAACCCCCCCATCCTCAACCCCCCCTCCTCATCCTAAACCCCCCTCCTCAACCTCAACCCCTCATCCTCATCCTCAACCCCCCCATCCTCAACCCCCCTCCTCATCCTCAACCCCCCCATCCTCATCCTCAACCCCCCCATCTTCAACACCCATTGCTAATGACGTGGCGTGCATGTGACGTCACGTCATTAGCATATGCCGGGTCCCGACGCAGACGGAAGGAGCGCGGAGGAGCAGCTGCAGATGGAGGTAAGATAGGGGAAAGGAGGAGGTATTTAGAGGGGTAAAGTGAGGAGGGGGGTTTAGGATGAGGAGGGGGGGTTGAGGATTAGGAGGGGGTTGCAGATAAGGATGGAGGGGTTGATGATGATAAGGGAGTCGGAGGTAAAGAGCCACGGGGGGGGGGGGGAAGGAGAGACAGGGGGGTTAGAGAGACACGGGGGGAAAGAGAGACACAGAGGGGGGGGGGGGGAGAGAGTGACTCGAGTATAAGCCGAGGGGGCCCTTTTCAGCCTTAACAAAAAGGGCTGAAAAACTCGGCTTATACTCGAGTATATACGTATATATATACTAAGCATTGGGCAATTTAGGTAGTAGACGTTGCTATAGTATTCAATTTTGCCCAGTCCCTGTGTTTCTCCTGTCAGTTCAGTGGCGATAACGTGAAGGTCATTTCACTCCCAGGTTTTTTTTTTTATAAACAAAAGGGGTGTGTGTGTGTTTTTCTAGTAATTTAAAGAGGTTTTGTTAGGTAGGAATCTTCTTGGGTAATTTGGGGATGGTAACAATATGTGAGTGGCATATATGTTTGCTTATTCCTAATTTTGTAGTTTGTCACAGCTTGGGGTATGGCAGGGCTTCTTATTGCTCATGAACAAGTCCATTTACATGATTCATTTTTAAGGTTTTACAGTATTTTCTCTTTTGCCATGGGGTCCCTAAGCAGTTAGTTTATATGTGGGTATGGGCAAGCACCAATTGTTGCTTGGGTTGTATTTAATTTGTTAAAATCCATAAACAAGCTGTGGCCTGTTATTATCTCCAAAATAGTTATATGTTTGGTTATTAAAGTACATTCATTTGAAGGTTGCCACTAGAACGGTCATTTATTTTCCACTCTCTAGCTTAGAATTGTAAGTGCCGCTAATGTGCTCACACACTGTTGGCAGAGTGGCAGCTTTTACTTTCCTTGCCATAAATCCCATAAAGTAAAAGCATTAAGTTTAGGTACCAACAAATAAAAAATATGTTTTTTACAATTTCTATTATAAAAGGGCATTAGTGGAAATAATTAAGTAGTGTGCTTTTACTTATGATTTGTATTATAATAGATTGTGAATAAACAAATGTAAAATGTATTCGAATAGGCACTTAACTATTATCATCACGGTGAGTTTAGACAAAAATAAATGCTTAGGGTCTGATTCAATTACCAAGTTTGTAAATTTATACACACTTATAATCCCTCTTAATATTGCTACATATTCGGCAAATATTACTTATTGGCACTAATTAATTCTTAAGTCAATAAAATGCAAATAGACATTTATTAAAAAAAACACAAAAAAGCATTTGCAAGTAGCTAATAGAAAAGGGCCCATAAGGGATTACCATCAAAATAATAAATAAATATATATATATAATTAATAATTAAAAAAATAAAAAAAAATAAAAAAAATAAAAAAAAAAATTAAATAATTGATTATTAATTAATTGACAACTAATTAATTAATATTTAATCTGCATATTGCAGATCAGATGAGATCTTAAAAGGTTTGAACTTGATGGACTGAAACTCTTTTTTCAACCATAATTACTATGGGCCTCATTCTATTAGCGGCCACAGCCGTTGCGGGGCCGCAAGGACCGGCCGCAAGCTATTCTGCTATTCTATTCCCTTACAGCCGGGGATTCCGGCAGGCTTGCGGCCGGTGCCTTGCTATCTCTTGCGGCCGCTCGCGCCGGAGGAAAGCCTTTGATCTAAAACGGCCGCAAGAGATTTGCAATTCAATTGCTCCGGGAAACCTCTCTGCAAGGCTAAAAACGAGCCGCTGCTTACTTGCAGGAAAGAGGTCTCGCTAGCACCAATTAAGCACCTAAAATAGCTCAAATAAAGCCATCCTGCACTTTGAGAAGACTATAAAGGGATTTTCGGTGTTAGAAAAAATAGCACATAATTATCCTGTACTCAAATCCGTAAAATATTTTATTTTTAATATCCGTAAAATATCCATGTAAAAAGTCCAGAGTGCTTGGAGCACCTCAGACACGCCCAGCCGGAAGATAAACAGTTAATTTGAACTAGGGTTTGGGCAGATGTGCAAGCTTGAGAGTGGGTTACTTTTAATCCTCATATCCCCCAATATGATCCCTAGCATTTACAGAGCTGTACAGTGCAGGCTTGAATTTATTTTTGAGTTTTTATATTTCACAGCTTACGGCCGGTTCCAAGATATGCGGCCGGCCGTAAAAGGAGATCCTTGCGGGCCGTATAATAGAATCGCGAGTTAACTGAACCCCCGCAAGGAATCGCAGCCTTACGGCCGATTTACGGCCGCTAATAGAATGAGGCCCTTTGTAACTATATATATATATATATATATATATATATATATATGTATTGGGAGAATATGTGCACAAATGTATATGTGTATATGTCATACCAGTCTTGTAACATTGAATGTTCATGTACATGTAGATTTTTCAAATACTTGTGAGATCAGTCAGTGAATAATAAATGTATATGCACCAACAGAGAAAATGTCAAGGTGGAAATAGAAGATGTGGGGGAAACGAGTGTGAGGGTTAGTTTGAGACTAGTGGTGGTTGTGGGTGGTAAGGCTGGTTAGTAGATGCCAGAGGAGAATCATGAAGTGAGCAGGAGTAATATGATCAGTTATGTAGTTTAGCCTAATATTAGACAAGGAAATTGTTGCAAAAGCAGTTTGCACAAAGACAAAAATACAATGTTAACCGTTACAGCAATACAGCAGCAAAAGCAAACTGATGTAATGTTTAAAATCTGCTTCTTTAAACATGTTTTACAAAGTTTGTGACTTCGGTTTTAGAGAGTAATTATATAGTGAAAAGGAGGAGTTCTATGGAGTTTATACAGAGACATAGGAGGAGTTATAGAAAGCTTTATAATGGATAAACAAGAATTTATTGGGACATTTATAAAGTGAAATACGATGAGTTATGGGGAGTGGTTATGTGGATCAATAGAATGAGTTATTGGGAGTGATTATTTTGAGAAATAGAATATGTTATAGGAAGATGTTGTGTAGATCAATAGAAGGAGTTATGAGCAATGGTTTTATAGTGAAATATGGGCAGTTATTTGGAGCTGTTTTATAGATAAATATAAGCAGTTATAGTATATTGATCAATAGGAGGGGTTATAGAGAGGAAGTATATTGTGTAAAATTGGGTAATTTATAGGCAGAGGTTGTATGGGGCTGTGGAATTAGTTATATGAGGGTCATGCTGTGCAAAAGGAGTCTTTTATATAGAGATATAAAGCTGTATGAAGCAACTTGTAGAGTAATAAGACGTTAAGAAAAGAAGATGTAATGAATATTTATCGAGGAGGAATGTCGAGATAGGCAAGAGGAGATATATTGAGAAAGAAAAATATTATACTTAGAAATCAAACCCCAGATCTGCTAAGCTTTACATGGGCGCTAAAGTGCCTCAGTCATGGCTGTGATGCTCATTTGCTTTGGGACAAAATGCCATGACAGACCTGTGAAGCTTAGCAAATTTTGGGATAATCGCTGCCTGTAGTCTTATAGATCCAAGTGGATCCAAGGTTGTCTAAGATGCTAAATTCCACCAAATGTCTCTATTATTGAAACTTTATTATAGGATATAAGAAGGTTTTATTTAAAGCCAATGAGCCTCATTCAATTTGAAGCCCGCATCTCGCAGTATACAGGCCGTATGTCTGCGGGATTGCAATTCCGGTGCTATTCAATTGAACAAGGCTGCAGCTTAGGTGCCGAAAACAAAAACCATAAACCATGCACTAATATGTAGCATTTCAAGGCGGGAGCCTGATCCATTAAGCAAGGCCGTAACTACCCATTTAGAAACAGCCAATAGAAAATGAGAGCGTCATCTTTAGGTCAGTAAAACATGGAGGTTACATGTCAATCAATTAGCGTTTGGAGGTCCGATATGCGATCAGATTCGCAAAACTGCAAAACACAAAATAATAAAAATGAATGCCAATACTGTTCTAGTCTATGTGGGTGGCCTGATATGTATTAACTCATTGATTCCTGAGATCGACATAACCCCGAAATGAAACATAAAATAAAAATATTTTTATATTGTCGATTTGCGAGCTTGAGACTGTTGTGCAATTATTCTAATGTCTTTCATCGATTCCCCCATCAATTACAGTTCAGTATTGATTTTTTTATTAGCTACGGATATGTCTTTAACCCCTTTGCGGGTCCTCTCTAGTACTCATAGGATTTTCTTCTACATTTGCCATTTACGGTGTGAAAACATTTGCGGGCTTGAGGAATTGTACCAATTAAGTAGCGATTTGTGATTGTAACTCTTGTGGACTCGAAAAATCAAAGGCTTCAATGGGCTGTAAGTTCCAGTTTTAAGAACCACAAGGATTTCAAGCCCGTAACACCTAGCCCGTTTGCGACTCGCAAAAAAACACCAATTGAATTGCAAATTATCTTGTGGCCTCCATTCCGGGCTACAATTGCTCAATTGAATGAGGCTCAATTTGTTTAGTAACATATTTTAATAAGGATAATCTAAATTGCAGAAATGAGGAGCCTTTTACTACTCCCACATCAGGTGATATGAAAGCAAGCAATATTAGAGCAGTAGCTGGGTACCATAATCTACAAATCCAAATTTATGTTCAATACATTTTTGAGTGCAATAAACTTCCTAGATTATAGCTCATTTCCTGTCTGTATCGGGCAATCATGTTTTCTGCACATATAATCGGAAATGAGGAAAAGGACAAAACTGCATCTAAGACCACTCAGGAGCATCCTACGTGGGTGAAATACCCCTGGGTAGCTGCTTAGTTTGCCTAGTGATAAATCTGACTCTTGGTCTGAAACATATTTGGCAAGCTTCTGATTGCATAGAGAGGTCCAAATTATATGGGCACCACCATTAAAAATAATTGCTTCATATTGAAAACTTTATGTACATAATTTGTGACTTAATTCAACATTACTGGCTTTTCTTTTTCATAACTTTTTGAATGGCAAACAAACAGGCTGACTTGCCTTGCATGACCTTACTGAGCCAAGTAGTACACTAACTGCCATCCCTGCTGTGATGCTGAAAAAGAGGTATTGCCATCAAATACAGTATACGTGGGGGTGCAGCAACAAGGATATATCAATTTTAGGATCCTTTAAGGATCACTATAGATTGGAAAAATGCTTATGTTTGTGAAGTATGAATGTTAAACTAAGATTAACAGACATATAAGTCATGAGCGTAGAAGCACTTTTACAGAAAATATTTATTTGAGCAGACTCTGCTGGTGTCTGATGGATTCTATGTTTGTGTCTTCCACACTTCCTGCTGGCTTGGAGACTGAGAGGATGTGTGCAGCTATTTTTTATTATATATTTAGGAGTGGAGGGAGGGCATTTGTTGACTTATTGGTTGACTTAGACTTCAGTATTTGACATCCGCTTCCTCCTCCTCACTTGCTCAACAGAATGCAGCTTGCTAGTATACTTATCTGGGTATGTAACCCCTCATGCACCGAAAATAAAGTATTAGTGTAATGTCATCTTCCATGTGCTAGCAGCATATGCTAATATTAAGATTTTGTCTTTAAATGTTTTATGCCCGCGACTTATACAGCTGCTAATATCATTACTTTGCTGCATATTTCACAAACGTGACGTTTTTGCTAATCTGGTAATTAGACTTTCCCAGACCACAAACAATGCTTGGCTTTATTATTAATACATCAATAGTAAATACATATTCAACATACTGTTAATGGAAAGAAGTGAAGAAAGCTACAAGGCACTTCTACACTCTGTGACCTTACCTTGTTTACAATGTTATTTTTGCCCCAGACTTAACCAAAGCAGTCAATGGAAATGTCTGCTCCGTACTCTAGTCATTGCTTATTGTATCACTATGGATTCATATATCTATTCTGCACCTATTCTGATTAACAATGATGTCCTGCTGGAGACTCTCTGACCCTTCATGGCTCACGTAGAATCTGTTACAACAATACCATAGTGTGACAACATGATTCTGTTATAAATTGACCCATGGAATAAAAAGTCTCTTGTTCTTCAGGCTGTCACACTGACACTGGCAGGAATGAGGATATATCTAGCATCTCTTGGATATGCTTCGCTGTCCTCTCTGCATGATGACACAGAGACACAGGAACCCATCGGTGCATATAGAGCACACAGCAGGGTGACACAACCACCAGACATTGATGGCCCATTAACTTTGTCCTAGCCACTGAGGGGTGACATAGAATTGGGAACTCTTATACAGGGCCGTGACATTTTTCCTCATGAAATCAACCTTACCATGCTCAAAATATTCCTCTTCTACAGAATCATTAGCAAGACTAACTCTAGTGAAGTAATTAAATGATTACTCTAGTTCAAGAAAAAAAGTCAACTTGTTTGTGAAGTATGTAATAAACTAACAACATTAGCAGCTGTGTAAGCCATGGACATAAAAACATTTGAGAGAATATGAGATGTTGTTTATGTATAGAAGAATCCATCTTGTCTTTGCATCATCACTTTCAGAGAGCTGAAGCATGAAGGTTCTGGTTCATATCTATTAGTGGAGGACAGGGTTGGGGGGAGGAATGATTAGGACTTGAGGACACCAACCCTTGTTTCCTGTACATGGTTAGAAGTAGGCAGAATTGTAAACCCCTTCTCACATGCACACTCTCACCAAACTATTATTATCATTATCTTTTATTTGTATTGCGCCAACATATTCCATAGCACTGTATAGGGGAGAAGAACAAGGAAATATACAATATTGACAACTGCAGAAAAAGGAGGGCCCTGTTTTGAGCTTCAAGTCTTGTAAAAAGTGCTTTTTCCCAAAGCACCCCACAGGATTAGACACTCGCAATTTACAATCTAAAGGTAATGGAAGAAGCAGAGACCTGGGGAAGAGTAGATAAGGAATAGCAAGGTTAGTAAGGAAGTGAGAGGTACATAGGAAGGAAGTTGTGAAAATATAGAGGCTAGGTTATTAATTAGTTAGAGATATTTCTAACTTTTTGTTTTCAATTTCTAACTGTTTCCTATACCCTGCTTTGCTGTCCCCACCTTCCCCTAACCTTTCCCACATTTATGGCTGGCATAATTACCTCAAATCTCCTCCCCCCTCCTCAAATACCTTCATTCTAAGGTCTCTCTCCCATTCCTTTCTAACTCCCCTATCTTCCTGTACTGTCTGACCCCAATCCATTCTCTCTTTCTCTCAGTGCAAATTCACTCTGCTTTAAGGCCTGCTACATCTGTGAGATACTCAGAATATTGCCCTCCCTCCCTCCCCCTCACCCACCACCCCAACTCAGATTACATTTATAGAGCCATGGAAAGCACTTGACTTCCTACTTGCAGATATATCATCTCAACACTAGGGGTCAGCCAACATACTAGTCTTTCACCTCAGATCCCTCCCCTCTCCCTCTAAAATAAAACTCTTTCTATCTTTCACTTGCTTCCTGACCCTTGCTATTCCTTATTTGTTACTCTTCCCCAGTTCTCTGCCCTTTAATTCCCTTTAGATTGTAAGTAGCGAGTTTCCAGTCTTGTAGGGTGCTTTGGGATAAAGCACTTTCTGCTAAGATTCTACGCTCAAAACAGGGTCCTTCAACTTTTGAATTTGTTAAACGTGTATTTCCCCTGTTCTTATCCCCTGTACAGCGCTACGGAATATGTTGTCGAGATACAAATAAAAGATAATAATAATAATAATATTAATAATAATAATAATAATAATAATAATAAAATAAGAGGGAAAATATGTGATGTAAAGTGATTGGCACTATTATGTAATATAGTATCTGCCCCTAGTGGTCAGATAATGTAACCTGCAGATAGAAATATCAGGAGACACATAGTTAAACGATCATGGATGCCTCAAGGGTCCATGCCATTTGTCTGCCTAATTATGTTTTTTTCAAAGGTACATTTTTATTGAATCATAATGTAGGCATTATCTTTGACCACTTCACATAAGATTAAAATTTCAAGTTACAGTGATGAAAAAGAAGATATTACTTACATCAATTCTGATTCAAATACTTTCCATAAGTGCCCCTCCCCATTTCTCCTCTTCTTCACCCTTCTTACTCCTTCAATATTTTCCTAACATAAATTACTCTAACTATCACTCACCAAAATATACATGTGGACTATACCGGACAAGAATGTAAAATCAACCCTGAATAAAGGACAAAACTCCCATACTTTTGCATCAAGGAGCATTTTAGTTATTACTTCCAGCCTAGGTTCCTAGGTAGATTGTTTTTATTGTAACAAGTGTTGTGTGCAGTCAACAATCTGAACTCCTTCATTTTCTGGAGAAATTATCAGTGTGTTCCAAGCCTACCTGGTAAAGAAGAGGTAAAAATACTCCGGTTATGCCAGATGGATTTGCTGTAGGCTTCAATTTAATAATCAGAATCACTATATAATTTTTAAAAGGCTGTATTTGTAGTGAAACAAGCCAATGCATGAAGCACAACGCCCCAGCCTGAATCATTCATTAAAACGTCCATGGATTGTACAAGGGAGATACATTTGTTTGATTAATGTGACTTTCCAAGACGTACATTTGGAAAGCTGTAGTTGTGTGCCTCCTTTATCAAATCCCTTATAATGCTTAGAAATGGACAAAGAAGACTGGTCTTTATAGTCTTCTTTTACAAAGAGAGCAGGTACAGACCATTGTATTTGTTGCATTAGTGCAGTCGTATTGTTGTAACGTGTAACTATCATGAATGCAAGGCCCATTTTGAATAGTTGAACCTATTCAATTCCTTTTGTGTCTCAGGACAGGAAAATCTGCCTTTTATAAAACCATACCAGCATAGTTCCCTGTATTTCAGGCATGCTGGCAAAATTGACACATGACTCATAAGACGGTGATGGAGCCAGGATGACTTGTCTTTCAGGTGTGGAGGCACACAGTCATTAAGTGGGCGCAATTTTCCGGCTGTCGCCTTGTAAAATAACATTTCAATTTGGAATTAGTCAAAAACAGGCAAAAAAAGTCAGTTTGAGAATTGTTATTGTTACATCTCAACAGGTGCATTAGAGGCCTGCTTCTGACATATTGATACGAGGGCTATATGTGCCACGACCTATTGATAATGTAATTAGTCTCAGAGTGAGCTGTTACTTATAATCATATAACAGATGTAAAAATTGCAAATTGCTGATGGCACAGATCGGATGCCACATTTGCATGTCTTTAGGCCAGATGTGTATGAGCTATTTCTCTAAATTCTGAAAAGGTCTAACTAAATGTTCAATCCAAAAAACTTTCAATGTTTAGTTAATAAAAAAAAAACTTAGAACCTCATGATCACTGCATGGTAATTTAATTCTGTCTAGGGAGGGAAGACAACTGGCTAAGGAAGCATCAAACTGAGGACAAAGGCCACAATGAAGATGCCCATGGCGTGCAATAAAAAGCCAACAAATAAGACTAATATTCTTTCCCTCTCCCCGTTTACTTATAGGACTAATAGGAGTTTTTTTGACTCCCACTAAAAGTGCTTGACACTATATTAATGTGAAAATTAAGAATTTTTTTTTTTTTATAGTGGGAAAATGATCATCTTTATTTACATTTATTTACAAGAACAACGACGCACACTTCAACATTTAAAAACAATTAAAAAGAGTGGGATAAAACACCCCCTTGACTATTTTAATTATTATCTAGAAATCAGACTTTTTATCTAAAAAATTGCAATTGACTCCATAAATTGGTCATTCACATATGCAATTTTATCTTATTCTATAATTTTATTCTTAAGTAAGTGTTAGAGACTTCAATCTGAGCCAACTCCCCCTTTACCCTAGCATACTGTCAGTAGAGGTTCATATCCTGTTAGCTTAGTTTAAATAAGATTCCATTTTATTATTATTATTATTATTATTATTATTATTATTAATATTAATATCCTTTATTAAAGTGCAAGCAAAGGGCTCAATTACATGGCTCCCCTAGGAACTTTCTCAAGGCTGATCCATAGCTCCGGAAACTCTTATGAATTTATGTAGCTATTACATGGCTCCCTCAGGGTATTTCTTGTAAGACCCTACTGATATGTAGCCAGGGGGTTGCTACATAAGGGAAATCGTTTGGAAGTGCTCGTAACAGTCCTTACATGTTACGTTAGCAGCTGCGAAAATGAAGTTGTGAGTCAGAGGCAATAAGTAGATGTAGAAACCCCAGTACAGGTAAGGTAACATCAGTAAAGACTGCGACATAGCTACACGTTTCCAACTCATACATTGACAACACAGGGTTCTTATTACTGCATGTGAACAGTTTGCACATATCTAATTATATATTAATTTCACACTTATTGGATGCTATTAAATGTCAGGGGACACACATTGAATGCTAAAACAGGATTATTGTTGTCGTGGATCGTAACTATATTTTTACGGCAGGTGCTAACCCTTTGGGCTATGTATTAATAAGGTGTGACTATTCGAGTGTCAGTGCTTAATTGTGTGAGAAGGTATTTATAATTGGCATAAGGATGTGTAAGACGTCGATTTTATGTCATTAGAGTCCGGAAAAATGCTTCTTTAGCCTATTTTTTTTCCATTTACTAGAACACTCTGAGTTCGTTAAGTGTCTCATAGGGGTAATCATAAGGGTTTTATCTGCTCTTGCAAGAGGTTGAGTTTACATGTAAGGGTTTGTCTCACTTTGAGCACTCGCACAGCCTTACGAGAACACGTAAATTGCCAGTAAGTCTTGATCTTAGAAACAACCATCAAGGTCCTCCAGAGAGCCTTTTGCACACCTGATAAGCTACAGAAGATCAACCCCAGTTAAAGCAATCATGTTTTAGAGGGTGTCAAAAGATAGGGGACCACGTTAACACTTGGTGGTCTTGCCCGCTAGCCCAAAACCTGTGGGGAAAACTTAACCAACTTGCCATGACGACGGTTCCAACCACTATTGAATCTTGCCTTTTGCGGATCTATGTGAGAAATATACCCTCGGCTCAGAACAAATTATTTCAGCTAATGGCTATTGCTGTCAAATCCCACATAGCTAGTAGATAGAAATCTATGACTTCAAACTTCCAAGGGGCAATTAGAAAAATGAACTACATGCTTATAAACGAGAGACTAACTTATCTTAGATAAAATCCCTCAATTTCAAAAGATCTGGGAACCCTGGTTGGAATCGCCTCTTAGTGTCCCACTAACTTAAACCCAAAGCTTCAGTACAACATTATTGGGAGAGGACTCGAGGCGGAGGAGGCTTGATCGGGATTTCTCTTACAAAAATGGAGACTGGAAAAGAGGTAACCAAGCCAAGACTATGTAAACAAAATACATATAGGGGTCTTGATTAAAAAGCTAAAGATCACATGTATAATGTCTTCTGATGTGTAATATTTAAGTGAGCTATATTAAATATCTCTAGCCTTAGATTAATTTCTCTTCATTAATTGTACCTGTAACTACTTGTTTAGTTTGTATAACTGCTTACTATTTATTTTATTAATTTCTTTCCTTTCTTGTATTGTTAAGGTTTTGTTAATAATCAAAAACATAAAATGAAAAGGCTTAGTCAGTTCAGTTAGTAAAATATTTTATTGAAGACAATATGATACATGTCTGCCGAAAAACTGTTATATATACTGTAATATTTACATATGCCTTTCAATAAAAAATAATTGGAATTTTTTTTTTTTTTACCAGTAAGTCCTTACGGGAGCTGTGTAATAGGTAAAATCTTGTTTAGAGCAACGATTTGTTCATAGTAGTGATCACTCATAAGTGTTTGCTTGTAAGAGTTTGAGGCAGGAGGAATGTAATAGCTACGTGGCTCCCTACATGGAGTATTGCTCACAAGATTTCATACTGGAGCCATGTAATCAAGCCCATATTCCATATCACTAAGAAGAGGGAATATAGTGAATACATAAAACAAACATGACAAAAGTTAAACACTAGTACATAAAGTGTAGAGAGCTCTGCTCTTGTAACAGCTTATAGTCTAACAGCCCTATTAAATTCCCTGAACGTGTAAAACCGTAGCACGTAACGTAGCCCGCAAGACTTGCGGCTATTAAATTGGCCCCGTAAAAAATGTCGCTCACAACTTGCGGCTTAAGAGCAAAAAAAAGGCTACAGGAGGTGGAAATTTGAACTGTTACTGTTGCGTCCGAATATCGCTATTAAATTGCAACGAATTCACTGGCGTTCAAACTTGTCACCCGGAAATGGAGCCAAAAAGCCAACGGGTACTAGAGAGGACCCGCAAGAGGGTTAAAGTCCTATCCGTAGCACTGTAAAGGCAAATATACACACACTACTGTATTTTCAATTAAAGGGAAAGTGATGTTAGGTATTAAAATTAATAGCACAACATTCTCAAGCTCGCGAATCTGCAATATGAATGTTTAATTTCCATGTTATATCAATCCCGGCAATCAATGTGTTAATACATATATGGAACTCGCATGGGCTTGAATATCATATTTACTGATTTATTAATATTGCATTACTTCTGGAATGCGGGGCTGATCGAAACTTGTAATTGAAGCCCGTAAGGCTTTGAAATCTAACCTCCATTTTTCAGTGACGTAATGATGACGATCTCTTTTGCCATTGGCTCCGTCTAAACCCGTAACTAAAGGGTTTGACTAATTGATCATGTTCAAGGCCTCACATCCAATATGCGCAAGAATGGTTAACGGGTTTGCATCTCAAGTCCGTAACTCGTGGCATGGTCTAATTTAATAGCTCTGTAACGCAGCCAAATTTCAAGGCCGCAGCCTTTGCAGGCTTGCCGATGCCGCTACAGGCTTCAAATGTAATGGTGCTATAAGCATGTTAAGGGTATTAGAGACAAAAGGGAGGGAGTTCCTTTTGTCCAGGGAGGCAGCAGGATCCATGCACAAGAGTTCTTCACGGTCTTGTGTGAATGCATGATATTAGCAAACAAGTTACCAGGCTTCTCTGAATAAATGGGTTTCTAAGGAGTGTTGGTAACTGTGAAGAGTTGGGGAAAATCTGACAGAGCAGGGTAGAGTATTCCAATAGGTGTGGGGCAGCATGAAAAACATCATGGAGACAAGAGTGTGATGACAAGTGTATGTGGGTAGAGCAGAGGCACTTAGTAGGGGGCAGTGTGATAACGGCTTTATACATAAGTGTGAAGACTTTGAATTCCATACCAGTGGGTAAGGCTAGCCAGTGAAGGAATTGGCAAAGTGGGGCAGCAGGTGAGAAATGGCTGATAAGATATTAGCATGTTCAACTGAATTGGAGTGGGGAAAGCTGGGGGAAGCTGGATAGGAGTGAGTTGCAGGATTCTATGATAAGTTAATTGACTAGGATCTTTGTTGATTTTTGTATGTGTAGGTGTGATGGAGCAGTTGTTGATCGTATAGGTGATGTCTGGAGCTGGGGTTGCTGTAGAGGGTGGGATTGTTAAGAGGTCCACACAGAATGAGATGTTGGATAAATAGGGCGTTGCATGAGTTGCTATGGAGGGAGATGTAGGCTTAGGCTTTTAGTTTCCCAAGCAAGGCAGTGTAGATTGAGAGAAGCAAGGGACCTAAAATAGATCCTTTAGGTAACATGAGTGGTAACAGTGATGAAGTTGTACCCAAATACAAAACAGTAAAGAAACAGTTAAATAATATTGTAACCAGGTGAGTGCAGTGTTAAAGAGGTCTAGGGAGCTGAGAGTCTGGAGAAGATGTATGTGGTCAGCTTTGGGAAATGCAGCTGAAAAAACCCAGGATGATAAGGAGAGAACATTAACAATTTGCTTTGGTCTTCAAGAGGTCTTTAGTAGGTGCTGTCTCAGTAGAGTGCTGTACACAAACCAGAATGTAGTGGGTCAAGAACGGAGAAAAGGAATAGGGCAGTAGTTAGAGTGCATGGATGGATCAATAAAATGTGTCTTTAGGATTGGTGTAATATAGAGGCTAGGTTATCCATTAGTTAGAAATATTTCTAACTTTTTGTTTTCAATTTCTAACTGTTTCCTATACCCTGCTTATTTTATATTCTTTATTTTTCCCACTGAATTTTTGTAAACAATAATAATTATGAGTCAGTCCAGTGGCAACCTCACTCAGTGTATATCCTGTCATATGTATGCAATACTGGAATAGCTGATCCATGGTCCATACCTCTGTGAGAGGTGTGAGCATGTTGCCTCTCTGGAAGCTCAAATTGGAGAACTGGGCAGGAGAATTGCAGCACTTAGTGTTATTGCTCCACTGGAAAGGGAGTTGGTGCTCACTGAGCACAGTTTGGCTGGGCCTAGCATGGAGGGTGGAGCTGGGGCTAGTGAGGATGTCCAGGGAGGTAGCTGGGTTACAGTTAGAAGGGGAATCAGGGGGAACAGGAGGAGGCAGGCCAGTTCTGAGTTGGCATACTCCAACAGATTTGCCAGATTGAGTGAAACTGTTGGGGGTGTCCATTCAGGAATGGCAATGCCAGATAGAGCTGTTCCATCTAACATCCTAGATAATTAGAGAGAGAGTATTGATCCAGGGAGGAATCCGATCGCGAGTATCTGGGGTCAGGAAGGAATTATTTTTTTTCCCCTTTGAGACGATTGGCTAAGTTTCACTTGGGTTATTTTTCTGTTTGCCTTCCTCCCCATAGAGAGCGAAACGGACAGTCGGGACATACAGAGGGGGTGATGTGCAGATCAGACATTTGGAGGATCCTATTTATCTGATGTTGTGGCCGAAAATCGGAAGTATTGTGCATTGAGTGGCTTTTTCAATATATACAGATATGTACACCTTTTTGTTCAGCAAAACCATATATTCAGGTTTAATGATGGATACTTAATAGGTGCTGCATGGTATATAAATTATCCCCACCAGCCCACTTTCTCTATTTTTAACTTCCCCCATATGGTACATATAAATATATAAAGTTCAATAATTAGAGTACCAGGATATTCATTATATTTCTGCACATCATCCTCTTTGTGTTTTTGTTTTTTGTTGTTGTTTTTAATTCACTTGATGTGATTTACAAAAAAATATACATCTAGCTCCTTGATCCTAGCACTACTTGATAGTACCCCAAGAGTACCCTCAAAGTGATCCTGTGATTAACAGTTCTCACTGACAAATGAGGATTACATGAATATGGTCAATATCTTATTGCATTTATTTATCTATATTTGCATATATTTGGAAATTGTCCTCTTATAGTCTACTATTCTAATTTTGTAGATTATAATTTCCCAAACCTAGACTATCAAGGTAGCTAGTTTCTTTTATTATCACACAGTACAGCGTTTTTTCTAGTTTTATTATTCCTTTCCCTGATTAAATTAAATCATAACTTTATATAAAACTCAGTGTTACCCACTAGGGAAAATTTCAGGTCATAGAACCTATCTACATAATTAAAATAATAATAATAATAATAATTGATTAATAATTAATTAACAACTAATTAATTAATAACTAATCTGCATATTGCATATCAGAGAAGATCTTAAAAGGTTGAACTTGATGGACTGAAAGTCTTTTTTCAACCTTAATTACTATATAACTATGTAACTATGTGACTTTGAACTAAAGGACTTATTGATGAGGGTAAAAGTAGAAAGCACTAAAGTTGGCCTGCTGCTCAGCGTTAAAAAGACGATGATCATGACAAAATGCAATCTCACTTCCTGGCACATAGACAGGAAAGAAGTGGAGGCAGTGACAGATTTTATTCTCCTTGGATCCAAGATCTCTGCAGATGGTGACTGTAGTCATGAAATTAAAAGACATTTGCTTCTGGGGAGGAAAGCTAAGGAAAGCTTGGACTAGCTAGTAAAAAGTTATTAAAAAGTAAAATATTAAACTATCAAGAAAGGTCCGCATAGTTCGAACTTTGTTATTCCCAGTAGTAACATACGGATGTGAGAGCTGGACTATAAAGAAGTCTGAGCGCTGTAGAATTGTGGTGTTGAAGAAGACTGCTTAGAGTCCCTTGGACTGCAAGAAGATCCATTAAATCAATACTTCAAGAAATCAAGACAAATTTTCACTAGAAGGTATGATCATGAGGCTGAAGCTCAAATATTTTGGCCATATCACGAGACGGCAGGTTTCCCTAGAAAATACTCTGATGGTGGGAAAAATTGAAGGCGCAATAAGAAGGGGACAACAGAGGTGGAGATGGATAGATGAGGTCACTGAAGCAATGACTGAGAGATGCACCTGGCGTGCTGTGGTCCATAGAGTCACGGAGAGTCGGACGCGACTGAACGGCTAAACTACAACAACAATGGTGTGTTAGGGTAGGAGAGTGTGGTTATGTTGGTGAGGAGTATCTGTAGTGAGTTGAAAAGATGCTGAGGATCAGTGAAGTCTGTGGAGGCTGAGGTGATAGGAGAGGTGTTGTGTAGTAATGAGACTGCAGGTTCAGAGGAGTTTGATTTAGAGAGAGGAAAAGGGAAATTGGCAAACTAAGAGACAGTGCAAAGATTAGCCCTATGAACCTCACAATGAGAGAAGCAGTGCATTGTGATATGAAGATGTTGGTGAGAGAAGCTTGCAGGCTGGTGGAGCTCTTGCTGGAAGATAAAAAGTGAGGGAGCCAGGTAGAAAACCGTTGTTATTAAAAAAATTGAATGAAAGAGACTATTATTATTATCCAATTATTTAAAGGTTGTGAATATTATAATATAAAACTTGGTATATAAGCCCTTCCATGAGAGACAACTAATAATGTGAGACAAAGTCATTAGGAGGGAGGAATTATTCATGTTATGTATGCTTAAAATACCCATTCATTCAAGCTTAGTCATCTGAATCTTTTAACAACGGATAGTAATTATGATTATTTAAATATCTAACATTTTAAATTTCTGCTATAGTTGAGACCATTTACTGTGTCCTTCAGCTTCTCAACCAAATGTATTAATCACTGTGAGCATGCTAAGTTTGTCCAACAGCACCAAAAAAAATTAACCACTTGGCAACTTCAGATCTTTTTGGTATATACATACATTTATATTACAGTTAGTGTTATGACTGAGAAGAGCATCTAGTGTAGAGAAGCAGCTATGGACAGTGATAAATCCTAAATTCAAGCTAAAAAAAGTGAGCTCTACTATTTACATATGAAGAATTTCAAACACAGGCTATGATAATGTGCAGAAAATATTAGAGAAAATTAAAAAGGGTTAATATGGAAAATGTTTTAGAAAAAGAAAGCAATGAAGTACAATTACATGATAGAGTGGGAAAGAGATCTAGATACAACATTTAAATAAAAACCATGGTGTAAAAATGGGAGAAAGCTAGGAAGTTACAAATGTGCAACTTGATTAAAGAGAATTCATTTAAATTTATATGCAAATGGCATTTAACGCCCTCGGTATTGGCATAAATATATAAAACAAGTCCTTTATGCTGTGTGGATGTGGTTCACTAAGTACATCTGGTTGGACTGTCCACATATGAAGAAATATTGGCATAAGATATATGAGAAGATATAAAAAGTGACAAGTGTTAAATTGTCCCATACCCTGTACGGGACAGACTACACTGAGTTACCTTTAGATAAGCACTGTAATAGCCTAATATCACACATATTTAATGAGTTTAGATGACCATTTATATGCTGGTGACACTCTCAAAAACAAATACCACATTTGAAAATGGTAATACAAATGGTAAACAAATTTCGGAGATGGAGTACTTGAAAAGTATATTGGTTGATGGTGTAGAAAATATTTAAAGACATGATGTAATTTTTTTTATAAACTTTGATTATAGACATTGATTAAATCATAACACTGTTTGTTTGTGGTCTAAAGCTGCTTAATATAAGACAACCGAATAACAAGCCAAAGCTACTTATCTTAGACTATTCTGCCATGGAGATATTTGATATAAATTCAGTATTCATTTTTTAATGTAATTTTTCCTATTACTGCATTAATATGTTTGATTACTTTCAGATTCAAATTCCATGTGAAAACAATTCAATAAAAATAGTTCTAAAAATATATATCCATTATGAAACTTTTAAATTCATTTGCAAAATTTGAGTAGCAGAAAATAGCTGTGTGTGTGTTGGGGGTGGGGGATTGCATATTATACAAAACATATTATTTATGTAATTAAACATACATTTATTAATGTTAGGAAACAAGACATTGTACTGCAGGTGAGATGAACTCAGGTGGAAAAAGGATCTATTTATCAAACAGACAGTTTAGCTCTTCTTTAATTAATATTCCATCTTCAAGCATCTCCATCAAATGTCTTCTCTGATAGAAACAATTCTCAGCGTGACGGGAGCTGCCAAGCCAGATGGGGCCCACGGCAGATCAGTCTCATTTACTTGTACATCTAAACTTTTTTTTTTCCCATTATCTTTCAAGGCAATGTTTTATTACGTTATTTGGTAAAATTGTTATTCATTGTGTTATATGCTAATTAGGATTTGTGAGAACTCTACTTGCATTTTAAGGGACCAGAAGTTTGAGAAAAGTATCATATATTTGTAAACTCACAGTTTTAGAAGCTATGTAAACCCTGACCATAAATGCATTTCAAAGAAAAGTTAAATTACATCATGTGACGACCTACTGCTTTTGTTGGGCTTGATAAGAACCTAGTTCAAACCTACCCAGTAGGAGCCTCTGGTTCTTTGTATATACCTGATAGGAGGAACAGAACCAACCCTAGTAATTTATAGCAGGGCACCCATGTTTATCCTGTTATAGAGAATTAAAGAGGGGTTATACATTACACTACAACTCCATTTTTTATTAAGATATGATTATTAAGATGGATTACACCTTCCCTCATTGCTTTTGTCACTGTCAGTGTTATGAGCTAGTCTTTCCTCTGGTAGGAAGTCAAATTGTAGAGGGGTTGATATTGTAAAACCTCTTCGGCAGACATAGCATCTACGTAATCCATTTCATGTACCCCTCTCCCTCTGTTGGACTCCTTCGTTCCCCACAAATATGAAACTCTCATAACTGGCATCCCTCCACCTCAGGGACCTTGGTAATATACTCTTTTAAACTCCCTGGGAAAAATGCAGCATTTCAATACCATACATATATGGTTTCCACTGTTATATCAATAAATTCACACAGCAATACAATAATTACTATCACCTCCATATTGTGACCCTCTCCATGAACAACATAGCTCCCCCATCCCACAGGGCACTCAATAAGAATGTAGCAGTCACAGTTTAAGAATTCAGGCTGGGAGGACAGTGTCTGGGGAGAGAAAGAAGTCCAACAGCCCCACAAAGTCTTGCCCCCCTCCCTGGATCTAGTGGCTTCCACATTGGCCATCTTTTAAATAGCTTGTTGTCTTTTTGTGATTTGCACTTTCTTAAATTCTTTTAGTTCTAAAACATTGTGGTAGCTTTTTCATTGTGGCAAGACAGAGGTTATGGTAAACTTCCATGCAGTGAAATTAACCACATTTTAATTGATTGTCAGAATAGGTAACAATCTATAATCATAATATCAAGGTCTAAACAGTGTGGAAGCAGTGTAATAATATTGTAGAAAACTAGAGAGAAAAAGTAGACCAACCAATATCCAACCACATAATAATAGTAATTTAAGAGACCTCCGTGTATTACTCTAATTTCATTCCAATTCTGTAATCATTAATTATTATTTAATTAAATCTTCAGATCCACTTTGTTCCTGTTGATTGCAGACATCCTGTAACACAAACAATCATTATTACAATCAGCTGGCAACAATTAAACACTTACCTCATAAAAGGCTATAGCGTCCTCCCCTTCAGCCTGATCTCTGGGGAAGAAGTACGCGAAACGTGCACGTCAGGTTAGCCTCAGACACAAGGTCCCATGTTGATGACGTCACTGGTCGGCTCTTCAAGCTGAGAACCACAGACTTTGCAACGCTGACACGCTGAAGGTTCAAAAACTATTGTATAGATGGAGGGTAAGTGAAACATCAGTGAGATTAGTCCGGTCAGGGTCAGGGGGACAGTAGTGGGTCCTTAACAACCACTACACATGAGTGAGAGAGGGCCACAGAGTAAAACCCTTCATTGTCCCCTGACTGCTTTCACTTTTCCCAAACCTGATCCATCACCATTACCATTACCAGACTCTCTGTGTTATCCATGCATGTATATATTAATCCATACCTTTGATCTTTTTACTAAAGACCTGTCATATTTTATATATACTAATCCATATAATTTATGTATGTGTACTTGTCTTTATGTAATTTATATGTGATTATATGTATACTTATGGAAAAATACCATACTATGACCTGTTTCTATCTCACTACTATTATTATTATAGTTTATTTATAACGCGCCAACATGTTCCGTATCGCTGTAAATAAATTAGGTTCGGACAATGATAAATACAGATTAACATTTAGCAAAGGAAGGAGGGCCCTGTCTTTGAGCTAGGAATCCAATGTCCATGGTGAATTCCCAAAGTACTTAGGACAGAAACTCGCAGACTTACAATCTAAGGTATAGTGAGTGGTAAAAGAAGGAGAGAGAGGTGATAAGCGTGTTTGGGTGGACGGTGATACGCTTCTTTAAAGAGATGTGTTTTAAGTGAGGTTTTAAATGTTTTGAGGCAAGAGGATAATCTGGTGGAGTGAGGCAAAGAGTTCCAGAGACTAGGGGCAGCACAAGAAAAGTCCTGGAAGTGGCAGTGAGAGGAGGTGACAAGAGTTGTAGAAAGAAGAAGGTAATTAGTAGAACGAAGAGGGCGGGTGCCGGAGTATTTGGAGATGAGAGCAGAGATGTAAGGTGGATTATTATTGTTGAGGGCATTGTAAGTTAGGGTCATGATTCTAAATGTTATTCTTGAGGCTAAGGGAAGCCAGTGGAGTGATTGACAGAGAGGTGATGCCGACACTGAACGTTGTGTACGGAAGATGAGTCTAGCAGAGGCATTCATAATGGATTGAAGTGGAGACAGTTGGGTGGTAGGTAGGCCAACAAGAAGCGAGTTGCAGTAGTCTAGTCGAGAGATGATGAGAGTGTATAAGGATTTTAGTTGTGTCTTGTGTAAGATAGTGACGAATTCTGGAGATGCTTTTTAGATGGAGAAGACAAGATTTAGTTAGTGATTGTATGTGAGGGATGAAAGACAGAGCGGGGTCCAGTAGAACTCCAAGACAACGGGCTTGGGAGGAGGGGGTGATGACAGTGAGAGAGATGTGAGGAATTGACGCTGTGGGAAAGGGAGGGAATATTAGGAGTTCAGTTTTAGACATGTTGAGTTTGAGATGGTGGGTGGACATCCAAGAGGATATACTAGAGAGGCAGTTGGAGACGTGTGTTAGAAGAGAGGGGGATAGATTTGAATTGAATAATAGACCTGGTTAAAATCATATTACTTTTCTCACTGGACCATGTTATCTTTTTAATTCTCGCCGTATTTTCATCTATCTGACTTATTTTACATATTACAAATAAATATAATATTTTTATATCTTTGCTCTATTATTTCACACATTATGGAAACTAACTAGGGAATTACTATGTGGTTGGATATAAAGGTGTACCTTTTCTCTCTAGCTTTTACATTGTATAAAAACATTTCCTGCTGAGAAATTATGCTATATTAACAATTCCTTTACACAGTTCCAGACTTTCTAAACTATTTTTGTGTACCCAATTAAGTTATTTTTATTTTAAAAAGGATCTAAATGTTATGCATCTTAAAAAAAGTTTTAAAAAGTTATACATGTAAAACCGTTTAATCATTTGATTTTTTTTATTCTGACATAAATCATTTTTTAATTCTGTCATTAAATGTCTAATGATTAACAATATAATAAAAATAGTGAGTTTATTTGCTAATGTAAAATTTCAGAAGAAACATAGAGTTATATTTTTCTAGGCCCAATTAAAGAACTCTACAATGCTTTTTTTCTTCCTCAATGGAATAAGAAAAAACATCTAAAACAAAAAGGAACCACTTTAGTAAATTAAATAAGGCCAGCAACAAGGGAGTCAGGTACAAGTGTTCCCAAGAGAGAACTCCTCAACTAATCATGATGGTTAATTTAGGAAAAAAGAGCCCAGGATAATTAAAATTTAATTGATAGAATACCCGCCAAATGTTTGCACCTGGCTCCCTTGTTGGGCACTCAAAATTAGGTTTTGGCCGTAGCTACCAATTTAGAAACAGCCAATAGTAAATTAGACCGTCATGATTTTATCAGTAAAACATGGCGGTTATACGTCAATCAATTAACGTTTAGAGATCCCATATTCGATCAGACTCGCAATTTGGCAATGAACAAACTATTAAACATGAATGGCGATACTGTTTCAGTTCATTTGGGTGGCCTGATATGTATTAACATGTGTTTAACCCCCTTGTGAGTCCCATCTGGTTACCTGTAGGATTTTCTTCTTCATTTGCAATTTACGTGTGAAAGCATTTGCAGACTTGAGGAATTGTAGCAATTGAATAGCAATTTGCGATTTTAGCAATTGTAGCATATACAGGCTTGAAAGATTAAAGGCTTAGATGGGTTGTAAGTTACGATTTTGACAACCTCAGGGATTTTCAGCCTGTAACCCGCAGATTGTTTGCGGCTCGCTAAAAGACGGCAATTAAATAGCAAATTAGTTTACAGGCTACATAACAGGCTCCAGCAAAAAACAATTGCTCATTTGAATAGGGGCCTCAGTTTTTAAAAGTTAGGGCACATGAACAGCTCTTTAGCTTAAACGATGATCCGCTAGAAGATATGAGGGAAACAGCTCAGTGCTTCACCATAATGTGTTTTTTTCCCTGAAATGCATTAATTGCACAGCCTGGTAACTAAAATTATTTTTATGGTGTTATTAATATTATTATTAAATAGTTACATATTAAATTATCTTGTGGTGGCATCACAGTATTATCGATTTGTGGATGTTGAGAACTGTTAAATTGTTTTTTGTAGTCATTGTAAGTGGCTGATAGCTTGCATAGAATGTTTTTTGGTTAAGCTGTTGACCCATATACCCATCTTAGGCACATACCTAAAATCTTTTATTTTGCTTTTTCATTGGTTTCTATATTCTTTTTTATTAGATGATTTGGGTGAATCTGCGGGAAGAAAACAAGCATTAGACTCTTTAAATAAAGATAAGTCTTCAGTCTAGACATTTAATTATCTCCTGCACTGGATGTGGTTGAGGGTACAAAGCTGTATTTTGCCGAAAGCTGTGCCTGCATTATGAGATATCTGCATTGTAAGGTAAATTAGTCCATTCACAGGACTAAAAGATACAGCCTACAGGTATAGTGCTATTGGTGCATATTTCTCTTACCTTTATTGATTCACTACATGTATTCTTACTGTAATAGTAGACAGCAAAAAGTTTTCTTTTTGTGGCCTATTTTCATGGCCTATTTTACTATTGTGTGTGCTGAACCTTTTGTGGTGAGTCCAAATCCCAAGAGTCTACAGGTACAGTGTATCTTTTTAAGTCTGGGTGGATATGAGATCATTAGATGTAATATTTGTGCAAACCTAAGACACATCCGGGGAATATGATCATACCTGCGGTTCCTTAGAAACAACCATGTAACAAAGAGCAGTATGGAAGCTAAAAGCAATGTGATATATGTGAGTGCTGATGTTTTGAGAATAACTATACATTGTATTTGGTATCCCTTGCTAACTTAGTGTTAAATAAATAAGACTGTACATTAAAACAGTTATAGAAAAAGCTAAAATATTACAAAATATTTGCTGGTGTTCAAACATTAGTATCATTTTTGGGGTTGTGCGGATTGTATTTTTTGTAAGAAAATAAATTCAGTAATGAAAACTTTTTTTATGATTTAATAATATATTTTTAAAGTAAATCTTAAAAAATTACTTGGAAGAAGCTGACAGTCTTTCAGGCTTTTGGCTTCAAGCTATCTAACTTTCTGTTTTTCTGTTGCTAGTGCAGCTATGCCAAGAAAATTTAAACTTTAGAATTCAATACAATGGATTTGCCAAGTAAATAAAAAGTACACTAATGGCCTGGGACAAATTTTAAGTCTACATTCCGAAAAGGGAAATACTTTGATAGAATTGCAAAAATGTATTAAAGTTTCCATTCTGGATTAGTAGCCCTAGAACATGCAAGTGCTACAGTAGATAGTGAGGATTACTTATCGGTGCGAGTGATATGATTAACAGCAGTACAAGGAAAGAGAGCCCAGAAATTATTGTATAAAACAGTTAAAACGTTTGGGCATTAAAGAATGTGGAGGAGATACCGGTTGGAGGAGTGATTGAATTGTTCAACTGAATAAGGTTTGCAGGAAGAAAAAGCTTAAGATATTATGTTTATCCAAGGTCACGCATCAGGATACAAGTTGTGATGGTTTTGGAAAGAAAAGCAATATAATGCTGGGAAAAGGAAACGAGGAGAGTCAAAATGTGTCTACTAAATATAAGGTCCAGATAAAAAAATACAATTGGTGTGTATTGAAAATAGACTATAAGCAAAGATTGAAAACATTGCTCAGTCTATAATATTTCATACTAATATGTGACATATGGCGCCATTACTACCAAACAGATTTAAAGTAATTTTGGAAAAGTTGGATACATTGTCCTACCTGATGTAATGAAAGAACATCACATAGTCCCAGAAATATCTGAAATACAGACCCTAGAATTCAGTTTGTAAACCTGACCTCACACTCCCCTCCGTTAACTCAACTACTCAACTACTCTGTGGCCCCAACAGTGATTTTCCAAAAAGAGTTACACTTTGGTCAATTTTTTTATATAGACATTTTAAATGATTAAACTTGATAACAGGCACACTATTTTTAAAAAGTAAAAAATAAAAAATAAACACAGTCTTTACTTTTTTATTTTTATAAGAAACTATTCTTTACTATATGTATCCATTTTCTTTTGTCAGCTAAATCTGCCAAATGCTTTCTCAGGAGGGTGTGTCCTTGTATACTAATGAGTTTCCATCACTGCTACTACAATCTTTGGTGGTTGTAGATGCCACATTCCCATTGTTTAGATAGATACTTACAGCCTTATTAAATTGCAATTCGGCCAATTGAATAGGGCTCTATATAAGCACAAAGCATATATTTTTTACAGAAGTTTTTAGTTAGTGAACTTCTATTCAAAAGCAAGGTCTTCACTAACTAAAAACGTCTGTAAAAATAATATGCTCTGTGCTTATATAGAGCCCTATTCAATTGGCCAAATCGTAATTTAATAAGGCTGTTAATGTTCAGCCAAAGTCTTCTCCCACCCCAGGCATCTGATCTGAATAATGGTAAAGTGCACATAAATTGTAATATGTTAAAGGCTGTATTATTCTGAATATTTTTAGGTGCAATTCTTCAAAATAATTAAATACATAACCATATCGACCCCGTAACTGCCGGACGTTATATTTTGTTGCACTTGCTGTCCATCTTACCCATTCTGTTGTAGTTTGCAATGTATTTAGATTGATCAAGACGACAACATTTGCAAGCCAAAGTTATAGACTTACGATTTCCAATTACAGTTTATATTCATTACCTCTTATTAACT
This sequence comes from Discoglossus pictus, assembly GCA_027410445.1. Taxonomy (NCBI): domain Eukaryota; kingdom Metazoa; phylum Chordata; class Amphibia; order Anura; family Alytidae; genus Discoglossus; species Discoglossus pictus. The sequence continues at coordinate 209,157,560 of CM050169.1, read as the reverse complement.
TTTTATTAACTTGTCTGATTACAACTGAAACGTGTAAGCTATTGTATATTGCTTTCATATTCTAAATAAAGCTATAAAAATACAATTATTTGTATAGTTTTTTTCCACACCAAATCAGTCTACCTGTGACTCAGCATTAAATGTACTTTTTTTAATGCCATGCTGCTTCTCTCCACGCAGAGTAATAGTTTGTGCAACATGTAATTGGAGGACATTCTGGAAATATTAATCTGGGCTGCCAACTGTGACAGTCAATGAAAAGTATCATCAATAAAGCAGGGTGTGTTATCAAATGGCTGGAGCGCTTGACCAGAGCTCCCACAGCAGGTCGATTAATTACAGTAAACTGTAAAACAGTGATTTTCAACTGGTATGTTGATTACATTCGCCTGGTAGAAAGTAGCTTAGTGAGCTTTGTTACTAGTAAGTCAGCGGCGCTATAACATGGCACTTCCAAGGAAATGCATGTTATTTTTACATTCATGTAGATGGGTGGGCCTTATTCAATTGATCAATTGTTGGTTACTGGAGCCCGTAATGTAGCCCGTAAACTAATTTGCTATTCAATTCGCAGTTTTTAGCTACCAGCAAACTATTTGCAAGTTACAGGCTGAAAATACCTGCGGTTTTCAAAATCGTTACTCTGATCCAGCTAAGCCTTTGATCTTTCAAGCCCGCAAATGTTACAATCGCAAATCGCTATTCAATTGCTACAATTCCTCAAGCCCGCAAATGTTTTCACACGCGTAAATGGCTAATATAGAAAAAATCCTAGAAGTACCAAATTGTAAATGTAAAAAAATAATTAATACTGCACTTTAAAAGATGGGGGAAGCAAAACAAAACTGTCTCAAGCTCGCAAATCTGCAATAAAATTTTTCTTTTTTATGTTTTATATCCATGTTATATCAATCTCTGGAATCAAGTAGTTAATACATATCAGGCCACCCACAGGGACTATAACATTTCCTTCATTAATTTTTATTATTTTGTACATTGCCGGATTGCAAGTCTGATCGCATATCGGACTTCTAAACACTAATTGCTTGATGTTTAACCTCCATGATGTCATGATGACGGCCTGATTTACTATTGGCTGTTTCAAAATCGGTAGTTACGACCTTGCTTAATTGATCATCATCATGCTCTGAAATGCTACTTATGATTGCATGGTTTACGGTTTAGGCTTTGAGTAGTTGAGGGCTGGTTCAATTGAATCGATCTGTAACTGTTGCAATTGAATAAGGCCCCAAGGGCCTAACATGTACACGTAAGGTGGCACGAGTATGATTTAGCATGTCAGTGCCTAAAACGCAGTAGTATACCACAGCATCACCACTTAAGTTAATGAATGCCATGGAGTCTTTATAGTGCAGTGTTTCCCACTCAGATGTTTACTTGTGCTGTGCAAGATAAAAAACAGGCCAATTGGAGTTGGGGATTGGTTTTCAAGCATTAGGTATTGTAGAGGGAGTATGTATTTGCTATCTCAAGTTCGTTTACACATAATATCTTACACATAGTCTACAAGGATTGTTGTATAGGATTGCCGATGCAAACATGGTTGTAATTGCCCATGGCCACCTGCAATCCAACATCTCAGATAGTCTCTGTTATCGTAAATGGGATGTTTAATGAGCATATTAAGGCATGTTTTAGGGGCGTGTTATGTATGACTATCTTGAAAAACCAAGTTCTCTGAATTTACTAGACACAAATCTTTATTTTAACAACCCATGGTGCTGATATTCAGCAACTTGTGTATCAACCCCATGATAGCATTATATTTGATATTTTAATACAATTATATTACCAATATTAAGCCATTAAAATACAACATCAGTGGCTAAATATAACACAATCAGCCTTATTAAATTGCAATTCGGCCAATTGAATAGGGCTCTATTTAAGCACATAGCATATTTTTTAGTTAGTGAACTTCTATACAAAAGCAAGGTCTTCACTAACTAACAACTTCTGACACATAACCCGATGCCTACCCTACGCTGACAAATCCCCCATACACACCCTACCCCGATACATCCCCATACCAACCCCTCAACACATACCTCCAACAGATTACCTCATCAGATACCCATCTCCCTGCCACATACTCAGTCTCCTTACCACACTCTCCTTGCATCACATTTTCAAAGTAATGAATAATATAGATAGCACATACATTTTTCTTTAAATATAAAGCATATACAGATTTTATTGCTATTTATTCAGAACAGGTGGTGCAGGCAGTGTATTAGTGAGTCTCTGTATGAATGTATCTGGTAGTGTCCTGTGTGCGTGAAGTTGTGTTTGTCCATAAGAGAAAGAGGAGGCAGTGCGGGGAGAGGTATGTGAGCATAGGAGTGGGGTAGAGATAAAGCCAGAGGATAGCCAAGGGACTGTAAGTAGAGACACAGCTACTCAGGAGGGTTGGGATTAATATTGCCAAAAACACACATACACATATATGCAGTTAATAATGAAAAGGTCCATGAGACACTGTAAGTAAAATAGTAAGTAATATAAGAGAAATCTATGTTTAAACATAGCTCAAAGTCAAAACCATGGTTAAATAAACAATAATCTCACTTAGAATCTGTCATTTCCTAGAACCACGACTTGTCAAATCACTGTCATACAAATTATAAAAATGTCTTATATACATTGCTTAGGCAACATCTAATTGCAAACATAAGATACAATCCCTGAATGATGCTATGATCATGACAAGTTCTAATCTAATTATATGTAATTTTTCATCTGCATAACCAGTGCATCCTTAGGAGCAGATGGGAAGTGCTTCGGGGGGAGAAGAAGACATGAGCTGGCCATGTTTATTATGTACGGTCCTTCATTTTTTTCAGAGTAGTGGTGACAATGTTTAATAATTAGATTTTTTTTTTTTAAACATGTAGTTTTGCTGCTGCCTATACGTATTTAGTGCTATACTGATTGATATACATTTGTAAAGTAAGGTATGGCATTTGCTACATTACAATAGCCTGGTTATGATTTGTAGCGGGAAGTGGGGAAATATAATATAATGAAAAGTGAGGAGTTACGAGGCCCTTCACCCTGTAAATATTTCATATGCCCCAAAAATAATCAAACTGATTATCTAACTTTTATATACAGTGGATGTAAAAAAAGTCTACACACCCCTGTTAAAATGTCAGGTTTCTGTGCTGTAAAAAAATTAACAAAGA